>JBAMNC010000941.1:592500-1170000 GCA_037902135.1 Cetoscarus ocellatus | reverse complement strand
TGCACAGCGCCCCCCACTGGCCAGGAGATGAATCAATTCAGAGGATTTGCTGAATCGATATTGAATTGGGAGGGGAATAATTGCAATGCATTGCTGACTGATATTTCTGTCCACCCCTATTTGAATGTGACCTTTTCTATTAGTGACAACTGGCAATACTAACATGAGACTTAACATTCTGTATGACCATTGCCTGTGTACCAGGAAACACTTTAACCATCTATCAATGTAACTTCTGTCAGCTGTAACTCCATGACCTTCTTTATTTGTGAGCAACCTCAGGATGGCTCACACCTTCAGCTTCCTCATCACTCCTGTCAGATTTATTTTACCTGCTGATTTGAGGCGAATGCATCAGTATCTAAAACCCCCTCTCCAAGTCTACAGGTGGATGCTGAGGTGGTGGAAGGTTGAGCATGAGTGCAGCACTTATGCAGGGCAGAGTTGGCAAAGCTAGGGAACAGGAAGACAGCGGAAATATGTAATGGCTTAAAAAACTGCTAACTGGTGGATGTTTTCCAGGTGGTCAACCTGAACCAGCTTGCAGGGTTGACATGTCCTTGCTGCATATTGCTGTGAGAGACATCATTATAGCCATGCAACCAAATCAGGTCTGTTTGTGAGCCGTTGTGATTTTACTAAATGACAGCTGAGATCAGCATGAGTAGCCCACAATCCTGAGAGGAACCAGCAGTAACAATGGATGAATGTACAGAGATCAATAACTTTATAGAATGGAGAAATGGTGTCTTAATATTTCTTGATCTGTAGTCATTTGGTTAGACATGTTCTGTTGGTAGATTGGTAAAATTTGACCATGAGATGTGTCAATTGTTTTAGATTCTTTCATGACATACATTTCCAAATTCAAAAATAAATTGTTTAATGTCTTATAACGAAGTTGCTCTGATTTAAGGAATATCAGTCATATAGGAAATACGGTGAGGAGTTAAATAACTAATGTTTTCAGTACGACCAACATCTTTTTCAGACCATATATATTGTAAAATAAGTCCAAGTAGAGCTTAAAGCCAGTGTCAAACTGAAATAATTTTCTCTATTGCCTGATCCTTTCCTTTGGTTTGGCTGGCCGTCAGCTGCTTGTACCAGAAATGTTCAGACATTGTACTTGGGTGATTATGCCCTAATTTAGAAGGTCTCAGACAGTTTCTCAGGGTTCACAGAGCCAGTGTGTATGTTCTCAGGCTAATAGCGGATAATGATGGCAGTGTAATATTGAATCACTCCATATATACATATGTATATATATATATATATATATATATATATATATATATATATATATATATATATACATGCAGCAAGAATGTCTGAGGATACAGAGACAAGTTGATTAATGAGCCAGTCATACCCAAATCATTAAGTCTGACAAAAATGCTGTGAACCAGTGTGCACAGTGTTGTCCCTCTCTAAAAACAAGAGTAAGGAGTTAGCTGTGGTTAGAAATATTTTAAGTCTGTATGTAGGAGTTCAACTTAAACAACCTCTCCCTTCATCAGTAACAGCCAGGTTTTGCACCTTGGAAACATATGTCAGAGTTAGCATGAAGGACAAATTAAAGCTAATGGAGAAGAGGGAAAGAAAAATAAATGAAATCTCAGAAGTGAAATGCAGAGTGCATGACTTAAATTGGCTCTGAGAGGGAAGGGATTTCTGTGGGATCTTTGTAATTTCAATGAAAGCCACATTAAACAGATGGAAATAAATGAAAACCACCCACAAGGCAAAAGGGTAATACTTTTTTTTTTTTTTTGCCCAGCATTTAATCCAACAGAAACACTCGTCCATACGAGGAGGAGATTTAGGAGCGGAAACAACAGTTCAACCTTGAGTTGGCTCTTTGATTTCTTTATCAGGTCACAGAGATAAGACCAGAGGAGGTCCCTAAAGCAGCTGTGTGCTTGTTAGAAAGAGCAGCTGTTGTTTTATCAGTGGATACAAGTGCAGTGAATCACTTGAAGCTATCAGCACATTCCAGTCCAACACTGTCCTGTCCTAATACTCTCTTCAGTCTTTCCAGATCAATACGGTGACACGTCAGTATGTGATAAAGTGAGATGGTTTAACTAGAGCTGTCACTGTTTAGGCCTTTACACACCAACAGTGACGCATGTAAATGACATGAAATAGTGAATATAGTTTTTGGCGCCCCTCCAGGGCTCGACAGTGCAAGGAGGTACTTGCATTTGCTACAAAAATTTTACAGTGCGAGTTGTGATTTGCATTTGGCAGCACCCGTGCGACTACGAAAAATGACCGTTCAAAACATGTTTTATGTTGCGTTCCACGAAGTTGTGGCCGGTGGTGTTCTTAAACGCAGCCTCAGCTGAAAACATGTTCAGCTTTGAAACGTTTGTTTTATTGACCTAACTGCGCCGCTAGCTAGCCTTCGGTACAAACGAACACAAGCAGGCGCAGGAGTTGGATCGAATTCCTCGACTGAAGGCCCCTCCAAGCTGATCCGCGTAAAGTCTTCAGTTGTCGAGACTGCAAGGCTGCTTCTTGTGGAATTCTTGATCTGGTTTTGGGCTGAAAAACCTCTCCCACACTGGGCAGCCGAGATCGGCAGCACCAGCATTGTTATAATCCTTAGCATGTTGACATAATTAATGTTGGCTGCGTATAGATGCCCAAAAGTGCAGTCTGAATAACTCAGAAATGCAGCTATAGTCTATAACAAAAAATCCACTATAAACTAATGCATATCAAACCATTTATTAGTATAGTTGTGTATTTGTTTTGATAAATTAAAGGTGAGTTGAAATTGATTTAAAATATGTTATTTATTTATTACTCATCTTCTTAAAGTGATATATTATGCCACAGTGCAATGAAATGCCCATTTTTAAATTGCATTTCATTGCACTGTGGCATAATATATCACTTTAAGAAGGTGAGTAAAAACAGAGCTTTCAATATTACAAAATCACAATTTAAGCATTTTATAGTTGCATATTTGTTTTGATAAATTAAAGGTGAGTTAAAAATGATTTAAAATATGTTATCTTCTTAGAACATACTGCAGTGGACCGCTGGCTGAGCCTGACCTCCAAGCGGGCCAGACGACCAGATTATAAAAGCTGCTGGGGTGATATCCTTTGTGTCTAAAGAGACTGAGCAGACTTTGATTTTGCATTTACTTTCATGAGTTGGGTTGTAACTAATTGGTTCATTTCATTTGAAATTAAAGGACATTGACCTGGCCCCTCCCCTCAAAATTCAAGCACCTTCTGTAAAAACTACCTGAAAGTTTTAAATTATAACACAGTTGAAATAAGCTTAAGTCTGTTGGAGAAAACTATTGGGTTAGGATTACTGGTTAATAACAGACAATTGTTACAGTATCATTCTCTCTGCACTCTTTGTCTTTGGAGAATTTTACTTGCTGTTTTGATAATACTCAGCTGCACTGTGCACATGGACTCACTTTAAAAAGCTAGTGTACTAGTGTATGTTTTTTATTCAAATAAATTGAATAATTCTGCTCAAAAATGCCTCCTCATTGAACGCATATCACTGTATTAAAGAAAAACACACTATTTGGTAACTTTTCATCGTGCTACTAAAAATATTTGTGTGCTACTAGATTTTTCAACTTGGTAGCACCCGTGCTACTTGGGAAAATGCTAAGCGTCAAGCCCTGCGCCCCTCTCCATTCACATTAAGTGAAAAGTTACACAAGTATTGTCTTGATTAAAAAAACAAAATGTGTCATAGAAGTCAAAATGGACTTGACATCAATTGGCTTTGACCTGATGCTCATTTTAATTAAAAAGAAACTTTAAAGGTCCACCAGATGCTGTAATGGAGAACTTGGTGAGCGTTACAATTTAACCCTAGCAACTCCATCTGGGTGCCGGCTCCCCCGAGTGGGCAGATATATCCCTTCTAGAGGTTTTTTAAATCAGCCTTAAAGTCCAGTGTTCTAGCTGAGATTTTACACTTCAAAATTTGCAGTGATAAATCCTTGTTTCTGTCATTATTTTCCTATTTATTTTAACAGTAAAAAAGTATCTGTGATGTAGTCTTACCTTCCTTTTGAATTTCAAAGGAAATGACACAACTTACAGTAATTTCTCGATTATAGCATGCACTTGATTATAACACCCACCCCCAATATTTTCACGATTTTTGCCTGAAAAACACTGTACTCAAATATAAGACACACCCATATTTTGCCCAAAGCTTACCTTCTCAGACAATTCAAAATTACCTTTATGCAAAGTTTTAATCAGTGAAATTTAAGTATTTTCACAACAAATACACAATTCTCTCTCACTCAAATGGATAAGGAAACACCTTTTGCTCCATGTATGCTCAATTACTTGATTTCTGCCCGAGCATGCTCAGTTGTAGTGTACCGATGAATCAGAGAGCAGCTATGAACATGCTGATGTCTTCGACCAATCACAGCGCAGCTATTTTACGTCCCCTTGCTCACAATATGGCAGCGCTCTGTTTGCCAGTGAGTGGTAACGATCATTACACAAAATTAATCTAATTAAGACCCAAAATATTTGATTCGAACAGTTTAACAGTCAGTTTTATAAGAATTACGCAAGTTTGGCGGGAATGTTTCGCAGAGAAGGAAAATATTTCAGCTTTTTGTATCAGATGTGTTGCAATCATGATGTTGGTGAGAAAAAATATTTCAAGTATTTTGCTTATGCTCGTGCATAATAGGCACCCCAAAAAAAAAGCTTATTTAAAAGCAAAAAAGCGCGTGTTATAATCGAGAAATTGCAGTAGTCACTCTGTTGACCAGGTAAGCCCAGTTCTTATTTTATTGTTTTCTTAGCAATAGCACCCAACCGGTTGCAACCAAAGCTCAACAAGAGACAAGATTGTTTCCCTCCAGGCTTTAAAAAAAAACAGAAAAATAGTTGTCTACAACAGGGCAAAAAGAGGTCAGCATAACAATATGACCAGCTGCCACCCTGACTGGTCTGTTGCTATACAGCCCTAAACACAAGAAACTGTAAAGCCCTGCCTCAGGTTCTCAAATGATCCTTCTTTGGACCACTTTAGTTTGGAGATGCTCTGACCCTGTCGTTTGCTGTCACATATTGGCCCTTGTCAAACTTGCTCAAATCCTTATACTTTCCCATTTTCCCTGCCTCTAATACATCAACTTTGAGGACGTTGGGCTCTAATTTTGTAGACCAGGCGCTGGCGGGGCGCACCTGCCCTGCGCTGCGCCGACGGGGTGTGTGTAGGGCATTTTGCAAGTTTCGTGCATGGCGCAGGCAGGGGCAGGCAGGCGCACCCACGCCTCCGTCCTTCCCACTGGCACAAGTAGCAGAGAGGGAGAAGAGGAGGCATGAGTGGGTTTAACACAGCCGAGTGTAACCTTCACCAATCAAATGAACCCCTCTCCTCGCCTTTAAATGCGCTGCGGGCGAGGGGCAGTGACAATTTCAGCTCAGTGGCGAAGAAGGTCAGAGCTGCTGTCACTTTTGCAGCAACTGGGAGAGCGCAGGGGCCACCAGGCGGCGCATCAGAGGCCAGCGAGCGTCTCTCTCTTTTTCCTTTTCTTTCGAATTTCATGAGATGAGAGAAGCCATATACTCCGTATCTGATGATGTGGCTGTTTGTGGCTGGCTGAGAGATGTGAACTCGTCAGTTTGCATCCACTTCCAGCTGCCATCAAGTTGAGTTTCCATTATGACACACGTCTCTGATCTGACATCAGATGTGACGGAACAATTAATATAGATACAAATGGATGTGCTGGTTCAGTCAGTTACATTAAATAGTGGTTGCTGTGATTGTTTATTGCATTGAAATGTGCCTGACACTGTGGATATCTGCCTGTGAGGTTTTGGTGACATGTGCGCACTGTGCGCCTGTCAGCAAAATTACCATTGCCCCGGTTGCGCCTCACCTGCGCCGAGAATAGACCAGGTTGGAGCTCGCGAGCTTTCACTTCACCTTCCGTGCGTTTTTTTGGCATGAAATTGTCACTGCGCCAAGCAGAATCTGTCGACACCTCCCCCTGGTGCGCCGTCACCCCCATCTCGGCACAGCTGGTCAACCAAATTGCCAAATTGGCTGCGCACAGCGGTGCGCTGGACAAAATTACCACTGCACGGGGTGCGCCACCCTGCGCCACCCTGAGCTGCGCCAGGAAATTAGAGCCCAAAATGTTCACTTGCTGCGTAATATATCCCACCCACCGACAGGTGCCATGATGGAGATAATCAATGTTATTCACTCCCCTGTCATAAAGTTACGCCTGATCGATGTATATACTGCATGTTTGTGTGCTTACTCTAGGCGCTGAGTGCGTGAAGTTATAGTTTGTTTTGTATACATCTTAGCACTTTTTGTTTGTTAATCTTGTTTTATGACTATTAAATATACCATCCAAAAAGTTTTATACCTTGGAGGAGGCAGCAGAGGGCAACACAGAGGTGGATTTATTTTACACTAGTGATCCAGAGTTGGTAACGTTGCAGTGCAGTTGGATCCGCCTGGTTCAGTGTTTGTAATCAGGTGGATCCATCTTGCCAAACTACAAACTACAGCTACTGTGACCCAAAGCAGGACAGCTTAATCAGCGTCCTTTAAAACAGGAAGAGGTGAGCGATACAAGCTAGATGACAGCAGAAAGTGATTGCTTGTACATAGGTCAGCATAAATGCGAACAACTTCAGTAGCAGTTTTATCAGATATTGACAACATCACAACACTGAAAGCATTTCTTAATAGATGGAATATTTTTGCTCCTTTCCCAACATGTTTTGGTGAGAGTTTGTTCTATAGAGTGGCCAACATTTAATGCTTTACACCACGGCAGTAGGGCTTGCTGCATTATCTGATTGGCCTGTAATGAATGTGACTGATGGACTGATCGTCCAATCACCTGCCAGATATGCTTTTGAAAGGTTCTGCCCATTCCCAAACACTGTCTGTAGGCTGTTGCCCAGACTAGTGGGCAACATTCTTGTTGCTAGTGGACAAGTGAAATAACAATAATAATAATAATAATAATAATAATACATTTTATTTAAAAGCGCCTTTCAGGACACTCAAGGATGCTGTGAGTTTAAAACAACAACAATAAAATCAACAATAACAATAAAATCAACAATAATATTAAAATCATCAATAGCAAAGCACAACAGATAATGACAGGAATGGGGAAGAGGAGGTATGTTATTGTTAAGCGGAGTATGCAGTCCTGAACAGGTGGGTGGGAAATATATTGAGTGGTCCATCTGGTGTGTTAGGTTATAGAGTTCAGGCAGAGAAAAAATGCAAAAAAGCCTCAACTGGGAGATAGAAGTGTGTCTTCTGCAGGGTGACTTGGGAGAGTCAGTCAGTGGCCCTCTGTCTTGTTTCAGACAGAAAGTGTTTCCAGGAGTGACACAAATAATATAAGTCAGAGAAAAGTTAATAGTTTTGAGTTTGTTTGCAAACTTCCCAAAGCAAAACAGACCATACCAGAACTTAAAAACTTAGTGGCATCAAAAGGACTTTGCTTTTACTCATTGACAGCGTGTTAACTTTGACGGCCTTTGCAATGAGCCAATGAGAATCAAGTATTTTGCGAGTCAAGTGATGCAGTATGTTTATCGTCATACTCATTCTGCCCTTTCACCAAAATTAGGTCAGTGTTAAAAGTTCTAGTCTCTTCTAAAGTATAGGTGTGAGTTGTTGGGTCACATCCCATCCACAACAGAAATTAAATGCAACCACACTCTCATCCTGCTCACCAAGAATGACACTTCAGACTGACTGATGAGGAATTTGAATTAAAAACACATGACTCAGACTCACAGTGGAGATTTTATTAATGAAATGCCACCATAACATGTGTGAAGGTCACAGAAAAGTGTGGACATGTGAAGCTGACCAGCAGAACGACGACTCCCCGCTGATCATTTTTTCTTTTTCTTTCACATTTTCAGTGATTGCTCAAATCACCCCGAACTAGTGTTTCCATTTTCTCCTTCAGACCAGCCATCCTTCTCTCTTACTCACTCCATCTCCCTCACCCTCTTTTCTTTTTCACTTCATCATGTGTCGCTGCCTCTGCTCCTCTGTTGCTCCATCTGCTGCTTCCATTCCCATTTTCTTCCCTTTTTCCCAATTCTCTCGCCTCGCTTGTTCCTTCTGGTCACATGTATGTAAAAATGGAGTCCAAGGCGGAATAACTCGACATCACGATTCATTTTCAGACAGTAGAATCAGAGACATGGATCTACTCCCTTAATACTGAGGCTCTCTCTCTCTCTCTGGCTTCCTCAAGAGTCATAATGCTAACAGCTCATTGACTGCCAGTTTCTCTCTCACTCTCTCTATAGTGTTACTCTCTCGCTCTTTTCTCTGAAGAGACTGATCTGGCACTTTAAAGCCCCATTGACTCATCCATTAACCTCTCTTTCTGTCATCACTTTTCTCTTTAACTCCTCTTTTTCATTTTCTCTCCCTCTTTCCCTCGATGTCCTGAGCTCGGCAGCTCTCTCTCTCTCTCTTCACAGCTGTAAGTTGAGAGGTTACCCTCTCTGTATATCAGTGTGACCTGCTCTGCTCTTATCGGCGCTGCTGGTGCGACCACTCCACACTCACTTTAAATGGTGCACTTGTACTCTGACGGAAACAAGCACGAAGGCATTCATGCTCTGGTGAATAGGCTCTGACACTGACAAAAGCCAAGGAAACCTTCTCTGAAAGAGTCGGCAGGAATATCTACTGTGATTCTGTGGCCACTATATTAGGTACACCTTGATATTGCCAGGTTGGACCATCTTTTGCCTTCAGAATGACCTTAATTCCTCATGGCAGAGGTCACCAACCTTTTTGAGCCTGAAAGCTACCCTAAAGATGAGGAGAATTATGGAGGGCTACTTGCTTGATTTAGTGTTGCATCAAGACAATTATTCAAATATCCATATCTATTTCAGGTCAAAGAGCAATAATATAGTATCCATTGTTACTAATATTTCTCCATCTTTTGAAACTTCAATTTCCAAGTAATATCCTCGCTTTCCATACATGTATTCACTACTGAGTTCTCACTCTTTGCCATAGTCCTTGTTCCAGTCTTCTCTCATTGTCCATCTCCAATGCTCATTCTCCATCTTTGATGCAGCACCTTCTTTTTTTTTTTTTTTTCTACCCCTCAGACGTCCCAACAAGATCAAAATTCAAACATTTCAATTACATTTACTTATACCCGTACTGGGTAGGGATGTAACAGTATGAAATTTTCATATCACGGTTATTGTGACCAAATTATCACGGTTATCATTATTATCGCAGTATTGTTGCAGTGTGCTCAAAATGTTCAAAAAGTACTTTTACTCACACTTGAAATTATTTAACCCCTTTAATATTATAATTATAACAGGCTGCCTGGTCTTTTTTTGTCAATGAATGTGTCAGGAAATGTCCTTTTCCGTAAATTTTTTCACCCTTTTTTTCAGGAGAAATAAAACTAAACAATTCTGGCAAGTATTTGTCTTTCTTCTGTTATAAATGTTTAAACAGTTTGTACTTACAAAAAAAGAAAAAAAATGATTTGAACTTTAAACAGGGTTCTCTTCATAAACAATTGTAAATGAACATATTTAAAGTTTTGAGATGACCAAAAAATAAACTTAACCTATTTTACATACACTCACACACTTTTGTTTGCCTACAGCATTAGAGTCTATGTTACAGCTTTATTTACTGACAATAGTCCCTGAGACAGTTCCTGTACAGTTAGCCCCATTCATGACTCTCCTCTGGTCTCCCCTCTCACTGGCAGATGTCCTCCACATTTCCGGCGAATAAACAGTGAAGAACGGCAAGAACACACTCCAGAATGATGCTAATGCTATTATTTACAGCATGTGTACATTATTTACACAGAAAATACTGATATATCACCTATAACTCACTCAGGTATGGCTCTCTGAATCTCCTCACTCTCACTCTCTCCGGCTCAGTCAGCTCACTTACTGGAGGAGTTACAGCAGTTTTAATCACGCACGTCTTTTTCTCCTGCCGGCAACAGCTCCATGTTTTATACAGGATGACCATCTTCAATCAGTTCACCCTCAGCATCCTTGTAAGTCCAAAATTCGCCCAGACTTTGTCCGTTTCGAGGGAAAAAATCTCCGCTATAGTATCTGTGTGGCATCAACCGCCGCGGCCAGACTTTCACTTTCCGAGTCCAAACACTGCAAACCGCACACGTGCTCCTCCGTCTGTGAAGGACTGCGGCTGCTTTACCGAGGAGCAGACACATAGTTCCGGCTTTTTCAGGCAATGAGCAGCATCACTGTGAGTTATTAACACAGTGTGGTAATCAAACTCGGTTTACTGGTAATTGAAACAGGAAAAGGTAATACTAACCATCAGAAATTTTACCGCGGTTTACCATTTTACCGGTAACCGTTACATCCCTAGTCCTGGGACAGTCTTTTTTCTATGAAACATTAATAACAGGATGTATTTAGCAAAGAACAGAAGAGAGATTTTTGTGAAACATAAGTAACAGAAAGTATCTAACAAATTTGATTTTGCACCTCAGCAGAAGGGTGAACCTTGGAGCTCTGAGATAAGTTTGAACAATGCTATTGTAGCATAGTAGACAACCTTTAATCTCATTTGCATTGTGGGGTGAGGGGGGAACAATCTTCCATTATCATACCCTTCAGATAGATTGGGTCTTTTTAATGAAGGATATCCATTTTAATCATGTCTTATTAAATTTGTCCATTTGTTAATTAATTGAACAGGGGATTTCTTCCATCATGTAAATATCACTGACTGTATTTATCCATTCTTCTTGATTTAATGGTCTCAAGTAAAAAAAGAGGTAATAATTTAATGAAAAATAATAAATATTAAGCATTTGATAGGCTACATACGACACTATATGTTTACTTCTTTACTTTAAATTATTCCTAACAATAATTTTTACCACAGATTTTTACATTAATGAGAACAATATACTTACATGCATCTTCAGTTATTTATTTTTCTTTGTCAGCATCAATGTAAACTTTGACCCCATGCAGGTCAAAGTTTAGGAGAATAAGGCAGTTTTAAAATCTAATGCACACGTTACATTTTTTATTTTTGTATTTATTCTATAAGTGTGATTTGTTTGCAAAACATACAGATGAAATAAAACAACATGTCTATTTATTTCAAGTTCTGTGATGGTAGCTTGTGTTATAAATGTCCCTGAGAGCACCTCATTGGCTCCCTGCGGGCACCTTATTGGGCACCCCTGCCTCATGGCATAGATATAACACGGTGATCGATACATTAAAAAGTTTGGTCCATACTGACATGATAGCATCACGCAGTTGCTGCAGATTTGTTGGCTGAACATCCATAATGCAAGCCTCCTGTTCCACCACATGACAAAGGTACTCTATTGTATTGAGATCTGGTGACTGTGGAGGCCACTGGAGTACAGGGAACACGCTGTCATGTTCTAGAGACCAGTTTGAGATGATCTGCGCTTTGTGACATGGAGCGTTATCCTGCTGGAAGTAGCTGTCAATAGATTGATACACTGTGATCATAAAGGAGTGGACATGGTCAGAAATCATCCTCAGGTGAGCTGTTGCAATGAAACAATGCTCAGTTGGCACTCAAGAGCCCAAAGTATTCTGTGACTGTATTCCAAATTCTGACCATACCAGCTTGAATGTTGCAGTAGAAAAGTAGACTCAACAGACCAGGCAACACTTTTACAATCCTCTGTTGTTTGGTCAAACGGTGTGGAGTGTATCCTCAGTTTTCTGTCCTTAGCAGACAGGGGTGGCACCTGGTGTGGTCTCCTGCTGCTGCAGCCCATCTGCTTCAAGATCTGGGATGCATACCTTGGTTGTAACAACTGGTTATTTGAGTTACTGTTGCCTTCCTATCATCTCAAACCACTTTGGCCATTCTCCTCCGACTCCTCTTTCTGCAGTTTTTAAAATCTTCAGACCAGACCCTAAATTGTCCTGTTTTGACTCTGTCAGGAAGAAACTGATATTTTGTAGAGGCGCTGTCTGTCTTTCAAAGAAGTCAGTGAAGGTTCATGGGTTGTTCCTCGGGCAGCGGCATGCTTTGCAATATTTTGTTTCTGCCATGGTAATGTTAACTCCCTGGGGAAATGGTGAAATGAGTTGGTATGAAACTATGTGGATTTGTTGACATAAGAGCTCTGTTTTGGTCAAGAAGTGTATTCCCAGTAACTAGATTGTGCTGATTTGTCTGTGAATTCTGCTGTTAGTGACCAAACTTCATGTTAAGAATTTTAAGAAGTCTTTTATAACATGACGTCTTCATAAACCTCACTATACTCTTTGCTCTGTGTCTTTGCATTTTGCAGAAACAAAAAACTTATGGCTGCTAATGATATCCCTCCATGAGGCAAAGCAGTGAAAGTGCATTTGTTGACAAATAAGAAAATCTAGAGTATTTTTTGCAGTAGTGTCATCAATAGAAATATTATTAAATTGAAATGCTGAGTCAGCATTTCAACTTATTGTTCTCCTACTTTATTATTCTGCTGTTTCTTCTTCTTATTCTTCCCTGAGATTTTGGCACCTTTCACAGCATACAAATTGTACAGATTTTCACAGAAAAAAATTGAGCAATACAGCATGTTCAGGAGAGGTGCGCTTGTATATTTCACATGCTGAACTGTTCCAGTTTTTACAATAAAAAATATTTTCTGCAGATTTTTTCCCTTTGAAATGAATGGAAGATTTCTGCAGTTCTGCTGAAAAGTGCTTAAACTTCCACGCTTCACAGATTCGGCATACTTCCACCTACAGGCTTCATTCCTGCTTTGACGGACTTACTGACTTCTCAACTCTTTTTACATGTGTTCAGCTTTTTGCTATCTTCTACAGTTTTTCAGATTTCACTGTTTAAGCAACACTAAGTTTTCAGGTTTGAGCCAAAAACTCTGCTCTCAAAGCGTGTCACGGGACCTGGCAGAGTGGCAGCTTCGCCTGAAACATCCAAAATTTGTCGCGGAAAAACAGCAATAAAAGCCTCAAACTTTACTCCACAGACATGATTTATACATCAAAATGAAGGTACACTTCTCCTCTCTCACCTGAAATTTGCCTGTTTAGCTCAGGGTCAGTGTTGCTGACAGTCCGGTTCAAATCCCGGCCAAGGCATTTGGACGTTTCAATTGTGTGTCCAATACAGACAGCATTTGGCTGCTTTCCTCAGTCTGGATGATGCAGCTTTTCACTCATTCAACATTTCACTTCCATAAAACTTTTACTTTTCCTTTCTTTACAATGCACATTTAATAATACTTATGCAAATGATTATACTTTTGGCATTTTAGGCCTTACACATTTTACTCTTTTAATCAGAGATTACAACTTCTTCAGGGTGGCCAAACATTTATGCAGCTTTCTGCAATGATATTTCAGATTTATTCATTTTAAGCTTTCTTTCACAATGGTAAACAGTCTTTATTACACATTCCCCACATTTGCAGCTTTGCTTCACTGCTTCCAACTGTTTTTATGTCACATTTTCACATTTTCAGCTTTGTTTGCACTGCTTTTAGCTATTTCATTTCATATTTTCAGCATTCAGACTCAGCATTTCAACGCATTTGCTGCAAGGAAATGCAATTTTTCTAGTTTCTTAATGATATTTGTTGATGTTTTGTAACAACATTGCAAGTCATTGTGACATAAAACTGTAGCACCAAAATTAAATCCATACATCTTTGAGTAGGAGTGGACATTCTTTGCTAAGTTCAAAGAAAATCAGTCAAAGAACCCCTGAGCTACTGCATTCACACGCAAGGTATAAACATGAGGTCCACTGACCTTGAGCTTTCAGCGCACCTTCTGTGCATTTTTTTGGCACGAAATTGTCACTGTGCCAAGCTGAATCTTTCGACACCTCCCCCTGGTGCGCCGTCACACCCATCTCGGCGCAGTCGGTCTACCAAATTGCCAAATTGGCTACGCACGGCGGTGCTCCGGAAAAAATTACCACTGCGCGGGGTGCGCCAGTCTGCGCCACCCTGAGTTGCGCCAGGAAATTAGAGGCCCTTGTCTCATTAAGAAATATTGTTAAAGCTGTTTTTTGATATGATACCTGTTGCCGCACAGCCACATGCGATGGTGCCTGAAGAGTTCAAACTTTTCCAATTTGCGACCAAACGGCAAGCGACGCGGTTGCCCAGAGTGTGTCCGTCACATCGCGGGAGAGTTAGCCCCGCCCCATCGCAGCTGTACATTGACTTTACATGGAGAGTGGTCGCCCAGGTCGCAAAGTCACGTTCAGTGTGTAGGCATCTTTAACATGATAAATGGTGTAAATGGACAGATGAACCTTCATCCTGTTAATGCAAGTAGTGCTGATCACTCTTTACCTTCCTCTGTGATAGAATGCCATAGGGAGAGGAAAATTCAGCTCGTTTTACTCTGTCTGTTCTTAGAGGATTCAGAGTGAAAGAAAGTAACTGCCAAATATACACGAGAAGAAGCCGGAGTGAATGAAGTTCTTCTGCTATGTGTTATTTTTGGGATTTCTGAAAAACGTCCTCACTTGTGTGTTAATATGCTGCTGAAGCCAACGAAACAGCCGTGTGTGAGCAATATCTCCCGCTCCTGCTTGATTGGTGGACCAGCCTGAGTGAGTGAGAACGTCTGAAAACTTTTTGCAGCCCTCTTTCATCACCCTCTCACTCCTGAATCATATCTCTCCCCTCCACACTCCCCTCCTCTGCTTCCCTTAATTTGTTCCCTACCTTGAAAAACCTTCTACCTCTCTGTTCACTTTCCCTTTTTTTCCACACGGGTCCTCGAGAGCTGAACGGAGACGTTTCACTTCTCTTATACTTGGCTGCTTTGGAGCTTGCTGATCATTTAGCTGAGCTCTGAAAGGAGCTCTCGATCTGAAAGGATCGTTCTGTTTTCCATCCATCAGCGACCTCTTTAGAAGCAATTACTTTGTACTCACCAAGACAATTTGCTGAGATCTTGGAGCATGAAGAAATTGCTGAAAAGAGAGGAAAAAACAGACAATCTGATGTTGATACAGGCTTTAAACAATCCTCTAGATTAGCCAAACTTAAGTGGAAGGATGTAACAAAATGGAGATGGTAAGATTACTTCCTAACCGGATATTTGATGAAACCAAATCAGAGTTTGAAGATTTTGATACTTCATGGTTTTGCTCAGCTCCTCGGTATTGGCAAATTTTCTTAGACAGTTTTCCTGCAGAGAGGGATTATTTACCCCTGAAGTGCACATTTGAGATCAATAAATAAATCCATCCATCCATCATCGATACTGCTCATGACTTTTGGGTTCAAGGAGGTGCTGGAGCCTATCCTGTCTTACATTGGGCAAGAGGCAGGATACAGGCCAGAGAAGTGGCCAGCCAATTAAAGGGTTGACATGCAGAGACAACCTCTTACACCCACTATGCACTCATATCTGTTGTAATTTGAAGGAACAGTCAAACATTTTTGTTGTTTTCGGCTTACCTCACTCCAGAGTCAATGACAAGAAGATAGTCACCATTTTTTTGGCTGTGCATGCAGTAACAAGGAAGAAACGGACAAAGATCACCAACTGCTAGTTAGCTTAGCCCAAACATCAGGAGTATATGGGTAATGCTTTAGCCTGCCTCTGCCTACAGTCATCGGATAACTCTAGACAGTCCTGTGTGCTTGTTGAACTGTATTTATTGATCGAGTGATGTTACGTTATCTATTTTTAGACTAAGATTAGCATTTTATGCAGTTTTTGAAATACTTATGAAACTAAGCCACAGGGCACATGCACAAACCACTGCAGAAGTGCTTCTCAGTAGGTCATCAAAACAAAGCTGACTTAGTGAGAGAGGATATTCTGGTTCAAATGGGTAAGGTTGTGGATCTTCACCAGCCCCAAAAAATCATCCTTGTCCTCTCTCATAAAGTCGGCCATAGTCCTTAATAGCAATCATCTTCTTCTCGTAAACAGAGGCTTTGTTTTTGTTGACCTACTGAGAAGCACTTCTGCGGTGGTTTGTGCATGTGCCCTGTGGCTTAGTTTCGTAACTATTTCTTTCAAAAATAGCATAATATGCTATAATAATATGCTAATTAGGCATAATATGAATATTAGTCAATATGCAATAAGTCTAAAAATAGATAAAATAACATCACGCAAAACAAATACAACAAGCACACAATGTATATCTGATGACTGTAGGTCGAGGCAGGTTAAAGCATTACCCATACACTCCCAGCGTTTGGGCTTAGCTAACTAGCGGTAGGCGATCTTTGTCCGTCTCTTCCTTGTTACTGGACGCACAGTCAAAGGAATGGTTGTCATTGACTCGGTAGTGAGGACTCGGTTAGAAGCTCTAATGGAGCATCTCAGACAGAGAGAGAATACAGCTGGATCAGGGGCACTCAGTTTGTAAGATCTAGAGGGTTTTTTTGGACATTAGTGATTGTGAACATACACTAACAGTCATCAAAAATGAATTTACAAACCTGATTTAAGGCAAAATGTGATCTTTTTAAGACCCATATGCCACTTGGGCCCAGTCTGTTCTGATTAGTCTGTTCAGTGTGGTTCAGTGCCATGTTTTCAACAGCTCTGCATTCTCTCTAGTCTAATTTAGTCTCTGCTGCTAGACTGGGTCTCCCTCCTGAGCCAAAAGGCTTGAACTGCTGACAAAACAGTGGTAGGATGTCACAGTGGCATGTCTGATTTTAATGCGTTGTTGTGAATATGTGGAAACATCACTTTGCTGATTTTCTGTCACAGTTATTTAATTTTTGCCGTTGTTCCTGCCTACCTGAAAGACATACTGTCACCTATTGCTTATGTGAATACTCCAATTGCCGATGTCTACCTTTTCAAAAATCCTGCCTTTCATCCACCCATCCCCCTCTTTGGCCCTTGATACCTTACCTGGTAGGTGATGCTTGGATCAAGAACAAGGTTTCCCAAACCAGCTACAGAAATATGATCTGATGGACAAACATGCAAAGCTCTCTGTTGCAGTAGAACATGATTCTTCTTTAAATTATCAGAATATTTTGGTTGCAGCGTGCTCTTATGAAGCCTGTCAGCAATCACTCAGAGTATAAAAATGTACATCTTGGAGTGCCGAGGGCCAAAAGCAGGGAGGAAAAAAAAGCATCAGAAGACACATCAATCATTGGAGCCGGACGTCTGAACTTTCTCATGCTGTGATATTCAACCAGAGTGGACATTATTTAAACTGGCACACACAGGTTTGGCTGAAATAAACAGCAAAACACAGAGCAGCGTCCAAGCTCCATAATCAGAATCATATACAAGTTAGCCAACATGTCATTAAAAGATACTCAGAGCGGAGCGTCCCGGAGAGGGCCAGAGAACGGGAAAAATCACTTACAGCTTCGTCTCCTGCTCTGACAGATCTGCTGAGGAGCTGAAAAGACCGTCTGTCATTTAAAATCATTTAAAGGTTTATTTTGGGTTATTTCCAATCCTAAGAAGGTCACAACCTCTGCCCTGGAGGTTTGATAATGATTGATAATAGATACCATGTCAGGCATGTAAGAGGATGATGCACTAAGTGACAAAAGTTTGACTTCTTGCTAAGTTTAAGTTGTTGTATCTCACTTTACAGTATCTAAATGAAAAAAGAGAAATCCTCTGAGACCAAAACATAACGTGGGAAAGTAAGTGCCGATCCCTTTTCTCGCTCAGAGTTTTGTGTTGTCTGTCTTGATATCCTTGACTGTCTGCAGAGATGTGTGTTTGCGTGTAGCTCATCAGTGTAAACTTACCGTCATTCTTTTACAAGTTCAGACACAAAAGACTTCACCAAACACTCTGAAGAGTTTTCAATTTTGTTGCAGGACATAATACTAAGAAGCTGAATCAGTTCGTTGGCTGAAATATGAATTTTATGACTGCAGGTACATGTTCCTCTTTCATGCATAATCAAAAGACAAGTATGAGGATGTGGGATGTAAAATCATCAGAAATGTTCCAGAAAAGCTCTGGTTCTTCTGCAGCCATCGCAGGAAAAGGCTGTGTACAACGTTCACCGAGCTGTGCTGCAAAACCAGAATCTGAGCAAGTTTCATTCCACCAAATCAAATTCACCAAACAAGTGAAAAACAAAAATCTGTTCTTGAGAGATAAATCATGAAGTCTTGGTCTGTGTTGCATATAGTCATTTAAGATATCAGCCAATTAGACCAGGACTTGATGAGTGTCTTAACATGAGATGTCTATTAATTTTTTTATAACAATCTTTTTATTGATTTCCCAACTTTTACAAATGAAAAAAATGAATAACACCCCCCCCCCACCAAAAAAATTAATGAACACAGAAAATGAAATAAAAAGTAAGAAAGGCAACAATTAACACTAAAGAAACACATTTAAACACACCGCTAGACATTTAGACTCTTTGCATGCCCTTCGGTTCAATTATTATCGTCAGTTACATTGAAAAAATCCATGTTTTATAATATGTAAAAGGAAAAGAAAGGATATCATGTGATGACACTTTGAAAGTAATATTGAAATAAAATCAAATAAAATAAATAAATGAATAAAAGCAAGACTAAAGAGTACATTATCCTGGATATCTTACACTTTAAGTATATGTTAAATATTTTACGCACTTCAGAGGTTTCCTCTGTTACAGATACAGTGTGTATTATTCTTCTCCATCTTCATCTAACAAACAAGTCAAGTCTGTATCCCTTAGATATTAAATGGCTAGATGTCGATGAATTAGATTGTCTATCTCACTCTAAGATATAAAAAACCGTCAAAAGTTGTTACTCTCTATTTGCAGGTATATGTGTCCATGTAGGAAGTAACCATGTTTGTGGAAAAGGAAGTGGTCTTGGTCATTACTCTGATTGTGGCATCTTAAGAAAACTTTGAAAGATTTTCATCAAACTTCGCATGGAAGTAAAGTTAAAGGTCATTGGTTAAGGTCATTGTATTTCATGTCCATCCCTCGTGTGTACATGCCTTTTCTCTACTTAAATTAATTTGCTTAAAATTTTAAATAAATGGTCATTGGCAGGACTTTGTTTTCTGCAATCACAAAAGAACAATAAGCAATATTAAATCATGTCTGTGCTTTCTGAAATGTTGGACTTAGTTATTCATTTAGGGTAATTTTTTCAGTGTTCACTGCTGTTCTCTTATTCATTACTTAAATTTTAGCTTGTCAGGTCACATAAGGGAGAAAAACATAGTTTAGAGCTAAAAGAGACTTTTGAAAGTTCTTGCAAAACGAAAGCAATAAATAAATAAAAAAAAATGCAGATAGTAGTTCTCAGGAGATGTCAAAAGGTCAAAAACGCTCTTTGCTTATGGGTCAGGGAAGCCAAAACAATGGGGCAAATGCATTTGTGGGTGTCGTTGATCAAGTTTTAGTTTGAAATTGGTCTCAGATATACACAAATTAGATCAGCTCTTGACACTGGACACTGTCCATTTTTACAGAGCCTTGGAAAGAAAATAAGGCAGAATAAAAATACTTACAGAAAATAAAACACTTTGGTAAGCTCTTGCAACTTTCTGAGGGCTTGCAAAACTTTTTTACTTTTACTTTTTATTTTCTATAACTATTTTTCCCCCTCCAGGGCTCCATAGTTTTAGGTTAGATTTACAATCTCAGCCTATTTTCATCCTCTACTATTTAAAGTGTACAAGCTGTAGTATTTTTGTATGTTTTTAAGCTAAATAACACATCTGATGCAGTTGTTTAAATTAATGAGTGAATGTGTTAGGAAATTATTAATGAAATACCATCAAAATTCATAAATATTACTCAATCCTTGTCATAGGTTTAGGTCATTTGGTATTTCACTTTCGGACATTTTCTGTTGTAACACTGTAAGAAACTTTATTCAAACTTTGCACAAATGTCTACTCTAGTAAGTCCAACTCTAAATCAAGGACAAACTGACTTTTGAAGGTCATAGGTTCAGGTCATTGGGTATCATGTTAATTATTTTTTGCCTTAAGGCATTTCCTTCAAATTTTGGACTGATGTCGGTGCTTACATAAAGAAATAATAACATATTTAAGGTCAAATGTTAAGGTCAGTGTACCTCATGTTCATCAAAGCTTTAAATCTCAAAGAATGCTTTGAGGGATTTTCCTGTAGCTTTGCACAAATGCCATTTCTGATTCAAGGAGAAAGTAATTGCACTTTAAGGTTAAAGATCAAGGCTTCTCCGACCTCAAACCTTGAGACAAAACATGCCTCTGTCCAATCAAAGAGGTAACATTCCTTTTAATTAAACTACCACAGCAACATGCCAGCCCTGTGTCTTCACTACTCTATCACTTTGTTGTGGCACCAGGTGGCAATTTTAACTACATACAAACAATTGAGGACAGCTCACAGAATTAGCCATTAGGTGTCTCTTTAGACTCCAGAAGCAGGGCAGGCATGGTCTCATACAGACTAGAAATATATCTGCTAAAGTCTGTTCCTGCTGGTTATTCTAAAACATTTGGAATAATTTATTTTAATGTTAGGATTGTTGTTGGCACATGCCTGCTTTCTGGAGTCAGGAGGTTAATTCTTAATGTTCTGCACATCTTTATAATGTCACAGAGTGATCTTCAAAGTCAATCTTCAACCATGACTCCCCAAAAATGCATAATTTAATTATTTGAATAATAGGAGTATTATTAAAACATTAGTATAACATTATGATTACTTGTCAGTCAGTTGCTGGAGGGAAAATTCTACTGGTTCATAGATTTCTCTGTTTTACTTGGTTGAACTCCCCTATTGAGTCCTTATTTTAAAACAACCAAAACCAAGTCGCCATTTTACCATCACATATTTGAGTTTCTTTACTATTTCCATCAGTTCATTCTGGTGACTAGGCTGATAATTTTCCTGTCGAAGGAAAAATCCAATCTTTATGAAAGATCCAAAGTCAGAAGCCAAACCACAGCAGCTTATTGTACGTCCACATCCACTCACTCAGTCGCCCCATCCTAATGCATGTAGGGAAGAATGAATGATTTATGCATTTAAGATCTGGCCTCTTTGTCTTATGTCAGATAACAGAAAACACATCAGCTGTCTGGCAGACAGAGATGATAAGGTGCAGAAAGGTCGTCCACCTCGTTTCCTCCCAGCTGATGATAATTAACTTTGCCTGAAGGGCGAGAAGAAAAAACATATTTTTCTTAACATGTGATGGTAATGTAAATGAGGAGGAGGACAAGGCTGCAGCAAAGCATCAAAATCACTCTTTAATTTGTTTTTGGCTCATTGCTGTACACCCTCACACACACTCACACACTCTCTCACACACACTCACATTCAATCACACTAGATTGGAAATAAGTTGTGTAACAGGGAACCACAGTTGCGTCTATAATCACTGTCAGACATGCTGTAGGATAAAAGGCATATATGATGACTCTTTTTGCTTCTATAATAATGAATTACACGCTAATCAAGAAGCATCCAGCTGAGACTAATCCATACATCCCTCCCTCCTAATCCTCATTCTTTTGCCCCTCCTCATCTTCACTCCCATTGCCGAAGCTCAGTCTATCTTCAGCACCTGCCACCTTCTGGAACTTTATGGGATCTATCCACAGATAGAGCTGTAATACTGGAGAAACAAGAGTGTGAGGATTCAAAGGATTGTTTATATTTCTATTTTGTCCATTTTAATGTTTTTTCATGTCTAAGAATGCACCTAATGATGAATGCATATCAGCCCTGGAGATAAAAATTTTTTATTGGTCCTGAACATGGGCGACGCTCAATAGCTTCTCTTAATATTTTCTAAGTGACGACTCAAAGGGCAGGCTTCATCTATAAAGACAAAACTTAGCTATTTTCTTTAGCATAGCTGTAAAATAATAGTTCAGGTTTTTGAAGTTGCTCGAGGCTTACTCGATCCATGCAAAGTACAAACTTATTTGGGTGACTTATGCATCAACCATCAACAGAAATTACATCATTTAACATAAATTCATACTTTTAGACCAGTTAAACCCAATTTAATGGTAGTTCAGCGAGATGCTGCTATATTAATCAACATAATTCCTCTCTGGATTATATTCATTATAGATATTAATTTTAATACTAGAAAAATTGCATTTCCTTGCAGCAAATGCATTGAAATGCTGAGTCTGAATGCTGGAAATGTGAAATGAAATGGCTAAAAGCAATGCAAACAAAGCTGAAATGTGAAAATGTGACACAAAATAGTTGGAAGCAGTGAAGTACAGCTGCAAATGTGGGAAATGTGTGATAAAAATGGTTGCAGTTGTGAAAGAAAGCTGAAAATGAATAAATGTGAAAGGAAATTGCAGAAAGCTGTATAAATGTTTGGCCACCATGAAGAAATTGTAATCTATGATTAAAAAAGTAAAATTTGTTAGGGCTAAAATGACAAAGATTGTAATCAGTAGCAGAAGTGTGAAATATGTTATCAAATTTGCATTGTAAAGACAGGAAAAGAATGAAGTTGTATGGAAGTGAAAGGCTGAATGACTGACAACCTGTGACATCCAGACTGAGAGGACAACAGCCAGATGCATACAGCAAGGAAAAGGCAGTACAACTGCCATTGCCAGAATTTGAACCCAGACCCCCGGAGGGAGAGTCAGCAACTTTGCCGCTAAAAATATGTAAATGTTAAATGTTATGGAAATTGTGATTTTGTTGGATTTCAGGAGGAAGTGAAATAAACATTTCAGCTCAAAAAAAAAAAGAATGTATTTGTGCATTCAGGCTTTAAAGGGTTAAATTATGAAGTGCAATTGAATATGCATAATAAGCCGAGATTAAATTTTCCTTTAGTAACTGAAAAATGTTTTGGCATCAATCTGTAGGCTACAAGTCTACAACACTATGAACTATCCAGTATAAAAGCATCTGACTTGAACATTAATGTAAACATTGGTGATTGTCATTGGAGGACAATAAGGAGTGGACATTAACGGTCAGAATGTCATTAGAAACTGGATCTGCTCAAGTTAACATCTAAATCAAAGTTATCACTACTTCATTTTTAAATCAACAAATCTATACTCCAACATCAAACTCAAAGTAATAATAGCCTACATACATGAATTTGTAAATCTGGACAGGAATATCTGAGTAGAGAAATGTAAAACAGTGTAATATTTGTGTGTAGTCTGGTTTATTCTAGTGGGTATAATCTGACATACTCTGATGATGTTTGTCCTCTTAGGGCCTCCATACACTGAAGACATTTTTGCCACATTTTGAGCAGATTAATACACCGTCCACTGAAAACAGCTCTGAGACCAGTTATGGGCCTCCACCTACAGGTTGGGAACCACTTCACTAGTGGACTGTATTTGAAGCTTGATCCTTCAAAGATTGTTCTGATATCATGGAGAATAAGTGATGGAGGATACCTCAGGATGAATTTATTATTTAGAAAACAGTGAGTGAGGGAAAACAAGTGCTGGACTGATGAAGAATGTAGAGTTTTGATTAATGAAGGCTGACTCGTCAGTTTTTGAAGTCTTTGTGTTCACTTAAACCGGGCACATGAGCTGTCAAGACACCGTGTGAATGGTAAAATCACACAGAGTGACTGATGATCCCTCACTGTCCCTATGATGTGCGTCTATCTGCGTCTTTACGCTCACCGGCAGACGGAGGAGCGCACACACACACACGCGCTGAGAGAAAGTGAAAGTCACACAAGCATGCTGCTATACGTATCCTTGCGCATTTTGTTGCGGTTATACGGTATTTCAGGGCGTTTTCTAGTGGGTATATGGCGTATACCTGCGTATGCACCCAGGGTCTGGCAGACTGTGATCAGAGCGGACTCCACGCGGAATGTCCGCGGGCGTCAGAGCATTCATAGTCGAGCGCACTGCCGCGTAATATTTTCTTGTGAAATGAATGTGAAAGCCTACATTTCCCACTAACCTTGCACATTGTTTTCCATTTCTCTGTCATGACGCTGTAGACTGAGGTCGAGGAAGAGGAGCTGCTCTGCCTGCTGACTTTGCAAAGCACTAACATGAAGAGACGGAGGTGGCGTCACATTTAATGTGGGTTGATGATGAAGCTGGGGACTTCCGGGTTAATGAGCTAATGCTGTGCCAAAACCGTGATAGCTATCAAAAAAGGACTGCACCGTGAGCATCACAAGAATCAGCTGAATGACTGATGTAAGCTTCGTGTCTGTACTGTAGGAAATGTTGACACGAGAGGAGTTTAAAAACGGGCTTGAAAGTAAAGCGATCAACTGTCAGCCTACATTTCCTACAATCCTTTGCGCAGTCCCCTGTCATGACGCTGTCCAGTGAGGACGGGGGCCAGCTGACTTTGCAAAGCAGTAACATGAAGAGATGGAGGTGGTGTCACATTTAATGTCGATGTGAAAATACATGGCGAGCAGTGTTTTGTATGACAGCGGTGCGTGGAGCAGACTCGGCGCTGTCATATAGTGTCGGCACACATCAGCCTACATTTCCCAGAATCCTTTTCGCATGTCTGTGTCATGACGCTGTACACTGAGAACATGAGGAGAAGGAGTTGGGGTGAAGCCGGAGAGTGTGTTACGCCAATGAAATGTGTGGGTCTCACGAGCAATCCTCAACAGCTGGCAGCCCTGAATTTTTGAGGGCTAAAATGGCAGAGACTCTAACGAGTAGCGTAAGTGTTTACGTATGTTCTGAAATATGCATGATAGTAAAAAATAGTCTATACTAGGAATCAAACCCCAGTCTCTGGATGATATGACAGATGCACTAACTGCTCAGCTAACAGCTTAGCTAATTAACCACAAACACACCCGCCCACACAGCAGCAGAGTATGTAGCAGAGTATTGAAATGCTGAGACTCAGCATTTCAACTTAATTAGATTGATCTCTCTATCCATGGTTGTATTGATTATACATCCATAGTAACTACCATTAAAACTATATAGACATGAGGACCCTCTTGAACCTTTAATACATTTATATTCAACAGGTATTGGGCTATACAAATAAAGATTAATTGACTGAATCTATATTCAGCAGAGACGAATGTGATGAGGACAGATTTATGATCTGGGCGTCCATGGGTTTGTCTCATCGTAAATTCTTATTTTAGTCCCTTTAACTCTGCCTGGATGGATACATGTCTGGATGGATGTATGTGTATATACAAATAAATATAAAGTGAAATTTACATGTAGAAGTGTATACAGGGAAGCCTGTGATATCGCAGTTCAATTTTTGCGGTCCTGGTATTTCACATTTTTCTCTGTAAGACCAATTAGTTTTGATATCGTGTACATTTTTGCCATTTCGGGGCATTCTGTAGCATTGTTTATGAGTTTAAATCTTGCGTGTCACCATATAGTGCCTGCACATACCAATTCAGCCAATCAGAGTGTCAGTATTTTTTACTCAGCCGCTGATTGGCTGTTGTGTATCATGTGGCTTTGCATCTCGCAGGGAGGAGAGATGCTTGCTTTGTTCTCTCTCAGTTCCGCATCTCTCTCTACAGTGATATGGTTTGAACAATATTTTTGTGGTTTCGATTGCTGTTGCTCTCTCAATATCTTTTTATGTGTTTTAATGTATTTCCATTGTTTTAAAAGTATAGACTTTGAAATTCTTTTAAAAGTTATAAAAACATGCCTAGGTTATATTTAAATAGGGTATTTCTATTTTGTAGATTTTATATTGTCGCGGGTGGGTCTGGCACCTAACCCCGCAATGGAGGGGGGACCACTGTATATGTATATATGTGTGTCTATAAAATGAAGAGTTTGTCTTCAGCCTTCTGTATTGTAAAGTGCCTTGAGATAACACATATTATGAACTGGCGCTATACAAATAAAGATTGATTGATTGATTTATTTACCATGAGGAGGCATACATTTACAATTTCAATTTTACAATTCATCCTTTCATAAAAGCCTTGATACTTCCACATTTACAGCTATTTTCTAATCAGGTGTAGGTCCTGTGTTCACCGGTCTCTTCATCTCTTCCTCTCCTCTAGCCCTTACTCTCCTCTAGCCCTTACTCTTTGACTTACATTAAAAAAAGAGGCACACAGTCCAGAGAGCAGCAGGACAGTGTGCGCACACAGTGACTTTAAAAAATCAGCTTACAGCGGCTCTACTTTGATGTGTGGACTTCACTGAGGGTCCCACCAGACAGCCCTCGGCCTCCAGACCCCCGAGCAACAGCTCTGACTTTCTCTGTGACACCTCTGCAGGACAATGAGAGTGGCTAACATGGACCCAGGAGAGCCAGCTTTTCCCAGCAGCACTGACAGTTTTATAAGTCTGCTGTGTGTGCTGGGCTGGTGGCTGATGGGAGAGATATAGATGCTGTAGGCTTAGAACCAGACAATTTCTCCACATCATCACACAGTTGTGCTTTTTAGATTTTCCAAATTATTAATGTGTTATTAACTTTATTTTCTAACGTAGAAGATCATAATCAACATAACTGGTAGACTTATGAAACCTCCTTTGTCCTGTGAAACAATTTCTGTTTTTCAGAGTCCAATATGTTTCGCTTTTCTGCAGCTGGAGTTTAATCCAAGAGACACGCCATCTACGTCCACTGGTCTTCTGAATCAAACCAACACTTTACAAGGTTTACATGACAATGCCACCATATTCTTTATCAGCAAAGCTTTGACTTGACCCTGCACAACAGCTGGACTTGCCTATTCAATGTCTGTAATCAGGCAGGTCCATCTTACCAAGCTCTAATCTGAAACTATTGTGGACGGCCCAATCAGAGTCCATTAGAGCAGGAAGAGATGGGAGCTACGGCAGGAAGTAACTGCTCATACAGGGATTAGCATAGATGCTAACAGCTTCAGTGACAGTTTTATCAGATCAGGACTGATTTTTTTTTTATTAAATGAAAAACAAATACCAACACTGCAAACCTCTTTATAGTACTGATATTTCCGCTTAATTCCTGACATGTTTTGGTGAGAGCTTGTTTTAAGAAGTGGCTCACGCTCCCTAGCGCAGTAGCTCCCACCATGACATTAGCTGATTGACCCATAGTAAACGTTGATTGACGGAGCAATCATCCAATCACCTGCCAGATATGCTTCTGAAAGTTTCTGCCCTCCCCAAACACTTTCTACGGGCTCTTTCCCAGATGGACTAGTGATAAGTGTTGAATGGTCCTTCAGGTGTGTCAGGTTAGCTTAAAATATGGCAAACTTTTATGCCTTCAATTTTCAGGCTGAGGTCGATCTTAGCAGCTTTACCTGGGTCATAACAGTAGTATCTCCTTTTCATGCACAGATATACTCGTCACACAAGTATAAATGGGGATTACAATGGCAATCTTTATTCAGTGCACCACTAAGTATGCGATTATCTGAAATGTCAGTTAAAGCACATGTTAGTGTTGTGACTTTTCATATTGGTGATATATTTTCGTCACGTGCACATCAGCTGTTTAAGTACTGAGTGCTGCTGATAAGAAAAGTCCATGGACATCAAGCAAAAAAAAAAAAAAAAAAACACAGCATCACGGCCTCCTCGAGTAGCTATACTGTGGATTTAATTGATTTATTGAAAAAACATAATGTTTTGAGCCTGTCGAGGGTACACAATACACAGCAATCAGCCAGATTTTCGACTTGGATTGCGGCTTCTGACCAAAGTTGGAACAAAAGCCTCATTTGTTGGTTCTTATGGTTATCTTACCTAATTATGGCGTGGGGTGTGAAAAGTCTTTCTTTATGCTCTTCAATGAGAATCAAAGCCATCCTGAGCTAAAATCATAAATATTACACATGTTCAGTATGACCTGGAATCCTCGTGTGTGGAGCGCACCGAGGACAGCTCAGCACTTCCCTGTGGTTTGTCACATCGACCAGAACAAAGCCAATCAGGGAGCAAGCTGGCAAAAGCAGGAAGTAAGCATCGCCATGGCAATGGGAATCAAAGCGAAGCATAAAAATAGAAGAAATGTAGAACCAACTTAAAAACATGGGTGCAAATACCACCTAACATGTAACCCATATATAACAAACTGATAAGGAACTGGATGGAAAAAACACAACTGCCAAGGACATCATAGAAAGCAAACCGATAGCTGCATTTAGCCTAGCAATTACCTCTGACGTTGTCTGCCATGTTTGTTTACAATAAATAAGGGTTTGATCAAGTGAGATTACAGGTTTAGAGAGTGGAGGCCCTGGCTGTTGGTGTATGAGTCGGTTGTTGGTGTCCTTTGCCACCTTAAGAGTGGACCAGGCCTAACCAGTATATCTATTAGGTGCTTTCTCTTATAAGTCCACAGTTCACTGAAAGCATCCAAGGGAGAAAACTAATGTGCATTTCTAACTCTAATTTTAAATAATCACATACGCAGCTGAATGGATTAAGCTTTGCTTTTGTCATACTGTGTTTTCTGGCCTTGCACAACGATGAGAGCACTGAGAGGCGAGAACAAATAAACCTGATTTCATCAAACTTTATGGTTTTAGACCCATAGCCAACTTCAACACAGTCTGGTAAACAGGAGTCGTGGAACCATAATCTGTGTAAACAAGGTGATTTACAGAATTACTTTATGGGATAAATAAATGAGAGCAAACAAACTGAATTCTGGGGAAAAAAGGGGTCATACCAGGACAAGTAGACCATTTTGTTGATCCTGTGGGCGCACTCCGTGACCTTCGCCCGTCCCGCCACTGTTTCACCACAGCCATTTGTCCGCACGTCAGCCTTTAAGAGCTGCCTATTACTATAATGAGTAGGTGTGCTGAAGACCCATTTCTGCAAATATTCAGGAGCCTATCGCGTCTTGCTTCAGGCCAACAGCTTCCACTTTTCTTATCCATGTAACCCCCTCAACCCCTACACACTCATCTGGACTATTAGGCCTATTTCACAGTGGCTGTGCACAGCGGCTCCAGTGGGTATTATCAATGAGGAGAGAGATGGTTTCCCACAGCGAACCCTTAGCCAAACCTGGCCTCTCTCACTGCCTGACCTCACGCTCAAGTAGGCGTGTGAAGAATATGTCTTGGAGCACGAAGAAGAAACAACAGAGCAGAAAACTCCGGAATGAGGGAATAAAAAACCTGACGTGCATTTAATTAGAGCGGCTGAGTCTGTTTTCAGCTCGCAGTTATTCCACAAATCCCCGCCTAATGACAAACTCCATTATCAAGCTTTAGTTATTATTCATCACTCTGTGTTTTTCTTAGTTATGATTGGCAGCTGCAGACTCTGACAGATATCCACACACCTTCCAACCTCACTTTCTGCCTCTGGTATCTCCATCAAACCTGAGCCCTGTTCTTAATTGGCCTCGCTGACTCATTTTTCAAGGGCAGGGAGTTTATTTGTTTTTTCTGTCCCTGTGCAGAAACCACAGAAAGCCTAATGCCCCAATCTCTGCTCTGCAGAATCTGTAGAGGAGGGAGTTTGTTTGTGAATTTGGCATTCCTGGAACTCAATATCGAGGCGGTGGAATATGTGTTTTCTGCCGTGTTTGTGGTAATTTCACAGTCCGATGGTCGTGAGAGAACTCTCCAGCTGGGCGGGCAGGATGCTGCAAGTTCTGCTTACATTTCATTAGGAGATGTTTTGCCTTTCTTTGACCTTTTTGACCTCTATGACCAATACCTGCCTCACCATATCATCGGCTTGTTAAATTTTAGTTTTTTAATGGAAGAGGGAACTGATTGAAAAGCACACACATCATAGAGGTACAGTTTGCACAGCATCATGGACACCAACTACTCTTCTTTAATTCAAAATAGAGACACCACAATGTTCTGAGTAAAATAAAGAAAAAAATTTTATTAGGATACACATGAGGAGCCAGTCTCTCCAGGAAATGTCAAGATTCTCAGATCCAAGCAATTAATGCAAATTCAGCCAATCCTCATGAGTTCTGCACGACCTTGCAATTTTGCCTAATTACCAGAACTTTCCCTCAACTTTGCCCCTATCATCCTCGCTCTTTTCTCCTCCCAAAACTTGCACATCAACATCAGATTATTGATTGACATTCATGTTTGTAACTGAGATGATGTGCACCACAAAAAAACTCACAATAACAGACAAAATTAACGCTAGAGTTTCTAAAAGCAGCTTCCTGACATCTTATATGAAATCAGGTGCAAAATCGTTTTGCATCATTGGTGCAGTACGCACAACCATCACTGTACAAGCTCTGCTCTACCATAAAACACAAAATGACCTGGAGATTGCTGTATGTGTATGCATGAGCTAAGGGTACCTTTTTTTATTTTTTAATTTTGACACAATCAAAGTGGCTTACACAACCATTACACCAATATCCCTAATAATTTGACCCTGACAAAGTTCAAGGATACAACTTTAGGCTGAAAATCCTACCTCGAGGAAAAATGACTCTTTCTTTACTCATCTCTTATTCTACTTTCTTCTTTAAAGGCTTTTTTTATCTAAACTTTTTACAACACTACCTTGATTCCCTGTTGAGCTTTTGCCCTCTGAGTCCCTCTGCAGAGCCCTCTGTGTCCTGCAGCAGGCTGAAAATGACCAAATGAGCCTGCAAGTGCAATATTTAAACAAGCAGGGCTGAAGCCAAACTTTCTGGTTGGGGTGGCCAAGCTCCCTAAATACGGGCTACAGAAAGTGTTTAGGTTGATCATTCTTCTCCTTCAAACCCCAAGAAAGACCAAGACCACTAGCAGAAACCCGTTGGGAAAAACTCATATCTGCTGGAAATTATGTTTTTTTATTATTTTTTTTAAGAGTAGAATCAATGCACCTTAATAGGTTTATAAAAAGGAAAACTAACAGAAGAAAGAGTTGCAATTAATATGCTTCTTCACTTGCTGTTGTGAAGAAGGCTGGTAAAAACGAAGCATCAAAATGTCAGAACTTCTGCTGCAACTTTTTTGAAAAACTGGTGGCAAAATCAGACATTTTATTGCTGCTGCAACCACAAAAGAATTCCCTCGAAATCATAGAGGGTCTCATTGACAGGCTAAACAATGAAAGTCTGGTAATGCAGTCTTCTGTGTCAGATTAAAGACTGTTCAAACTGTTTCTTTTTTTCTTTATCTGTGCAGACAAACAGTCTTTCGAAGTTCAATGCAGCCACCTGCCTCTGAAAACAAATCATTGCTGTTGGGCACAAACCTCCTGAATCCTAATAAAACTCCACAACTGACTTAATGAATGCCATGTTGTTCTGATAATAAAACATTTTTTGTACTTTAATGGGTTTGGAAGTTTATAAAATCCTCACACAACCATTGAAGGTGACCAAAGTCACTGTTTTATATATAAAAAAAGGAAATATTAAAAAATGGAGATTGGACGTTTTTTGCCCGACAGCAATGAAATGCAGCTCAAGCTAGCAGCTACTGCCTCACTGCTGAAATGTCTTTTGATATGAACGTAAACAAAGACTGATGAACAAAAAAAACTGCATTGACAGCATTAGGAACTGTCAGGCTGGTAGTATCTTCATCTTACACTGAGGTTGCCAAACTTTGCAGCCCACCACCATGTATTATCAAAAGCTGAAACTGGGGACCCCGTCTCTGTGGCATTGTGTTTTCCTGTCTATTCCCATTGATTCAAACAATCTGTTGTTTCAATAGTGCCAAATAGACTTCCTGGAGTAAGAATAAAGGGCTGTAAATTTTTCAGCCAATCGTATTTTCTGCCCAACATAGTTTTGTGGCTTGTTTTTGGGTAACATAAAATAACTGTACCAGCCAACAGCAGTGGTGCTTACTTCTGGTCTAAGCCAGTGGTTCTCAAATGGTGTGCTCTGAGACAAGTCCAGGGGTGCCCTTGGAAGTTGTGCAAGGCACACCTATTATTGCATCTAAACAGCAACATATGACTGAATTTTCGATTTTCTTTATTAGCACTTCAGGTGCATACTTTTAAGTATTTTCAAATTATTAGTACTCCACATAAAATAAAAAAACATTTTTTCCAAGCTTGAATATGTGTCGCTGCATTTATGAAATTTGCAGAATTTCCAAATAAATTCTTAAAAGCTTTTGTAGATCCATGTTTACTAACTAATAGGACTGTTTATCAAATTTTATAACATTTTAGCAGACATCTATAGAATTACACAGACTGGCAAGGTACCACAATGTTTAAAATAAAGGATATTTTGGAATATTTTACATTATTTATAAGGTGTGCCTTGGGCAGAAATAGTCTGTAAAACCCTGCTCTAAACTTGATCTCCTTGAATTGTGCAGTGCTGCTAGGAGCCCTTTCAGCTTCTTCACTGACTGTTTTAAGTACCTCAGGCAACCCCAAAATACTGAAATATCTCTTAAATGATACATAAATAAAAAATATAAAAAAAAACACTATATATTTTTGAGTGAAAAAAATGTCAAATATTGCCAATATCCCCATATACTGTGCTGTATCGTATTGTCAACCATATATTTCATATTCCCAGATGCACGCCTCTTGTTTCATTGAATTTAAATTACTAATACTTGGTTGAAAAGTTGCTCTGTGCTCTGACAGGTGCTGTGACATTATTTATTTGAGTGGAAAAATGGAGCTCAGCACTGGAGCAGAGCGACCACTGGACTCCCTGTCACCTCCCTTAAACCATCAAGAAGAACCTGCTCCACCATAATCCTCCATATGAAAAGATAAAAATCAAACCAGAGGCTTTTAGGGACAGCTCAGGGTCCAGTAATGACTTCCTCAGGCCATGTGGAGTCCAAACCTATATTTAGGGTCAGGATATAATGGGGGAAATTATAATACGAATAGTTGTCATCTCTCCTGATGATGTAATTACAGTGACCGTAGGAAACTGTAGCACCCGACAGTAACTCACCGTAACCACTGTCACTTCTGGAAAAGTCTTTCCTGCAGCGCACCGCTCTCTCCCTTGATAAAAATACAAAAAGACAGCGGTAGGCCAGACGTAAGAGGAGCGAGCCTGTGGCCAACTTTCATCCTGCGTTTACTCTCCTGGGCCAGTTTGGACGTTCTAACTGGTTTCTGGTTTCTCCGAGGGTTTCTAGGAAAATCTGAAAACCAGAGAGAAGGATAGAGATCAAGCTATTTCTCTAATATTTTCAGCAAAAGGATGAGATAACGGGGGAGTGATGCTGAGTGTGTTTGTCAGGCTCAAGGATGGCTTCTTTCAGGCTCACTGGGAAGTCAAACCTTGGGCCAATGCAGTGGTCAAACTAAGAGCGACAGTGTTTCCAGTAGATAGGATATATAACTCCCAGAATCAGATGCCACAAAAATGCAAACAGTAGATTTAAATCCACACATTAGTGAGGCCAAAGTTACAGCTTGATATGGATATTAACATGGACTACTGTTCTTGTTCCACTGTATGAACACTAAGAGAAGGATGACTTAGTAAAGTAAACCAGACTGTGTTATACTTGGTCGCTTTTATTCTATTTTAAGCAACTTTCCATCAGACTTAATTCAGCCAGTAAGTTAGCAACAAGCTAACCACTTATACGTTGCATGGCAAACACACAAACTCACACAAAAATCTCTTAATATTTTGCATTCAAACACCACCTATGATACAGTTGAGATGACTGCTATCTCTCTAGGTTATGCTGGTATCCACACATGGACAACAACTTTGGTGACTTTTTCATGCTTGGCATCAATTCTGGACCTTTGGTCCAAAGCTTGAATGGACTCTGAAACACACAGTGAACATGTGTCAGTCCTGCAAAACTTTTTGTCCGTGGCCAGAGCCTCTGTTATCACGGGACTTTATCAGAATTGGGGAGAAAGTTCAGACAGCTTTAACTTTCCTCAAGTATTATCAGACAGTGGTATCCATCAAAAATGGAAGGACTAATGCCGAACGGGGTCTTTCTTATTCATGTGATAAATGGAGTGGAAGGATCTCAACCAAAGCCTTTCATTGTGGCAGTCCAGGTTGAGCCAGTCAGGATGGTGTGGAGGATATGGAGGGCCTTGGATACATGGGACTGGTGACACTGGGGACTGCACCGGCACACCTCAGCTTTGAGGCTTTTAATGCCACACTAAGGCCTTGTCCACATGAGGCAAAAAAGTTTTCTCTAAAGACAGCATTGTTTCAGAAAAGTATCCGTCCACATGAAAACACTGAAAATGCTGTAGTATATATGCCAGGCCTGTAAGTGGCGCTGTAACACAGCCACAGACATACACCAAAACCAGAGTAGAAGACATGGAGCATGTGCATACATCATGAGAAATGTCAACAAACTCTGGCGTATAATGTTCTCAGTGTCCTCTTGTTGCTCAAGGTGGTTGTAGAGGAGCAGAACTGAGTAGCTTCTGTATTTCACCATTGTTTCTGTTGCTGTCAGGGTTTGCGCATACGGTTTATGTGAAAAATGGGACTATCTGTCGTCATGCACATGAAAACGCAAGGCCTCCATTTTCAGATTTATTCACTCTGGGACCTGTTTTCAAAAATGTGTGTTTTGGGGTACCCAAAACACCGTATCCATGTGGACAAAACACCTTTTTTGATTAAAAAGGTGCGGATACGCCTGAATTCATTTCCGTGTGGACAGCCCCTGAGTCTGTACACCCATATGTCGCTGCACCCTCGGGGGACAGGGCCTGATGCCGGTTGATGTGTCCCTGGTGTTTCTAGTACTATTGGTTGTGGACCCCTTGTGTTTTTTGGACTGTTTTGGGTGCCAGGGCCTAGATTGTTGTGCCACTTTTTGGGTCTGAGGTTTGTTCATGTTCTTTGAAAATGTTCCCCTCCATGAGGACTGTTGGTCTGAGGAACACCAGAAGTGCTGATGCTCGCCCTTCTTAGGTTCTTATTTGGCTTGGTTTTGTATGCCATATGTGTTTGTTTGATTTAAATTGTGGTTTTTGAAGGTTAGTTTTTTTCCTTTAGCTCTTGTGCTTTGTATTTTGTGTGTTTCTGTCTGTTTGCCAATGCACCTCATAAACCTATGTTTTTAAAAGTGCTATGAAAATTAAGTTATTGCTATTATTATTAGTAGTATTGCTGTCACACTAATAATATCAGGTGCAGATATATAAGTTATATTCCAGGCTTGCATTGATTTAAATATATGAAGACAGCTTAGATTAAAAGTAGTTTCTTTTCTCATCAGTGTTCAAGTTAGCTTTATATGCTTGGAACATTACAAACCCTTTTCACTGAGCAATGTGGCCATTTCAAGTTCAGTTGTAGTGAGCATCGTGTTTGTTGATTCTTCTGAAGCCCTTGCCTGCTGATGGCGGGACATATAGCCCCTACTTATAACATACTAGAATTCTTAACACAGGGGCTTTGTTGAGGAAAAGTGAAATGCTGGAAAGAATCTTACTGTAGCATCTAGTTGAGCCATTTTAACCTTAAAGTGGGCTAATTACAAGGCTTTCAGTGTCACTGTGCACTGCTATATATCACCTCAAAGCTGTCCCCGGATATCTTTCCTTGGGGTTAAAGCTTGCAGGTTGCTTTAGTGGCAATCATATTTACTAGTGTCTAGGGCCTCAAGCAGCCCCACTTCAAATCGCTGAACTATCCCTTTAAACTCACATTGAAGATGTCAGTAACAGCTCAATACTGATACTCCACATAACTGTTTGCAAACCACTGGCTGAGGACACTTGCACATTTGTGTCTTATTTGTGTCAAATTTGGAATTATAGCTGCCATCTCTGCAGGCTTTGCTACCCGCGAGAAATCTGTGTTGAAAAAGAGGAGGAAGCAGAACAACACTGTAGATGACTGTAGTGTAGGGCTGCAGCTATCGATTCTTTTTGTAATCAAGTATTCTATTGATTATTCTGGCAATTAATCGAGTAATCAGATAAGAGATACATTGCACACACTGATTTTTTTTTACATTGAATCACTTTATTGAAAAGCATCAGTAACATACAAGGCAGAAAAGAAGCCAGGTTTCTAAAATGAACAATTGATTATTTCCTTTTTTGAACATTTTTTAATCATAGTAAATTTTCTGCTTTAAAACACACAGTTTTTAAAAAAAAAAACTGTAGGTCATACCACTTTATACATTTTCTGTATTCAGTTGAGTGAAGCTCCTAAAGCATGCTGTCAAACCTGCACCATCATCAGGTCAGTCAATCATCCTGGTCCAGCTCCTCAGACATTCTTATTTTCTATATGGCTGCAAAGTGATCTGCAAACAGGCCTCTTTGACTGGAGCCTTGTCTCCTGATGCTGTGATAGGCCAAGCATTTGGACTGTTGGAAGAATGAGAGATTGATTTGTGCCCTCTGGTTAGACCTGCAGAGGTATCAATCACTCTGCAAGTGAGCAACACTTTACAGGCTGAATGCTGCAGTGCTGTTTTTACTGCTGTCAGCATGGAGTTTATTGGCATGGCTGTAAAACAGAAAAACATACATTACATTTGGTACGACACAGTGGAATTTTAGAGATTGTACCTTCTAAAATTAAGGATGTATAAGATTATTATTTATTATAAAGTGAAAATACACAACTGATAACCAGCTACTTTATTGTGTTTGTAAAGCAGTGGATGATGATAGTTTGTGTACTAGATGTAAATTCAGTGTAAAACAATTTTTTTTTCTTATTGCAGTACAGGACAGCTTCACATATTCTACCTTTAGTGCCAAATATTGTTTATTTTCTTAATTTTATGGCTTAGTCAGGACATCTAAAGCATATTACTATGATTAAGTGCTGTACTTTCATAAAGTGAGGTGACTCAAGGGTCGCTGTGAGGTTCCAGAGAACTTGTGGAAAACTTCAGGAAGTCTCTTCACTTCAATCTGCCAAGAAAAAGTCCTGCACATGACCTGCATGAGAATCGAGACCTGCTTCTGCACTTTTTTGTATGGATTACGGTGATTAGATTGATTTTTGAGCTTTTGTTGAGCCAGCATGAGGATTTTCATTTATTTGGACACTCTTTAACTTGCTGTTAACTTGTTTCCAGTAGGCATGCCCTGATCATGTTTCCTTTCTGCTGTCATGGTTGGTAATCATTTATGAAGTCAATTATCCAGTATTGCTACTGTCAAGACCCATCTCAATAGACATGACAAAAACAGAGGAAAGATATGATTCAAGAAGAACAGTTTCTTTTTTTTTAAGTACCAAACAATAACCACTTCAAACTAATGATGCTGTGATAAATTAAACTATCAAAATAAATGCTCAGACCAAATCATGGTGCCAAGTGGGAATGCAGAGTTGGGAAATTAGGGGAACTCGTAGCAGATCAGTGCAGAGCTGAGCTGAGATGTAACCTGACACACCAGGTGGACTGGTCCATATATCTCACTAATCCATTAGGGAAAGAGCCCGTAGAAAGTGTTTGGAAATAGCCAGAACTTCTAAATAGCATATCCAGCAGTTGACTGTACAATCATTCCGTCAGTCACATTCATTATGGGCCAATCAGATAATGTAGTAGACAGCGCTAAAGCTGCGGTGTAAAAGACAGAACGTGAACCAATTCAGGAAACATACTCTTGACAAAGCATGTCAGATGTGGATATCCTGTCAGAGAAATGCCTTCAGTAATATTTGTGTTTTATTTAATGAAGAAATGTGGTCTTGATCTGATAAAACTACAACTAAAGCTGTTAGCATCTATGCTAATCTACGTATGAGCAGTCACTTTCTGCTTTTGTCATACTTGCAGCTCCCACCTCTGATCGGACTGTGCCACTTTGGGATGCTCACAATCATTGTAGGTTGGAGCTTTGCAAGAAGGAGCTGCCTGATTACAGACATTGAATCAGGCTGAGATGGGTAGAGATAGCAACCATGACTGCCAGATCCTTATATGCTCCTGAGAGCCCGGCCAGGTATGCCAAGGTGTGGCAGACCACAATCCACCAACCACAGGAAGGACAAACAAACAGACAAAAGGGACAATGCAGATTAGGATCGGACCCTACTGGCAGGAGGCTATTACAATTCCTAATCCATGATTCCCCTGCGCCCCACCTAGTAGACAGTGACATGCCACCATTGTTAAGGTATTTGTTCAAGTTTATTGGCTCAGGTTGGCAAGCCTTGTGCAGAGCATGCCAAAAAAAGGGTGCAGAGCTGTTGAAAACATGGTGCAGAACTGACCAGTGATCACAGATTTAAGCCATTCATTCAAAATTCCCTCTGACTCTGAGAGATGTAAACTTTAAATGCTAAATGCTAATTCATACCTATGTTTTAGGATCCATTACTTGCCACTATATGGCTCAGTGGACTCTGCTGTACTGATTCATGACCCTTCCTCTCTCTTTGCAAATTGCTTTCCACAGATAAGTCAGTAAAAAGTGAAAGAGCTGCCCAGTTCCACTTACATTATGCAGCAGCAGAACTAACCAGCCTGTTAGCTGCAGCCATTTCCACAGCACAGGGACATTTCGTTTAAAGTGAAGTTATGGCTCCGTGTTATGGTCTGCTGGCAGGAGTCTGCAATATGTTATAAGTCTGCTAACAATCCTGCAACGAGTATAAAGTCTGTCCAGCCTGCTCCAGGGCACACACACCCAAACACATCCACACACACACGCTCCTGAAAGTGGCAGTTGGTCCAAATACAGCAGTCAGAGGGGCAGGGGGGCATGGAGTGGACTCCTCCTGGCCTTTTATAGCCCTGTGCCCACGCGCCGGTGCCCACCCACTGATGATGAAGTGTCAGAGCGGGCAGCATCACACACCATGGCCTGTCAGCTTCAGAGAGTGAGATTAACTCCCCTGAGCGGGCTGTTTGGCAGCCTGTGGAGGTCTGCCCGGGCACAGAGTACGACTGGAAGACCTTAATTGGACAATGTGCACGATGTGGTGAGGAGTGGGGCGAGGGGGCGAGGGGGTTCACTGCTGGCCAGCCACTGGCCTCCTCTTAGCCCCCGTTTGGTTTTCATCATGACGATTTGAGCAAGAGAAATGGGTTTCATGCTCGCAGCTCTCAGCACTTAGCCACATGTTCAGCTCTGTAATAAAGCCTGAATGCAGCCGCAGAGGCCAAAGCTTTATCCACACTCTACTGAACCAGCAAAGTGATCAGTTCGAGTAATTTATGTGCATGGCAGTGCAGGGGCTCTCAGCCTCTTTTATACTTGTAATAAAATTCTGTTTTAGTCAGGCAAGGGCATGTCAAGACTTTCCTGACTGGGGTGGCCTATCAAGTGCTGTGACGTCTCCTGGAGGGCACAGAATAAATATTTAAAACCCCATGACGATTGTGCATGATTGTCATAATCCTGATGAAACGTGCTTTGATTGTGCTGCATGCGCTACTTGATCTGAATCAGTGTTGTATAGTCGTGGACGAATACCGGGGAACGGGGAAGGGTCCCGACTGTTTTGAACTGTTCAGAACTGTTTCTGAGATTGCCGTTCTCAGTATAGCAGGGTGGAAGCCTAATGCAGTCCTAAGGCAGACGGTATTAGGGTGGCATGTACAGGGCTCAATTGGGCTGATCGTGGCTCAATCCAGAAAGCTTTCTGAGGACAACTGACAAGGACGTATCTGTTTGTGCCCTGACTGTGTCCCGTTCAAGGCAAGCGACGGGGCTCAATCGGGGCTTACGTGACGCAAACTGGGCTCTAACAGGGCTGACGTCGTGTCAGCGGGATGGAAATTCATGGAATTCTCGTTGTATCGTTTTATTGACCTAATTGAAGCGGGACGAGCGCCCCGAAGTGCTGTAGAAGTGTATTTATGGGCTGTGTCCAGGGGAGAGACAGTCAATTCTGCCTGTATCATGCCAATCAAACCAGCCTTGCCAATCATGTACAGTCGTGCTCAGTCGCCATGACAAACGGGAATGTGTGACTGGGGCATAAGCAACTTCCCCAAGACAAGCATCCATCCATTATCTATACCTTCACATAGAGAGACAGACAGCCATTTACTCTCACGCTCATACCTAAGGGCAATTTGGAGTCACCAATCAACCTAAGGAGCATGTTTTTGGTCTGTGAGAAGAAGCCAGAGAGAACCCACGCATGCATGGGAAGAACATGCAAAGTCCACACAGAAAGGTTCTGCCTGACTTGGGAATTGAACCAGCAACCTTCTTGCACTGCCTGCTACCCTTAAGACAAACAGTAGCTGAGTATGTAAGCATCACTTCACTTTTCAAGTTCCTCAAAAAAGTAATATTACTGCAGTAGGACATTACAAATTTGAATTTAATTCACCACCCAACTCTGAGGCTGTGTTTGCAAACTCAAACTATAGAGCCTGTTGTTTTCTGCTAGGGCAGCCAGTGTCCTTCTCTGGCTTGTGTCTCCTCTCCAGCATGTCATCCCCCACTCGCTGTCTTTCCAGTTTCCATCTCTGTCCATTGTCTTTTCTAAACAAAAAAAGAGAAGTGGCAGTTGACAGTTGGCACGATTACCGAACACCAGCTCCAGTTTGGAATTGGTTCCAAGTTTTCAAGACTTGTTAATTGGATAATACCAGAACTTTTGCTTGGAGTTTTTGGTTCATGACAAATACATAAGTCTATATTGGCAAGCAGCAAAAACATTACGAAGCATTTCCTCTGACACAGCCTGTATGTGAAATCAACCACCAGTGAACCATAGAGGGCACCAGATAGCATGGTAACTCATTATAATGCTACACCTGTAGCAGTGTCCACAGAATACTGTCAGCAGTGCAGAAAAGCAGTTGATGTTGTTGAGTCCTGTGATGATCTGCTGTAGAGACAGTGAGTAATATTTACCTGTTGATATTTCCATGGTAACCTGTTCCTGTGCAGAGAAAGTGACTGTGGGATCAAAACATTATTGTGAAGTAGTACGTGGTCGTCACCCTCATTGCCTGGTAGCTGTAGAGCAATATTATCATTGCTACTGCTGCTCATACTACAGCAGTGTGATGAGTTAAGTCATTGCCCTGTTTGTCTTGGGTCCTTTGGCGATTGTATCCTTTCTGCAAATGAGGTAAAGTGGAAACTACCTAGAACGCCTTTTTCAGGTGAGCTCAGTGTGTTTTTTTGCACCGAAACATGAATCTATTGCAAATGAATTGTGCTAAGCATGGAAGGCCCACATGTGTCCAAACAACTCCCCCAAATGGGTTTCCCAGCCCTAGTTAGCAGGTTACCGGACATGATGAATTCTTCAGGTACAACAATTATAAATATTCAGACTTTAATTTTTTAAAAGACTCTAATAAAAATGTATTTTAGTCTTAAATATGCAATAATGAAATACTTGAAATATAATGATGCAAATATTGAGTTTAAAGTCTACTAAAGACATCCTTGAGGACAAAAGATATCATAAAACTGCTACTCTGGACAGAGTCACATAATTTGAATCAGACACTACCGTCACATAGGGCCACACATTTAACACAAATCCTTCTCGTATGTTTATGTTTGGTCCAAAGTTGGATTTGATTCTACAAAATGTGGCCAAGAACCACAAGCACTTGTTAAGGCCATGAACGAGTGCAAATATAAATCCAGAAATGTGATGAAGAGTTAGTTTGCCAAGCAGCTAGAAATAGTTTCATATTGTTTATGTTAATTTCATTGCACTGACATATTCCTGCCAATCATAACCTAAAATTGGATGTATTTTTTTCACTCCTACATGCCTTTTTTGTGAATTTCTCCTTAACCCCCGCGATATTCAAAGTTTGAAGTCCGTCAGAGCCAAACCAACAGATCTGCACATGCAGATTTCTGCTCAGACTGTTTGTCTGAGGGCGCCGAGCCAATAAGGAGAAGGAGGAAGGAATTAGGAGTCTTTTTGGCAGCTCTGCTCCTCGCTCCCTTCCTCCTCTATTTGATTTACTTCCACTGCTACAAGACAAAAATAAAGCCTGTGTTACTCCAGGGTATGATTTCAAAGACATTTAGGCCTTTAATCGCATCATAGTAACCAGCGACTGGACTCCAAATGACTCCTGAATGGAAGTGGCTGCTGGATGTGCAGAAAGGAAAAGTGTTGATTCCTCTGTGCTCGTGGTTATCCACAGTAGCCTTTGGGATGGGAGTGCTGGGACATTGTAGCGCCAGCTGCCGCTCCACAGTTAAATCATGAGTTCCTCACTGCTGAATTACTTTGACTTAATGGCTTTTTACTGCAACGTCATCACTGCTACACCAGCACACAGCTCAGAGCAATTTCATGATACCCACACTTGGTGAATCATGAATACTTCTGGGTCCTGGGATGCATATATGAGACATTTTATGAACTATGTTACCATCTGGTCATTGGCACATTCAGGGATTCAGGGAAATGCTTGAAACTGTAGCCAGACCAGCAAAAGGTGAGTAAATGTCTTTGCTTCATTTTATCTGGAAATTTTTGCGCAAAAAAAAAAAAAAAATAAATGGGGGGGTGTCGTCCCAACTTCCATGACTCTGGACTACCTGTGATTAGAATCATCGTCTAGGCCAGTCGTTCATGTAGACACTGAAGTGGGCTATAGGGGGCAGCTGAAGCTCAGTCCTAGAGAATGATTCTCATTTAGTCCAAAGCCCCTGCAGTCTACCCTCACTGGCTACTTTATAAGGTACCGCAGTTTAACTGCTTGTCAATGTAAAGAGATAATCAGGTGATCACATGGCAGCAACTCTGTGCATTTAGGCTACAGGCATGTAGGCAATTAATCTTTTGTCTTTATCACTCATTTATCATCTATCTGTTACCCATCCAAGCCAAACCATCAGTCCTGTTAAACTATCCATTTATCCATCCACAGCTCATCCATCCATCCTGTTGGACCATCCATCCATCCATTAAAAAAAATGTTGGTACCCTTCCATTTAAGAAAGAAAAACCCACAATGGTCATTGAAATAATTGAAACTGACAAAAGTAATAATAAATAAATAGTTACTGAAAATTAAAAAATTGAAAATCAGACATTGATTTTGGATTGGGTTCCACAGACCCAAGGAAGTTCTGGCCTGGACAAAAATGATGGTACCCTTAGAAAAGATTAAATTATTTGACCATAGGGACATGTTAAACTAAGGTGTGTCCTGTAATTAGCATCACAGGTGTCTTCAAGCTTGTAATCAGTCAGTCTGCCTATTTAAAGGCTGAAAAGTAGTCACTGTGCTGCACATATTATTCAGAAGTTTAAGGTCCACAGGACTGTAGCCAACCTCCCTGGATGTGGCTGCAAGAGGAAAATTGATGACAAATTGAAGAGACGGATAATATGAATGGTAACCAAAGAGCCCAGAACAACTACCAAAGTGACTAGGGGTGAACTCCAAGGTCAAGGTACATCAGTATCAGATCACACCATCCGTCGCTGTTTGAGCCAAAGTGGACTTAATGGAGGACACCACTGTTGAAAGCAAATCATAAAAAAGTGAGACTGGAATTTGCCAAAATGCATATTGACAGCCACAAAGCTTCTGAGAGAATGTCCTTTGGACAGATGAGACAAAACTGGAGCTTTTTGGCAAGTCACATCAGCTCTATGTTCACAGACGCAAGTATGAAGCATACAAAGAAAAAAACACTGTACCTACTGTGAAACATGGAGGAGGCTCAGTTATGTCCCGGGGCTGCTTTGCTGCATCTGGCACAGGGTGTCTTGAATCTGTGCAGGGTACAATGAAATCTCAAGACTATCAAGGCATTCTGAAGTGAAATGTGCTGCCCAGTGTCAGAAAGCTTGGTCTCAGTCACAGGTCATAGGTCCTCCAACAGGATAATGGCCCAAAACACACAGCTAAAAACACTCAACAATGGCTCAGAACAAAACATTGGACTATTCTGAAGTGGCCTTCTATGAGCCCTGATCTAAATCCTATTGAACATTTGTGGAAGGAGCTGAAACATGCAGTCTGGAGAAGACACCCTTCAAACCTGAGACAGCTGGAGCAGTTTGCTCATGAGGAGTGGACCAAAATACCTGTGGACAGGTGCAGAAGTCTCATTGAGAGTTACAGAAATCGGCTGATTGCAGTGATTGCCTCAAAAGGTTGTGCAACAAAATATTAATTTATGGGTAACATCATTTTTGTCCAGGCCAGTTTCACTATTTTGTTTTGTAAAATGATTCTGTTGAACCACAATTCAAAAGCAATGTCTGATTTTCATTAGTTAAGTTTCAGTAAGTTTTTATTTACTAATTCTTTTGTCAGTTTCAAGTTATTTCAGTGACCACTGTGGGTTTTTCTTTCTCTAACGGAAGGGTACCAACTTTTTTGTCCACATCTGTATCTTGATTTTTCATCAGTCTGTTCATCCATCTGTCCAACCATGTACCACACATAGCATTTAATCCACAACACAACCACCAATCCTTAAAGATAATCCATCCATCCATCAATCCATCCATCCATCCATCCATTTCTATCTATTGTCTAACATCCATAATTTACTGAGCAATTAACTGAGTCGGGCGCCATGGTGGCGCAGCAGGTAGTGCACGTGCCTCATAGCAAGAAGGTCCCCGTCACACAGACATTTGCTTTTCTAATGGCATCTCTGTTGGTGCTGCTTATCAAGAGTCAAGGTGGTAAACTTTCCAGGCCCAAGGCCAGTAAAAGCCCTCAATACTAACATACTAAAAGCTAGCCATGTCTCAAAATGTGCCAAGTTTGTAGTTATCATCGGGAGCCTCCCAAAGGTTGCCATGACCAACTGCTGGAGGTCTGTCTCAGTGAGTTCTCTCATGGATTGGAGACAGATGCAGGAGGTGTGACTTGTGCAATCATAATAACTGAAGGTCATACTTTTCTCACCAAAGACAATGTAAAACCCATCTGAGACAGAAATCTGATGATGCATTGCTCAAGACTTTAACAAAAAGCCTCCTTGGCCTTCATCTACTTCACCCATTGTTTCCCAGTCTTTCCCAAATGAATCCATTCATCCTCAAGTCAAATCCTCACCTCTTCCACTTTTATGGAGCTGCAGCAACAATGAACTTGTTTGTTTCCAATTTCAAACTAGTTTTATATTGCTCAATAGCCAATTTTGACAGCTTGGAACTGATCAGTCTCAATGTCCATCTTCCCAGAGGCTGCTTTCTTTTTGTGATGTCTCAGCTCTACAGGATAGTTGGTTCCAGACCTTTCTCACACCAATGTTCAACACACAGTCATTTTAACTCTCTGTTTGCATAGTTTGAAAGTGACACTTGTTGACAGGGAGGGCAAGGAAACTTCTTTGTATCCCAGGACATAAGGGGTCCAAGGGAGCTAACACATCTTAAACTACAGCAGGAGTCCAGTGTTTTCCTTCCATCCATCTATCCAACCATCCATCCATCCATACATCAATCCATATTACTGTCCAATCCACCTCCAGATATTCTATCTTTCTTTCTATCTATCTATCTATCTATCTATCTATCTATCTATCTATCTATCTATCTATCTATCTATCTATCTATCTATCTATCTATCTTCCTGTCCATCTTATTGATTATTCATTCAACCATCCATCAGACAATCATTCCTGAGGTATAGCCATCCATCCCATGCACCCATTCAATCATCAGTCCATCAATCCCTTCATTCTATTTCATTAATCACACAACCATCCATCATTTTGATCATCCATTCCTCCTATCCATCTATGCATGTGTGAATTTATACTATTTCCATTCTGGTTAGGTGGAACCAAAGCCACTTTAGTATTGAGCAAGAGATGGGGGCAGCCTGTTGGACAGGTCTCCAGCCAATCAGGGCCAAGATATAAGAAAAAATGGCTGGATATACCCAAACCCACAGGCTTTTTAAGTCCTATGAAGATAACCAGCATGTCTTTGGACTGTCAAAGTTATGTCACCAGTTTTTTTTTTATCCCAGGATAAATATCCTGTTTTTCTGACTGAAGATATTTCTGGAAATATTTTGTTTAAGATTTTTTTTTTAGACGCTGATGCCAGTGTAACATAGGTAAAGAACAATGAGTGGAGTGAGAATTTTTTCTCATTGAGATGGGCTTAAAGATGATTTGACAAAGGTATATGAGAAAAAAGTTTGTCTTGTTCTTTATATATTTTTTTAAAAGCTACATAGCTCCATCTGTGAAAGTATGCAAAACCTACAATAAATCATTTCATCCATTAAAGAAAAAACACATTTTTAAGCTGTGTTTATTTTTCCAGATGAGCTGAAAATAAGTCAATTTGGCACTTTTGTGCTGCACTGATTTCTTTCTCATTTTTTTGAAGACACTGATCTTTACTGCTACAGTTTAAATCACAAACTGTAAATTCACCGATACATTTAAACTTGAAATCCACTCCAATTTAATCCAATCTGTTATTTACTCTCCAGTCATACAGGTTGTTTTTGTTACCCTGGTCCACAAAATCAAACAGTTTGTGTTTGTTGAAGTTTAACTGTAAAAGAATCCTGTAATTACTGCTTCCACCAAGACAGAGGACCATTAAGCTTTCAGCGGCTGTCACCAAACACAACGGAGAGTGTAAACACAGTCAGAGGACCACCCTAATTTACACACGCACACCTTTACACACATGTACACAGGATAAACACTCTTTACAGACCACTGTCTGTCCTCCTTTTGTTCACATTCAGGATACACACAGGCTCTCTGTCAGTATCACTCTTTCTTTTTACTCTCTTAAGCTCTTTCTCTTTCTTAGACAATAAGAACTCAACAACCATTCAAAAAGATTCTTGACATTCTTTCACAAATACTTCAGCACTCTTTTTGCCTCCATATTCTCTTCTTCTTACTATTTCACTCCCTGAAGTGTGTATTTGTGTCTCTGTCAGATGCACACACATGCTACACTATGTTGCCGTCAAGCTTTCATAGCATCTCATTGATCGATGAAGATGCTTTTGAGTTCTTTCTTTTTTGTTTTTAATCAATTCCACCATAGTTGATGTGAAATTATCATAACATTAGTTTTGCTCACTTAAGAGACATGCCCACAGCAGACTGGTTTAACCTAAAACCTAAAAAGAAACGATTTTACCCTGCATTGTCTTGTGAAATTTCTAAATAATCTTATCATTTTCAGGCAACCTTTTAATTAAATATACCTTGAAAGAAACAGTAATTACCTATTTGTATTGAAAAGAGAGAAACCTCCTCTTTTACCCTTTAAATTTTCTGTTTTCTCCATTGTTTCTTGTAACAATATTGATCTTGCTCTGTCCTACAATCACCAACAGTAGGTTGGGAACCATACATTGGCATCAGCAAAAGTAACTACAGCATACTTTTGCTGTAGTTATGGTATCTTTTCAGGTGGTGAAAGAGGTTTGTTGTGTTACCCTTTCTAGTTGGCACCAACTGTAGTCAATTTTTTGACCAGCTTCATCTGCTCTGCTTTGCTTTTGCGTTATCTGAATAATTTAAACATAATTTATATGGTGCACCTTTTCTTTTTGTTTTATCAATGATGTCTTCTGCTTTGGTGAGTTCACCTTTATTGTCTTTGGCTCCACTTTCACTCATTTCTTTCCTCTTTCTTTCCTCCAAATTAATTTCTCTCCCCAGAGATCCAAACAAACGGACAGTAGTAAAGGGGTGTAGCCAAAATGCAGAGTCTGACCTCTTCTTTTGTTTTGAGTGGCTTTAAGGCTGCATTACAGTCAGCTACTGTAGGTTGGATTTTGAAGCAGAGTAACTACCCCTATGGAAAAATAAACCGACTGACAGTTGCTGCGCATTCATTTTGCCGTGTTATGTTGAGTAAATACAGCAAAAGCTTATTATAATAATGGATGCATTTTATCACAAACCTGATTTGAGATTGTTTAATCGCCCAGCTCTATGAGCTATTATGGTGCATTGTTTTGTCTTTTGATTGCTCAAAGAACATCCACACTGCAGGTCATACAAGGTGTGTCAGAAAAGTTCCAGGACTGGTGTCACAAAAGATTTATTTAGAATCCAAACTACAAGTTTTCCCCTTTGAAGTAATCCCCCTGGAGTCTAATGCACTTTGCCAACCTTTTCTGCCACACTTTCATACACTCCTAGAAGGGGTCTTCCGGGATCCTCCTTTCTGATGTCGTCCACATCTTCAAAACGGGTCCCCTTGATGACCCCTTTGAGCATGGGGAAGAGGAAAAAAATCACACGGAGCCAGGTCGGGTGAGTAGGGGGGCGATGTTCTTCTCGGCCAGGAACTGTCGGATGCTCAGGGCATTGTGAGCATGCACGTTGTCATGGTTAAGCAGCCACGAAGCAAACGCTGCAGTATCTCTTTGTAGACATGCTGGTTGATTGTCTGGCCCTGTGGCAAGAACTTGCAGTGGACGATCTCGAATAAATCTTTTGTGACACCAGTCCTGGAACTTTTTTTTGACATACCTCGTATTTACTCATTCATTCCACTTACACACTCAGATGGTTCAGGTTACAATATACTCTCAAAGAGTCCATACTTGGTCTTGCCTTGAGTGCAAATATTCAGTGTTGAAGTCTGAAGTCTCACAAACACTGATGTTCAAAAGACCTTCAGGTTTTCATATTCTGAGTACCCTGATCCAGCAGTATACTGCCCTGATCCAACAGTATTCTCTCTCTGTCTGAGATACTCTGTTATAGGGATGTGAATTGCTAAGATTTTATTGATATCAGTGCCATAAGCAATTCTGCTTATCGATCCAATTTCTTAAAGATCGCCAGATTCTTGTTGATTTTCTGAGTGGAGAATAGTTGGTGTTTCCACCCATTTAACGTTGTGCAGTCATTTTTTCAAATTAATTGATCTTACATTTTTTTGTAAAAATAAGTAGGCTACAATTCAGACCACTTATGCCCCCTGTCTGCATAAATTTCAATTCTGTTGACTGTTTCTGATGAGAGCATGACGTCCTTGATTCACAAAGCATCCAGAACAAAGTGGAAGGAATTGGTAAGCAAAAACACTAATGATATTGATTCTTTGAGGGAGTTTCCATCGATTCTTAACTGATTGATATAGGTGGTGATTTGTCAGTTCAGCGCCTGATGTTTTCAATTGCTCCTGAAGTTGACAAGAACTTGGCACGGGAATTTTGCCTTCTTAAGTTTCCTTTAGAAATACAGCCATTTCTGAGTTTTGGGTTGCTTTCTCCTTTTTTTGACCATGGAAACACCAAGAACTGTGTACCATACTGAGTCAAGCTGAACTGGACTGCCTGGTGGAAACGTTGCTAAAGATGAGGCCCTGAATCCTCTGCTCCATCATGTCACTAATCAACAGGATGTAAGGGCGACGCTGCCTTGTCACGCACAAGCAGTCGACTGCAGACACACTTCCTGCTACTGCGGCCTCAGCTGTAGTGGAGCACCTGATTGGTTCAAGAATGACTCTGAGTTGTTGCTCAAAGGGTCGAAGTGTACCAATTAGATGACTGCCCTTATCTTCACCTCCCCCTCCTCATCACCTCATTAATCAAACATGACAGAGACACTCACAGCTGCTTTTTCTCACTAAGTTATGTAACAAGTGTGTAGTTTAATAGACAGTGAGCGTGTACTGTACCTTAGGCCGTGTTTTAGGCCTCTTTGACAAGGAGACGTTAAACATAATGACATGTTGTACCCTCAACACTAGACTTTTTTTCTCCATGTGCTGTTGTGTCCTTTTCATGCAAGAGGCCACTTTTACTGTATATATGAGAGCCCTTGGGTGCTCGTGCTCAGCTCACATCTGGACCTGTTGACAGTGTGCCAGCTCTGAGGGGATACGTCCCGTCTTTAATCAGTCTGCGCTCTCAGACGGTGTTAAAGCGGCTGGTATATGAGCCTCAGCGCTAATGAAGGCGAGTCAGAGTAACCCCAGGCCAGCCACAGATGACACCAATATGTGTTTATCAGATGAGCAAACAACAATTGTTCCTTTATTTACCGCCCCGGGGACGCAGGTTAAAGGCTCAGCACGTGTTTGAGGGTAATGAGGCTTAATCTGGTTACTCTGGGGATGAAGAACACTTGTCTGTTGTTTGGAAAGAGCTTATGAGGTTCAAACAGGATGTCTGGGATAATATTATGACAGTACTGACTTTAGTGTTAATACATTATTGTGGGATTCGTTTTCTGTGATCATCACAGCAAGGCTTAATGATGCAAATGTGCGCCATCGGATCTCTGAAGAGCTGCATGTACATTTAAAATCACTTTAAAGTGATATATTAATTCACAATACATAAGCTTAATGAGCTGATGGAGGTCATATTATTATGTATTAAATATTTTTTTATTTATATTATTTATATATATTTTTTTAATCTTTCTTTTTTTTATATGTATTTCTGTCTACTTTTTCAAACTGCTATTGGAATCCTAATTTCTCTGAGGGAGTTTCCCAAAGGGATTAATCGAATAGAATCGAATCGAATTGAATAGAATCGAATAACTTTCTAACGATGCAATGAGATAAACGTTGGGCTCAGATAATTCAAAATGCACATATATAATCTGTTTATTTATCTGAAGGTCCCATGTCTCCCATGTCTTGGTGTGTTTGACTGTTTACATCATGTCTTGTGTGTCTATTAATCAAAAATTAGTTTTCAGTTGAAAAGAAAAAAAGACAAAAAAAATCCCCTTGTAGAGGATTGGGTGCAGCTCTTTTCCCCTCCCCTTCGAAAATGCTCAGATCTGAGGGGGCAGGGAGGCTACTGGAGGCTTTAATAATTAGTAATATATCATCCAGCTGCATATCAAACAGGAAATAAAATACAGAGCATTTTAAGGCATCCTCATCTCACATTATTTAAAACAAAAAAAAAAAGATTTTGCAGGACTTGGGACCATCACAACATGTCAAAAACACATTTGGTCAATTTCTACAGCTCAGGGGTTCAATCAATCAATATAAACTAGAAAGCACTCGGAGAGCGCAAACCTCTGCTCAGTGCAAAACCAAAACAGTGGTCAGACTCTGGGGAGAGAAATTAATTTGATAAAGAGGAAAGAAAAGAGTGAAAAGGGAGCCAAAGGGAATAAAGGTGAACTCACTTAAGAAGAGGACATTATTGATAAAAACAAAAAAAAAAGTCTCACCATATAAGTTGTGTTTAAATGGTTCAGATAATGCAAAGCAGAGCAGATGAAGCTGGTCAAAAAATGACAGCAGTTGGTGCCAACTAGGAGAGGAAACACAACAAACAAAATGAAAACTGTATGTATAGAAAGCTTTCATGTAGTGAATGTAACAGCACTGAGGTAATTCTGCACATAGATATACGTATGTAGGTTTTCATTATTAAACCTTTGCAGGGTTATTAAAGTCATGCAGTGACATGCATATCCCCCTGAGTAAGTCATGATACTCGAGAAGTTGAGAGGCTGTGGAAATGAGCTTCCTGCTGTGTGATGCAGAGTTTCCTGCAGTTCATCAGCAGAGTTTAACTACTTGGACCCTCAAATTGAGTTTGTAGATCAGTATTTCAGCATCAGCTTTAACTTTAGGTTCATCTTTCATCGCTTTCATTTGCACATGTGCAGATACATTCAGCTCAGTTTGAGAAGGAAGGAAATCAGCCATACTCACCAGGTGTACAGAGCGTTTTCCACAGGATGAGTCCTTTTTTCAGGTGTTTGATTGTGTCGTGTGTTATTGGGACATGACATTTTGGGGAATGACAGTTTAAAATGTTATGGAAGGATGAACTTTTCTGTCTGACTGAACAATTGATCCACATTTTGGACAGCTTGCCCCTGAAGATTTTGAGACATACAAATTCAAAAAGTACAACACTTGCAGCCTGGCAGTGAGATGCACATACATTGGCCATCAGTGAAAGAACGATGGTGTTAAAGGGTTAACATGAGGCACATTGACTTTGAACTTACACTTTAGCCTTACACTGTTATTCTGATGTCACAGTGGACATATGTGCAAAGTTTTAGAAAATACATGGATACCATTGCAATCATATGCTTGCACTAACAAAAAAAGGCTAAAAAAGAGCCTAAATGACCTTGATCTTTGACCTTTAAAATCCAACAGGGTCATCTTGTGTCAGTGTGGATGTTTGTTTAAAGGTTAATACAGATTGCAAACATTACCACTGTCAGTCTCCCCTTAAAATGGCCAAATAGGTGAAAGAACAACACCGTAGCAGGCCTACAAATCACAGGAGCAGTAAAGAAGTGTATTTGGGGTTGACTGCATAAATAAATGTTTTCAGAAGCATTTGATTTAACTCTCTGTTCGGTTGTTGGTGGCAGTTATTCATGTCATGAATCATGGTTTGAGACTCAAATTTTGTGGAGATGACAAGTTTTGCATGGAAAAATAAAAGCTTAAAAACAATAGAAACCAATGCTCCAACATTCTTGTATCATCTTTATTTGCTTGGGGTCAACCTAAAACAATGGGTATGGTGACACACTGTCTTTGTGGGGTTTATTTTAATGATTAGACTGAATATTTTCTTGACTTTCCTTCTTTTTGCATCAGAATCACTGTAATTTAATTGATTAGAGCTGTGCTTTGTCAGCTTTGGAGTGAAATACCACAGAAATTCTCCACAAATTTGATTCATGCATGGATTTATGTTATTACTGCTGCAGCCTCTCAGAGCAGTAAAGTCATTACTTTCCATATGTTTTTGGGTGGTGCACTTCATCGGGCTGCTCTCTCCCCCCTGCAGCCCTCATAGCTTACATTTTACCTAAACTTTGGGACGACTTTACATCCCCTCTGCTGCTTGTTGTTTTTGAGGGAAGAGTCCCATTCAGCACTTCAGCTCTTTATCAACTCCAGCTGTGAAATCCAGAAACTTTCCTTGAACACAAGTCTTTCACAAGAGGCAGAGAAACACTGACATGTGGGGTGGATGTGGGGAAGACCGTGGTGAATCACAAGAGAAAGGAATGCAATGGTCATAAATGGGATTGATTTACGCCAACTGAGCCGCAAAGAATGGAAGTCATTGGCCTTTGCAATTTGTTGAGTATAAAAGTAAAGATCTACTCCTCACTGCCTGTGGAAGTGAGGAAAGTTTTGATAACAGGGATGGTTAAGTGATGGTTTTGTGATGAATGGCCAAGCTGTGCATCTGAATTTGACAGGACAAGGAGCAGTTGTCATGATCTATAAGAGGCGACCTTGAAGGCTAGTGTGCTGTTTAAAGATGTCATCCAAATGGCAGTCTATACTGGAGATTTCCTCTCTATAGTGAAGGCCTGTCATTGAAAAAGGAGATTCCCTTATCATGTAGGCCAAGCTGCATTTAGATGATATATTGTCATCGCCTCCTCCCATCTCCCCTCTTTGGAGAATCACTCTGTCCTTGTTTTAGTGCAGGAATTATCCTTTTGTTTGGTTTGTACTCCCTCAACAAAACTGCATGAAAACAATAATAAGTGAGCCCTACTCTCAGAACATTCTTCTCATAATTTTTGATCCAACTTGTGACCCTGGAGGTGGCGTAAGAGTGAACTTAAAACATGAGATGGAGGTCAGTCATATCAGTTTTCTTGAATTTGTGGAGCAACAGATGGAGAATATCCACAAGTGATAAAAGTCAGAAGTAGAGTTTTAGAGGTAGGATATATCAAAGTTTAGTACTGGAATGTCAAATTTTCATGGAGATCACACTTTAAGAGGTCATGGCAGACATTATGACAAGACATGGCATATTTACTTTTGCAATAGAAATACAACAGTGCAGATCTTTTGGATTTGACTGGTAACATATTTGTCGGTATGGCAGATCCATATTTTAAGGCTTCAAGCTCAACTTTTGTTCCAGGTCAGAAAATGATTGGAGCAATCAGCACACCAAGATGAAGAGGCAGCAGAGGCAGGCATTGTTTCATCGTGCAAAAAAGAAGAGGCTGCAAGCCCACAACTGCAGGCTCTTATTAGGGTTACAACGAGATGGAAATTTTCTGGTAAATATCCGGAAACTTTTTGAAAACTTTCCATGGGAAGTTAAGCCGAGGAATTTTGGAAACTTTTTGTGAGATTTAGAGGAATTTATGGGAACTAAAACTGGAAATTAGGGGACAATATCCTATGCAAAATAATACAATTAAAAAACATTACATTTCAACAAGTTTATTTGAAAGTATAACTTTATCAAGTCTTATTTATCTTATCAAACAATCAGTTTCAGCTTCACTTTATGTCCATGGGCTCAAATGTGTGGCTTCAGTAGTCCAGGGCTCTAGAAATCATCTGTGCATGTGATGAAGGCATGTACAGTGAATAAAATGGGCATGGCCTCAATACCCCTGCAGTAAGCGGTGTGCTATTATATTGTGGAATAGCAGTGATATTTTCAAGTATACTCGCATGAAATTTGATTGTTTTGGTCAAGATTATGGTAAAATATATTCTCCCGACTGTATTTAAAATCCTTGATAAGGACCAACCTTCAATATTTTCTATTCCAAATTTTTTTTTCCTGTTTATTCACAGAAATTCCCATGGAAAGTTTCCAACTTTGAAATTTCCCAAAAATTTTAAAACCCTAGCTCTTATCAATCACCTTCTAATGGTTTGAATAGGACCTCCTTCTCTTAATGCTGTCTATAGAGCATTACCCAGATGAGCTGCTGAGATGTCCCATAGATGTGCGAAGTATAGTCTGTATGGTGTGTCTGGATAGACCGGTGGGACACAGCATATTGGGGCAGGGTCCTGGCTACATTGGTGACCCTGTAATTTGAGTGGGCCACCCCAGGCACCAATCCAAAATACTTACCTGTAATTGGCCTTTTGCTTTGCTAGAGGTGGAGATTAATAGAGCTCTTTCAGGGAGCTGCTGACAGCTTTTTACATGGTCTTCAGAGTAGGGCTGGGCGATGTGACCTGAAAATAAAATCCCTGATTTTTTTTTTTTTTTTTTAAGTCCTAACTTTCCCTTTTTGTGACCACGGGGTGAGCAGAACTGTCAGTTATAAGGTCAAAAATTGCTAAATATGGAGGAAGGAATTGCTCCTGGGTGCTTCATTTTTGTTTATGTTTTTCATTTATGTTGCTTATTTGTGAAGGATATATTATACTGCACCATCAGCTGCACATTTTATCAGCAAAGCTCCCCTGTGATGAGTAACTCCATCCCTCCACCACCCCAGAGCCACAACAGTGGGACGTGAGACATTTCCAAGTCGAGTTAATTTGAATTTCCCTGCCCACCTCTGTTGCCTCTTGTTTTGAATGAAAGATTCATTGATTTCACATATGAAGGAAGATAGCTGTTTGAGACTGACTAACTGTTTGCACTGTGATCAGTCTAAAAACAATCTCTTGGTAGCTTCCACAGCAAACCAAAAAACCTCCGTTTTAACAGCTTTTCTCCCTTATTGAAAATTTTCTCCATACTGATGCAGCAATGGAAACACTTTGATTTGAAGTGTCTCACCCCAGGACTTGTACACGTGACTGCAGGAGCTGGGGATCAAAATCTCCAAATTCAATTGAAGAGACTGACTGCCTCTGAACATCAGTTGCCCCAAAACTTCAGCTTCATATTTCTTTATTTGTATCTTGTATTCCATTCAGAGTCAGTAAAAACATTTGAAGAGGCCACCGACTGAAGACAGAGAGCTGTGATGTGATCTGAAGGATGTGGGATAAGAGGAAAGATCCCCCATGATGCTCCAGTTTTCCAGTTGAACACGTGTTTCTGCGTGGGTGGTTGAGCGCAGAGGAGCCAAAGGTTGAGTGAGGAGCAGGAATCTCTGTGTGCATCCTGAACATCTGAGACAGAGGATGAAAGTGAATGTATGTTTACGTCCTCCCGGGTCACGCTTGATGTATGTTAATGACACATGCCTGTGTTCACTGATCCGCCGTACATGCCTCCGTCCACTCAGCCTCCCTTTGTTGTGTGTGTGTCAGCGTGAGTGTGTGTTTGTTTTATTTTCCATGCTGTCTGACATGTGCTTGACTGATAGCATTGACAGCACCAGGTGTGTGACTATCTGCCCAGCCTCCTGAGGGATGTGTTTGGACTCTGCATGTGATTGGACGTGTGTGTGTGTTCAGGGTGGGAGGTGTGTTACCCCTCTTATCTGCAGCACCCCGGCGTGTTTGTTTCCACAGCCACGGTGTAACCTCAACGCTGATGTCATGTGACCCAGGGCGGTATCGTTCATATAAACCACAAACACACATCCCCAAGAGCAGGATACCAACCGTCTGCCCACTGCCTGGAACTGATAATAAACACACGTTGTTATTGATTCCAGAGCAGAAGATTATCTGTTATTCTTACAGCCTGAACCGCTGTTCAAATGTTTTTACCTTCCAACATGGTGACCTTTGCTGTTTGTGGAAGGTAATTGTGATTCAAAAGTTGATTACACTTTTTAAATGTCTCTTATAGAGTATGAATGGATTTAAACTTTCTTGCAAAGGAAGATCACGTTTGTACTTAGTTGTATAAAGAAGTGCTGTCGGCATGTTTTGAATTTTTGGGCACTTTCACACTTAACAGGTTTGGTCCAGACTAAATGAACTTGATTGATTTGGGGTGGTGTCAAAGCTCATGCAAACTCCGGTCCACCTGAAAACAGTGTGAAATCCATCTGAACTAAACAAGAACCAAATAAAACAAGAGAACCAAAGAGCAGTGATTGTGGCTTGAATTTGGCAGAATACAACAGTGAGCAAGGTAACAAAGCATTCACTGACAAGCAAAGTGTGCTAATATCAGCATGGCTTGCATCACCAAGCAATGCTGATGGGGCATCTGTGTTGCAGTTGGATAGTGCACTTGGTCAGTAATGGGGAGGTTGCAGGTTCGGGCCCAGCTCCGGACAACACATGGCAATGTGTCCTTGGGCAAGACACTTAACAAGTTGCTTCCTCTGCTGCATCAGTGGCGTGTAAATGGGCATGAAAGGGGGTGAATGTGTTAGCTGATACTGATGGATAACTAACATAGAAACTTTGTGTGAGTTTTACATAAAAGCTGCTAAAATATGTTGGGTCGAATGTGTGATATGGAGATTCTATTTTGGCTGCAGGAAGTCTCTGTGTTTTGGCACTATTTTTTGATGCAGCAAAAAATAATGTATATAAATGTGTTCTTCCACTGTGCACATTGATTCTGCTGTTTCAGAATGTTTGTCATGCCACTAGGAAGAAGTGATTCGATTTTGGTGGTGATCCAAATCCAAATGGGGATCCAGGATTTTGTTAAAAGATTTCCTAACAGTGCAAGTCCACATTTTTGACAGCAACTCACCCAACAATGCTGGGAAATGTCTTGGTGCACGGTCTTTGGACCTCATGTTCTCCCCTTGCTCATACAAAAACTTTAAATCACACAACAACAAAAATTCCCACATTTCCTCCTTTTAATCACCACTATACTTCCACTATCTGGCAATTGTATAACTGGCAGAGGCATAGAACAGCCGGGCGGTCGTTCCAGTTTTCTCCTTTTTATGAGATTTTCTATCAAGTTGTTTTGAAGCCACAGCTCATCAATGTGAGACTGAATGGTTGTGAATGTGTTGATGTGACCTGCGGTGTAAAGCTGCCCTGAGTCGTCAAAAGACTAGACAAAGTGCTATACAAGCTCAAGTCAATTTATCACCAGCTTCTGATCTTCGTATCAGGTTAATGCTGACAAGTCTGTTTACACAAGTTGGCATTTGTCAGCCAACATGATTGTGTTTATGACTCTGGCTCGAACACCTCGCCTAAGCTGATCTCGTGTTCAATGGGGTTGAGGTCAGGACTGCCTGCAGGTCACTCCATGCTCTCCACTACTAAATTCTGGAGGTAGTCTCTGATAAACCTACTCTCTGGAAGTGAGAGTTGTCATCTTGGAAGACTGCAGACCTGTAGACTGCCCACTGTTCCTAATAGGGATTTTTACCGATGTCTGATAGGCTGATATTTCCAAACTTTTTCTGCTGATGCCAATATTCATACCAATATTATGTGTCAAGCGCACAGAGAAATGATCTACCAAACACTAATTTCCTGACTTATTATGATAAGTTTGTATGAACACATGTTCAAAACCTCAAATCTTTTCCCTCATGTTGTGGAAAAACTCACTGTCCTCTCAAACTGGGATTTAAGAAACAGACTCAAACACAATATTGGCCCATCTTAACGACATGTAAAGTGAAATATAAGAATGTCAAAATCTGATAAATATGACGTGAATCAAGAACTCCTGCCACTGAACGATACCTCCACCTTTAGCCTCATTCAGTCAGTGTGTTCCCCCACCACTGGATATTTAGTGGTGAGTTTCCAGGAAATCCAGACAAGAAAAGATTTACTGGGGAGTGTCCACATGAATGGTGACTAAAGCCTAAATTTAGATGTGGTGAAGTCTTTTCAAGTCCATGCCAGAGGAAGTCAAATAGATTTTAATGACAGGTTATCTACAGTTTGTGTAAAAAGTAAATTCTTTGTCTTTAACTGTCATTCATGTCCAAGAAGAGGGTCAAGGCTGTTGGTTTTGTAGTCTTCGACAGAGGCCATTTGTGAATACTGACATTCAGGGTAAAGGGAAGAGATCAGCAGTTTCTTGTGCAAGATGAGGAAAAATTTCATAGATTTGGGTTCATGCAACTTTTATTAACATTTTCTGGCTGGATGCACCGGCATGTCAATGGCTGCAAGTTGGAAGGTCACAGGCAATAAGATAAAGCTGAATCACGTAGACACAAAGGTAAAGCAGCACATCAGGGTGGCAGGCAAGAAACTTTTGTCCTTATGAGGAATAAAATCACCTCAGATTCAATCACCAATGAGACAACATGGTTCTGATACATGTTCAAGTAAGTCATCTCAGCGTTTGGAATAATTTTTCAAGAAGAACATGTAAATATTAAGGTGTTTGCTTGCCCTTGGTAGGATGGTTGCTCACACCATTTAAGCATGCCTTCTACTTTTCTTAATTTTGAGTCCTTACTTGAGATATCTTAAGTCCTTTTCAAATGTGGTTATGGTATGAAAGCAGTTGGATACGACTTGCCTCAACCTCATCCTGCTCTCATAGTGATAGAAAGTAAGGACACCACTACTCCTTTGAATATCTTCTTTTACTTGAAATAAATTCACAGACATCTCAGTTGACAATTCAAGAGCAATCTACACCATGTGGTTTAATTTTTAAACCTTTTTTCTTAGCTATTTATTACCATCTGTGATAAGTCCTTTCTTTGCTAAGACTGGGTTATCACAAATATGACATTTCTCTCCAAAATAAAAGCAGTTTCTCATCCAAAAGGAAATTAAATACTTTTAACTAAAGACAGAACAATATACAAAAAAAGTCAAACGTAGAGCAATTTATTAGAAGCTGTTTTGCTTGTTAACTTCAAAATGGGTTACCAGCAGTTTATGCAAACTGGAACTCCTGTGCCCTGAAAATTTGTACAACCAGAAGTTATTATGACACCATCTCTTTAAAGAGTTCTTGATTTACTCTATCACGACAAAAGGGGCATTTTTCCCCATATACAGCTGAAATTTCCTCAATTTAATTAAAGGATTATTACTTTTGGGTCCCTCCCTTTTATCGGCTCACCTAATTTTAAAAGCTGAGACCTGTTGAATTAAAATGTGCGTTGTTAAATCTGTGAAACTTAAGTTTTCAGATGAACTCTTTAGTGATTTTGTACTTAAATATTATGTGAGTACTAAATTTATTTGCCATTTTTTTCAGCATTAGTTTTCTGGTATTTTTGGATAAAAATATATTTTACAGATTGATACTGTAACACTTGTCAGAGAGCAGTTTTTCATAGACATAAGTACAGTGTAGCTTGTTTGTTTATAGGTGTAGGGCAAAAATAGTTTGAAACCCACTGCTTGCTGTCCACAGATGAGTCAAAATTAGGTATGTCCTTGAAAGTATTAACCTTCTGGACATTTTGTCCACACGGATCTGGGGTCTGAAAAATCTTCTGCTCCTCTACGACCACAGTTACCAACAAGTGGACATGAAGAACATCCTACGCTGATGTTTGTTTACTTCTCACATGATGTGTGCACATGCTCCATGTCTTCTTCTCTAGTTTTGGTGTAACAGCGTTACAGCGCCACTTACAGCCTGGCATACATACTACAGTGTTTTCAGTGATTTCATGTGGATGCAAATATATCTCGAAACAAAGCCTTCTTTACAGAAAACCATCAAAAAACTAAAAACATTTCTGTGTGAACAGGGCCTGAGTCATTGTTTTAGACCAAACTACCCCCCTCTTTGAATAATAAATCTAAAAGTTACATTAGTAAGTGTATCTCTTTGCTTTCATTTGATTTCCAAATCAAACAAAAAATAGTTTTACATTATCCATTTTAAGTGCAAAATAATGTCATTTTCAACATGACAATATTGTGATAATTTGAAATTAACTTTCATGTTCAACAACTGATAGGAATTTTAAAAGTTATCATTGGAGAGCCCAAAAATTTAGTCAAAACTAGCAGGAAATTGAAATTGAAAACTGAATTTTCCATCCTTCCATCCATTATCAATACCACTTCTGGAGTACGAGGGGCTGGAGCATATCCCAGCCAACACTGGACGAGAAGCAGGGAACACCCTGGATCACAGGGCTGACATGCAGAGACAGACAACTCAGAAATCCACACAAACACACTCTGTTGACCAAACAGGCATGCTTTTGATGATTCTTTTGTCTCAGAAGGACTGCAAGTAAATCACAGTGCATTCCAGGACAGAAGACAGAACAGATTTTGTCCAAAACAGTCCTCAGTTCAGATCAAATATGTAGCACACGCTTACTGGAGATGCCTGCAGGTCTTCTTGTCATCTTTGGTTACTGTTTTGGTTGAGGACCCCCTGGTCACAGATTCATTTATCTGTATATAGTATATATCAGATATCATGTCATTTTAAGTAAACCTTGCCTTTTCTATTAGAATATATAAAAATTCTCATTTATATTTGATGGGTTGTGAGCTTTTTACTAACCTCATTGTCCAAGCTTTTCATTTTTTTTTTAATCAGCTGGACCAACTTTGGCTTAGGGCGGGACTCGACACAGGTGGTCCTGACTGGAACTCTGCTGATGGCTTTACAGTCTGTGGTCCATGTTGAAATATTACTCAATACTGAACCATTCAGCTCCAGCACGAGTATTTAATCTCCGTTTGTCAACATGTTCTTTCCATCGGTGTCCACTCCATTCTTCATCACACCCTGCTCTCTCCACGCTTCAGCCGTTACACAGTCAGTGGCAACACTATTTTTAGAGAAGTGGTCGGCCCTCCTCGCCAAACATAAGGGAGCTGACCTGCCTGACTCGATTTGTGCATATGGAAGTTAACCTGAGATCCGCTTGTGCTGGTGTTGACTTTGGAGCGCTCCAGTGTTGTTAAACAAGGAACTTTCAGCGCCGTATTACAGCAGCGAGCTTTTCTACCTGTAGGTAGCAGACGCCCCTGAATCTCTCTGGGTTACTTTCTGCAGTGTAAGGTGATTATCTCCAGAAACCGTTTAAAAAACAAAAGGAAGTGAGAGGTTTTCTTAAGATCTCTCTGAGGTTTTGGTGTAAGTTTGTTTCGACTCAGCACTCCTGGGACGGGCCCTCGTCGGAGGTGGCTTTCCCGGCAGTTCCAGACGGTCCTGGGAAGCTGGACACCGTCCAAAGAGCCTCCAGTTCGTGCAGCTCTACAGGCAGCAGCAGCAGCAGCAGCAGCAGCCAGAGTCAAATTTGGACCTGCGCCACTCATTCACGTGGTATCCTGTTGTTTTAGGCTTGTCATGATAGCCCCTGGTGCATGATTGAAAACATGCTGGAGTGGCTGGTACTATTCTGGGTTGAGGGGGAAGCAGCGTCCCTGTTTAAGGCAAGTGAGTATCAAAGGCAGTCGGGCAGATGGAGAGTAAGAAGAGGAAGCAGTTGTGTGTAAAATAATCATGTCATACTTAACTGATTCTAACAACAGACTTTCTACATTGACGGTTGACCTTTTTGTAGGGGCCAGAGGTCAGAACAGAAAGTTTCCTTATGGAGCAGATACTTTTCAGGTGTTGTGAATTCTGCGGTAAACCCTGTGTTTGGTTTCCCTCCCCTCCCGGCTCCTTTTATTAGATGATGGCGTGTTAAAAAGTTCCGGTTTGCCGTGACACTGCAGTGTACCCCAGCACATCTCCTCGCCTTTCTAAACTGAACCAGATGGAGCCTTTCCATATAAAACTTTCACTCCCTTTTATGTCTCGTGTGGAGCAGGGAGCTCTTTGAAACAGGAAAAAAAGTAGCTACATGTCATATTGTGTCCACTTAATGTAGGCCAAAGACAGTACGGCTCGTCTGTCTTCCACCAACCAACCAAATGTTTGATGGATTACACACACCAGGTCCTGATTCTGTGTGTAGCTAAAAGCTTTGAAGACATCTTTTCTCACAGATCTCTGTCTGTCCTGCATTAACTCACATGATCTTTATCTTTTATTACAAACGGCAACAAATTAAAATACTGTAAAACAATACTCTGGCTTTTAACACTGTAAAACTTGACTCATAAAAATGCAAGGGGCCAAATATTTAGGTTGTCTTAATTTTAGGTTGTCAGGGCCCTTTTAATCTAAAATGGAAGTAATTTTATTATTATTATTTCTGTAAGACTATATTTGCTAACACTGGTAAATGATTCATACAGCAACCTTAGTATGACCTGTTATATGTGCTTTGAAAATTTGAATTTCTTGTCAGTGTGGATCTGCTGATACTAAAATCAATAAAAATGGAAATATTGCAGGTATTGTTTTCGGTTATACCAGTTTAACTGCCACTATTTACCACTGACCCTCTACTTTAAACATTATTTTAAGAAACTGAATTATTTTCCATTTTTGACCCCTTGTCCTCAACACTTTACCATAACCCTCATATATGACCAAACATGCTTTCATGAAGATTGTGGGACATTTTAATTGTGTTCAGTGCCCAAATTATTGAAAGTACGCAGAGTTGGTTGCACCATCTGTAGCAGTGCATTGCCCTTGCCTCCATGCCACCTTTTCTCTGGCACAGATGCAGAGCTTAATTGGTGACTGTGGTTAATGTTCAGGCTTGTACCTCATACAGCCCCACTTCAAAAATCCCAAACAATCCCTTTAACCTATTAACCCTTGAATTGGTATTCCTGCAGGAATAAAGTAAATGAAATTTGAAATTTTTGTCATGAAATATGTCACAGAAAGCTTATTTTAGCACTTCTGTTCAAGTCAAATGAAAATCTATTTAGCAACAATAAAACCTGTCAAAGGTCCCATATTTTGCTCCTTTTCTGCAGTTTAACATGGATCCTTGATGTCTTCATGAAAGGTTAGTAACATGCTTTGGTCCAAAAAGCCTGTGAATAAAGCACAGCTGCATTCTTTCCACGCTCACATAGCCCCTCTGTTCAGAACAGCTGGTTTTAGGGCGGTCGCCTTCATATGCTAATGAGCCAGAGCAGAGCAGTGTACATACGGGCAATTCACGATAGTCCTGCAGCGTAACTTGAGCAAGGCAGAGCGCTCTGGCACTCCAGCCACGCGCTGGCTACAGTCCTGAACACACACGAACCATTAATTCATGCCGGTTATCAGATAACAGCGAAGCTCGTTTCCCCCAAACATCACAGGCTAACGCACAACATGCTAACAGCAGTGGGACAGCCGCAACTTAGCCTACCTTCTGGGCTAACGTTAGCACAAACGGAGGGGTAGTAGGGTGGGTAAAGGACTGATTATATTCAGCCAACTGTTAAACTCTTCTTGACTAATGTAGGAATGTTCATACTTCCAAGTTTACCCTTCAGACTTTCAACAAGTAAGATGAACATTGACGAACATGTGAAGTTACCTCTTGTTCATTTCCCCCTGCTGTTAGAGTTAGCTCATAGCAATGAGCAAATTAAATACTACAAAGCATTGAAATACTCACATTTCCATCATCAGGTTTGGCAATGGATTGTTGGTACTGAACCCAGATTCAGGAAAATTCTAGTTGCCAGTCCTGTCCAGTCCTGACTGAAGTTAAAGAAGCAGTTGGACGTGAAGTGACTGGCAAACACATACAGGTTTTAACCAACTGTAGCTGGCTCATTCCCTTCATAAATAAAATTAATCAAAAAGAAATTAATTCTCAGGTAGATGAATCAGGTTAGGCTTAGGCAAATGAAAATGCTTGTTACATAACAGTTTATCCACAGACTCAACAGCTCGCCAAATACCATGAGTTTACATTTATGCAGCCTTCTAAATACAGGTTTTGTTGTCTACCCTCACATGTTGGGGGGCTGGGAGGAAGGCCAAATACCAAAAAATATTTTCAAAAGGGTTTTTGCATAATATGTCCCCTTCAAAACTACATTTCAAAAATAGGATCAGATAACAGAAGAGCCTCTCTTTTGCCTTAACTCTGGTTTATATCTTCACTTTTGAAGACATCTAGAGTATGTTCACAATCGCTAATGTTCAGTTAACGTAGTTTTCACAAAATGAGTACCCCTGATCCAGCAGTATTCTTAGTCTGTGATGCTCTATCGTGCCACTTTAATACCCTTTTCCCACCATGTGCCCATTCACTCTGGTTGGTTGACAGGTCAACGCCGTGCCAATTAATCAGTCCAGCTCTGTATTTTGTCAACAATTCTGCATTCATTCTATGTTATATGCTTTGGACTGGGCCTTCCAGCCTGAGCTAAACAATGTAAAGATGAATAGGCCACCTTGATAGACCTTAGTAAAGTTTATTCATCACAGATTAAGATGTCCCTAATTTTGAAAATGTTTTAAGAACAAAACCAGCTTACATTATAGAGTTCTCTTTACGGCTCGACAAGGCAAACAGTCATTGTTAAACATTTTAGGATGGCCCTTAATATTTTGGGGGAGGGGGCTTGGGATAAGGTGAGAATGACCCTCCAAGCAGCAGAGAGGAGATCGTGATGGTGATCCTCCCCTTTCAGACTCAAAACAAGAACAAACTACAAAAATCTGACGAAACTCTGCAGGAACTTTTTATGTGCTTAAAGATGATGACACAACTTTCTAAAACCTGACCTTGAGGTGTAAGACAGAGCAATGTTTTATTTATCAGTAAGGCACAAACTTTACTGTATTTTTGCAGCTTACTGCTGGCCAGCTAAAAGTGGTCTACACGCCACAGGCGGATTTCCCTGCCTTAAACTGAAGAGAAACAAGGATAGGATGCAACACTTGCATGCCTGTCAAATTCAGACCGTCTTGCAGCATTTCAGTCCTGGCAAAAGCAAAGCATGTTCAAGACCAGAAATCACTCCAAATTCTGTATAACTCACTAATTCTTCCTTATTTAGATTACTGTACAGAGGCATGGAGAAACACTTACAAAACTTCACTTCAACCAGTTTTCATTCTACAATAAAGAGCAATCAGAATCATTCATACTGTTGAATCTCAGGTACACACAACTGATTTCTTTTTTAAATCCAAAAACCTAATTTTTTTAACTTGGTAGAGCACAAACAGCTTAACTACCATACAAAGTGAGGAATAATATGCTCCCGAAAAACATTCAGGAAATGTTTTATGAAAACGAGGAGGGGTTATAATTTAATAAAAAAAAATTAAATCTAAAGGTTAGAAGTGTGCATACAGCATTAAAAAGTTTCTGTATCACTGCTAGTGGAGTTAAAGTGTGGAACAGTGCAGAACTAAAGCAATTTTGAGGATAATTCTGTTTAAAAAGAGGCATAAGAAACGATTTTCCAGAGGTACATTGATAAATAAAAACCCCAAGGTGCTTGCTGATTATTTGGAGGAAAATTTTACAGGGTATGGTAAATATATTTGTAAAAAAAAGTTATAGGTATGATAGTATTTTTTTGGTAAATTTAAGGCAGTGTTATGATTTCAGTTTAGAGTGTAGTAAGATTTAAGGGGGCAGGATTAGATAAGTTTATAATTCTTCCTCCCTCTTTTTGCTCATGTAAACTGAGAGGCTAAAAAAAAGCTGATTCAGCTGCTGTCTTGTTTTATTTTCTTTTTTTAATTATCACTTATTTGTATTTTTTACTATTTTTAGGTTGTCATTAACATGATCAAAATAAAGTTATCAATCGTTCAATCAATTCAACTATTAAGAGGACCCGAGGAAGACCTTGTTCTAGGATCTATTGGTGCAGGAGAGAAGGGAAAAGTCCTGATTCTGGGAACTTTTTCCCATGTGTATCCATGCGCCCTATCACTTGGAGGAGACGTGTCAAACATATTAAAGTGCTTATAAAACTCATAAAAGCATAATTTGAGCTCCAGCTTTTACATCAGAATACTCTCTTTCTTTCAATAAAGTTAGATTTCTCTAAAGGCTGTGATTCTCCTTTTAGACTTTCTTGCCCATGACAGGGAGGAGCAGCTCCAGATGTAGACAGAGAAAGTGTGTGCCTATTTAGAGAGTGTGTGTTCATTGTTCGCGTGAGGAGAGAGAAAGCAAGGAGAGAAAGGAGCTATTTGGACACTGAACTGTACACACACACACACACATCTACAAATACACACCCCCAGACACACACACAGTAATGAGGGCTCTGTCATCTCAGTGGTTATACCTACCAGAGGATCTGTGCCCCGGTGAACTGTGTTGGCTGACTTTGGTGTAGACTTCTGACAGCGAGAGAGAGAGTGACCGAGAGAGAGAGAGAGAGAAGGGGAGGAGAGGGGAGGGAGGAGTGTTGTTTGTGGGAGGAGAAGGAGGAGGGAGTGAAGTGGAAGAAGGAGAAGCTCTCAGTTTCTGTGAGTCCTGCTCGCTGTAGGCTACAGAATGAGCGCAGTTGCTTCCCTCTCACTGTGAGAGGCAACTGCACTTTTTAACTTTTTCTTTTCTTTTTTAAGTTTTTCTTTACTCATCTGTGTTAGACATCAGAAGGAGTCACTGAAGATCGCCTCCCTGACTGTACGTCTGGACCTCTCTCACACTCCTGCTGTTGTTATTTTCGTGACTGGGAAGTACCATGCCGGTGGTTGGCGTTGCCTCCAAGCTCAGGCAACCCTCGGCGGTGGGCAGCAAGCCAGTGCATACCGCTCTCCCCATCCCGAGCGCTGTCAGGGCGGCCGCCTCTCAGGGCTACATGGCCCGGCAGCAGGAGGTTCGGGCAGGTGAGGGCGCCCCGGGGCTCGCCTCCTGCCAGCTATCAATCAAATCTGAGTACCAGCGGGAGAGGACGCCCGAGGGGAAGTCCAAAGCGGAGACGGAGGAGAGCAAGATCTGCAAGGTTGGTTGTGTCTGCTGAGTGAATCTGTGTGGGATCTGGAGAGCAGAGTGACACTCCACAGGTGTCAGTGATGAATGAGCCAGCAGTGTCTGGGCTGTCAGGCTCACTCTCCTTCCCTCAGTGTTTCCTGCTCTCCTTTTTCTTCTTGGTTTGAGCAGGTGTCTGTCCTGATCAGAAACAGAGCTGGGTAAACGTTGGTGAGTCATGTTAGCTGGAGGGGATTAGGTTGCTTTTTTTGTCATCACCTAAGTGGGGAAACTAGATGAGTAATGTATCACTGACAGAGTCTTACATCATCCGGCTGCCTCTTTACTCTGCTAACCATTGATTTATCAGAGTGTAACAGCCTGAATGCACCCCATAATAACATCAGATCTGGACAATCAAAGTCACTAAGTGATGTGCACACACCTCAATGCATACTGAAGATTGTCTGATACCTCATAGCTAAGACTGCATATAAATGTCAGGAAGCCTTTAGTGGTTTCATAGTTTAGACTCAATATATCTGGACAAACATTAAAAAATGCCCAATTATCCTACATGACCTTTGACCTCTGGTGAAATCTAGAGTTCACCAGAGCCTCCACTCTCTATAGGATGTGTGCTTGCAAGGCAGCTTTATTTATAGAACTTCATTCATACATATGGCAAATCATAGTGCTCCACAGAGTTAAAAACAAAGGCGCCATGGCATTGAAAACATTGAACACACAAAATTAGCGAACAAATAACACAATATTAAAAATACTAAAAACAATTCAAGGTTAAAAGGGAGACATAGTAATAAAATATTGATATCAAGTGTAATAGAGGAAGCCAGGCACTTGCTCTTGTCATTTAATTTAATCTTTTCTTTTCTTTTCTTTCTGATACTGGTATTTAAATCAGTTCCAGTCCCAAAGAAGTGCCTGGATTTTTGCTTTCAAGAGTCAAAGTAGTATCAGCTGGTGATCCTCTTGTTCAGGTCCATGTGATGCAGGGCTAGGTATTTCCAGCAACCTCACGATACAATACGTATCCTGACACTGAGACCACGATATGATATGTGTCCTGGTACACGTACACTGTGACCATTGACTACACTTTTAACAAAATTCTTGACAAGTTTTGTTTTTATTACAAGATAAAAGAACAAGGATGATTTTTGAATGATGCTACAACTTAAGAGGTCCTCAAAGATGGTAGACCCAAATTCAAATATGGAACATGTGCTCCATCATGTAGCTTGGCTTCTACTTGGAACTGTGCCATTGTTAACATTACCCAAAGAGTATTAACAACAACTGTCAAAACATTTGAGTCAGTATCGAGTGTGTGATATTTTAATGTATCGATATTTTGAGTACAGGCCTGATGTGATGGTGCCTCTGATGCATTTTAATAACTGTGATTTTAGCTACACGACAACATTACTGAGTTCCCTACCCAGAGAAGGTTCAGCAACTGTAGCTCAGACTTTTAGCGGATAGTTACAAGATAAAGCACTGAAATTTGGTTATGTAGGCATGAGCATGTTGACACTAGAGCCAATCTGATATCAAGTTTAGGTACCCATCCTGTTTTTTTTAAAGCATCATTCCCAAATTATGCTTCATGAAACACTGAAAGCCGTTTTGTAATAAGGTCTGGTAGGCTGTGTAGGAAGTTCTGGTACTGGTGCCACATCATTATCCTATTTTATAATCCATCCCTAGTCAGTCTTATAGAAGAGTTAGCTTAAAACAGCCTTTCTCAAAACCATACACCCCTCCTTGCTGTCCACTTGTTGTCTTGAGTGGAGTTGCCATTTCAATCCAGCCAGCACCTCACAAGGCTTTCTACATAACATGTTCTGTTTTATTTAGAGGCTTTTTTTGGAAGAACAACTACTAAAAGAGGTGCTGCAAGACTTGAGGCACATCCCTGTTTATTGGTATTACCAGATGTTTCACTGCACATACCTTACAAGCATAAGAGGTTAGACAAAAATTAAGTAACCACAGTAAATTTGCGAAGCACAGCAATCATTAATAAGCTGTTTATTGCTCAAGAGATACAAGAGTGAGCGCAGATAGCAGGACATCTCTAAGGCTTTACAGATGATGCTAAGTATTATGTCAATATGGTGCCAGAATGCTAAAAGAGATGTTTGTTCAAGTCCTTAATGACCTCTGAGAGGCAGAACAGACAAATTTAAGGCTCAATTGTGTGTTTAGTTAAGACTATCAGGACCTTTACTCAGTCAGTGAACCGTGTCTGGGAAAGGAATCTAATCCAGGGGTAATGGGTGTTACCTGAGAAGCCCCAAAGATTCAAGAAACTGTCTTTCAATATACTCTTTTCTCCTGGGTCCCTGCCTCCCATGAAGGGTAGTATTTCATAAGAATTACCTGAGAGTATATTCTTAATACCCCCATCTGAGACAAAATGTAGCACTAAGTTTGATAGACGCAGGGATCGTTGTTAAGCGCTTCACCATACTAAACTCAGCCTGTGCCAAGTCCTCTCCTCTCAGCACAAACTCTTGGCTCTGCTTCTCATGCTGCAGTGGAGAAGGCGGGGTCCATCCGTCCTGAGGAGCTTTTCAAAACTCCCCGCCAAATTCTTTAACGCAGCCGTCCCACATCCCGAGCTGTCAGAGCTAAACTGAAACTTTCCTGTTTGGCCGGTTGATCTCTCATTCCTCTCCCTCTCCCTCACTCCTCCACAGCCCCCTTCAGCCGTTACAAGACTTCCCAACAGGAACACACACACAAAAAGTGAACGAGTTGCTGACCTTGATTCTTTTTCTGGCTTACTTGACTCTTGATAGTGAACAAAGCTGCTGAATTTCCTCATGACCTAGAGGAAACGTGGGCAGCAGACTTCAAAGCATGGGTCAGCGGCTGCCCCTGCCTCTAAATCCTACCCAGCGTGTCCAAGGCTTAATCTAAATCACCTGCAGGGTGATATTAGAAAGTGGGGGTGCTTGTTTCATCATTAACCTGCAGCTGAACTGGCTACTTCAGCATGACTTTTAGCTTGTTAACACAACTGGCAGACATAAAGACTACAACTCTGATCCTTTACGCATTAGACGTATGCACCCTTACACCCTCAATGTTTTGGGAAGTTGTTCCAAAATGAGGTGATTCCTCCTTGGCCTTGTTCATTTGAACATACACTCACTGGCCATATTATTAGGTGCACCTTTCTTTTTTTGAGTTGCACCTCATTTACCTTCAGAACTGCATTAATTCTTCATAGCATTGATTCAACAAGGTGCTGGAAACATTCCTCAGAGATTTTGGTCCAAATCCATGATAGCATCACACAGTTGCTGCAAATTTGATTCTAACTACATCTCAAAGGTGCTCTATTAGATTGAGGTCTAGTGACTGTGGAGGCCACTGGAGCACAATAAACCCATTGTCATGTTCGAGAATCCAGCTTGAGATGAATTCCTGGCCTTGTTCATAGTCTCACTTACTTTTTTTCCTTCCAAAGGAAGTTGATGTGTCTTAAAGAATCTGCATGTTGCAACTTATTTACTTAAATTCTTTTATGCTCGTTCTAAACAATACTGAGGTGGGCTTTGGGGTTTAAATTGTGCACAGTTGGTACTATGGGTCTGAAAGTGTGCCAGGAAAATGTCCCTTCACACCATTACAACACCACAACCACCAGCTTGTTGATAAAAGGCAGGGCAGATCCATGCTTTCATGTTGTTTAGACCAGACTCTAACCCTACTGTCTGAATGTCACAGCAGAAATTGAGATGCATCGGACCAGCATTTTCCAATATCATGTTCAATTTAGTTGAGCCTATACAAACTGTAGCCAAGGTTTCCTGTTCTTAGCTCAGAGGAGTGGTACATTCACAGATGACTTCTGAATACCTTGGCCTCTAACCACTTTCCAGTGAGCTTGAACATCAACATGGCCTCTCCAACCAGAGAACAGCTCACTGTTCATAATCAGACCATTCTGTGTAAGCCCGAGAGATAGTTGCACATGTCATTATTGAGCTCTGTCACACTGATGGACTCCCCACATCTAGGGTTCTGCTATTAGCCAAAACTCATTTGCAGCAGCCAGGTGTTAGCTTGTTTGGAGAAGCTGCTGTGAACATTTCAAACTGTACATTTTTATACATTGTGCTTAATTGTTGACATTGGACCATAATTGATCCACGGTGCTGTCGCTTCCCCAACTGTTGAGGTGCCTGTGTCTCTCACTGCTGTGGCTACAACAGATCTTAAAATGGTAGGAGTAAACACAACAGTCTTTCAAGTTTGTCATTTTAGTGCCAAAACTGTAGCATTCCGGGCATTTCTTGAATGGCTGTTCAGCAAAAGCATGTGCCAAAGAACGTCATACCAGTTAAAATGGTCACAGATTAAACCATAACACCAGCAGAGCCATTGGAAACCCCTCTCTCCCATTCTCTTACTCACAGGTTTGTTGACCTCTGTTTTTTTGTGAGTGGTGTTAAACATTTGACAAATATCTGCCCGAATGTCACTGAGGCCTTTGACCTTATTCATGCTCCAAGTCAACCTACAATTCATTTTGTCTTTTAAGGTTAAGTAGCTCATTAGTACCTTGGCGCTATTTCAATGCAGAGTACAAGTGGAACTCCCAAGCACTCAAGTATTTGTTTACCTACACGGGGGGAAACGGGCTGTAGCTCTGTTGGTGTGTGCTTCATCTTGCTTTTTGGTATATGCCCTGAAGGCTACATGTGACTAACAAAAAATGGGAAAAATGCAACAACATATAACTTTATTATGAGCTACAGGTATGAAATCATGCTCAATTTCAGTTCTTCTTCAAGAATCCAACAAATTTTCCGTTTCTCAAACCCTTTTCCTAGTTTGAAACTTCTCTAGGATTCCTAGTATTCCTCTTGATGAAGCTTCCACTAAGTCATCCAGTATGTACAACCAGTGCACCGCAGTCCCATCTTCGAAAGCCTGTAGTAATGCAGATCTGTCCTGCCTGCCCCAGCCTGTCGCTGTGGGTGAGGAATTGGTGGTATGGAGGGGTAATTAGTCTGTCTAATTGTGTTGTGTAGTCCCCCTTTGAGATCTCCTCCTTGAGCTTTCAGCAGGGAGAGAAGGTGGAGTAAACGCTGTCATTACTCCTTCACATTAACCAACACTCTCAGTGGAGTTAGGAGTCCTATTATCGGGCAGGATCAAGTGTGGGACTGTGTTTGTGTGTGCATGTGTGCAGTGCATGACTGCATTCTTGTTTGTGCACATGCAGCCCCCCGTATATACAAAAGCCCTGCATGTGGTGGCTTGTTTGCCAGAGGTTAACCTGGGTTCTGATTGCCAGAGTTTGAACTTTAGGATTTAAGTTCTTTATGAATGCTAGAGATTAATTTGTGTGTTTTTAGATTACAGGACCCTCTGTTCCTCCTTTGTTGCTGCCGGCAGTGATCAGAGAGAGATTGGCTGTAATTTGTGTCAAATGAGCAGCTGTTTTTTTGGGGTTAGTCTGTCTAATTAGTTTTGTAGTGCACAGTAACCTCCCATAGGTGGCAGCAATATGTGATTAAAAGACCACAACAGTCTTTTTGTTCAGTCAACAACATGATTTTATTGATTATGTTTGGCAGCGCAGAACAACATCCTCCCAAGGAGCAATGCAACAAGTGTTTTATAGCAGGTACAACTGAATTTCACAGTGTGTTGATTCATTGATAACCTGTTTATTCATGTAATTATGTCAAATATTTATCAACAAATATGGAGAACTATTTAGATTCTTTCAGATTGATTCAACATTCCTGACTGTCTTATAACTTGAAGGCACTTGGGTCACTTTCACATAAAGTTTGATGGAGTCCACACTTTGCCAGGTGAGCCAAAGTCTGTTAAATGCTCATTTATACAGCTACTGGTTGGGTTGTAGCTGTGGTCTTTGTTCTTGTCATCTGGCCTTTTGTTGCCCCATGACCCAGAAATACAGAGCCTGTCACTGAAGATGACATTTCTTTGCTCAATGCAGTATGATAGTATTGTCAGTAGGGCTGTCACCTTATATTCGATATTCGAATAACCGTTCGAAAATGGGGCTAAATATCCGTAACCGAATAGTAAATAAATATTTGAATGTAAAATATGGAAAAGTGACAGCCTTAATTGTCAGCAGTTTAAGATTATGCTGCTTTTAGGCTCCAGAATGGGACACTTGCATATTCGTCATTGCAATATGTGACCTTGTTTTCACACAGGCTTTTACACGTTAAACCCCAAAGAGGACCAGAGGCTGCCAGTGATAGCAATGCTAATGTCAGCCACTCTCTGCTTGATTTTAGAAGAAGAAGAGGAGATACTTTATTAATCCCTCATGGGGAAATTTAATTCTTTACACTCTGTTATTGAAGCCTGCTACACACACATAGGCTGAAGTACACATGCACAAACAGGACCCACGATCATGCGCTTATAGGGCTCTAATTTCCTGGTGCAACTCAGGTGGCGCAGGGTGGCGCAGCCTGGCGCACCCCCCGCACTGGTAATTTCGTCTGGCGCACCGCCGTGCGCAGCCAATTTGGCAATTTGATAGACCGGCTGCGCCGAGATGGGTGTGACGGCGCACCAGGGGGAGGTGTCCACAGATTCAGCTGGGTGCAGTGACAATTTCGTGCCAAAAAAACGCGTGGAAGGTGCGCTGTAAGCTCGCCAGCTCCAACCTGGTCTATTCTCGGCGCAGGAGAGGCGCACCCCGGGCAGTGGTAATTTGGCTGACAGACGCACAGGGTGCACACGTCACCAGAACCTTACAGGCAGGTATCCAGAGTGTCAGGCACATTTCAATGCGATAAACAATCACAGCAACCACTATTTAATGTAACCGTCTGAACCAGCATATACATTTGTATCTATATTAATTGTCCCGTCACATCTGATGTCAGATCAGAGACATTTGTCATAACTAACGAGTTCACATCTCTCAAGCCAACCACAAACAGCCACATAATCCGATACGGAGTATCCGGCTTCTGTCATCTCATGAAATTAAATAGAAAAGAAAAAAGAGAGAAACGCTCGCTGAATAAATAGTGTCTTAAGGATTTACCTGTGATTGCCCATATTTCTCTCTTTTAATCTTTATTCGTAACTTGATCTAAAAAGATGGAGTAGCCTACATTATTGCAAGGAGGATGAGGAGGAGATATATTTTCACCTAAGGCGCTGCTTTTTGGCGATGACGACCAGGAATGCGGGTGGATCACAAGCATGATGAATGGATTAACCTGCTGCTGTGTTTAAATGTAATTATCACTTAATTTTGTACTCATATTTATGACACAGGAACAGATTACATCTGTCTCGTGAGGTGGTCCACACGGTGACGCGCGCCGTGTCCTCCTATGCGCAGCCCGGTGGCCCCTGTGCTCTCCCAGTTGCTGCAAAAGTGACAGCGGCTCTGACCTTCTTTGCCACCGAGGTGAAATTGTCACTGCGCCTCGCCTGCGGCGCATTTAAAGGCGAGGAGAGGCGTTCATTTGATTGGTGAAGATTGTACTCGGCTGTGTTAAACCCACTCAAGCCTACTCTCCTCCCTCTCTGCCATTTGCGCCAGTGGGAGAGATGGAGGCGTGGGTGCGTCTCACTGCGCCAGACTGCGCCGTGCACGAAACTTGCAAAATGCCCTGGACACCCCCCGTTGGCGTGGAGCAGGCGCTGCACAGGGCAGGTGCGCCCCGCCTGTGTCTGGTCTACGAAATTAGAGCCCATAGAGAGATGTCAGAGTGATGGCTTGCTGCTCCTGAAGAAGCACTTCCGGGCAGTTTTGGAGTTATGTGCCTTGCTGAAGGGCACTTCCGCAGTGTCCAGGAAGTCAGCTGGCACCTCTCCAGCTACCAAACCAACTTCAAAATATGGTTAGGTTGGGACTTGAACTGGCCACCCTTTGGTCCTCACCCCAAGTCCTTACACATTGAGCTACTGCTAATAAACACTTTGTTATCCTACCTACTTGTTGCTATATCTGGCCAAATACAAGCCACAATTGACTGATTTTTGGTTCTTTTACCCTGTCTCATCCTTGTTTGGATCAAGATGGCTCTCACACCAATCTAGATCTGAACTCTGGTTTGCTTGAAAGTGAACCAAGACCCTCTGGCAGGCCAGAGTTTTTTTTTTTTCTCCATATCAGAGTTCACATGAGTGTTCTCTTAGAGCATTATCTCATCTCATATTATTTCATTGTGCAACTGAGCTCATCCTGGTCTGTCACAAAAAAACTTTTCTTATTTAAAGGTAGGAAATTAATTAAATATGTTTAATTAATACTCTGGTCTGGCAGCTTATCATTATCAACTAATATTTTATATTTTTTATATATTTGTACATTTTATACATCACACACTTAACTGGGATAGTGCTAACCACAGGTGATTGGTTTTAGTGATTCATGATTAAAAGTATCATCTATCACCATTTTTTTTTTCAATCTAAATTGGCTAATAAAGATTGATTTCTGGTCTATATGGGTATTTCCACCTGTGTGACACTGATCACCACTGATAATGTACTGATTATTTTATGCTGTCTCTGACGCACTTCTATCCATTTGTATGAATTGGTAGACGACAGAAACTGAATTGCCTATAGGATAATTGAAGCTGTCCAACTGTGGTTATGTGTTATAAGTTCTCAGATTGGTTACATTACATTGAAACTCTAAGTTCACCTTAATTACAAACTACCAACTAATGAAAGGGTAAGAATCAGAGAGACAGAGCCCTGACAGTACACCTAGGCTTGTAATGATCTTGACACAAAGGTAAGAACAAAATTAAGGCACTAAGCAAAGATACTGGGTTGATCTACCTGCTTTGGTTGTTGTTTTTGCAGCAGACAAATGATGTTTTGAGCAATGCCAAGCGGAAATCCAGGAGAGTCTGAAGGCAGGAAACTTGTCCATTTAACAGGTGCAGCAGCCATTACACAAGCAGTGTCAGTCTTTCATGAATAGCTGCTGTGCTTGCACCCCATCTGCAAGAGACGTTGCACGCAGGTCCTGCAGGATGTGTCCTGGGGGCTTTGTAAGAACCAAGTCACCCAGACAAGGTTAATTCTGGTAAATGTTCAGAATTAGTTGCAGTTATTCTCAGCTGTGTGTCTTATTTGTTAGCTAATCCCCCTTCGGATCTGCAACACAATGGACTGCACCTAGTTTCATAGGAGTGTCTGCAAGTTGTGTCTGAAAGTTTTAGGCCTTTGCCCAGGTGTTTGCTACCTGACACGAGTTTGCAAAGAGAGCAATAACACTGACAAATCCAGACAGCAGTTAGCATTAATATCTCTGATCATATCCAGAGCTTGGCTGTCACATTTTTACGTCCGCCATGAAGGTTATGTTGTTGCCGCTGTTTGTTCGTTTCTTTGTTTGTTGTATTGTGGACAGGAGTCTTGGAAATTAATAAATGGATTTAGACAAAGAGAATAGAATAGAATTGAATGCCCTTTATTGTCATTATATGAGATTTGGGAGCTTCTCCTTTTTCAGTGCAAAAAGATAGTTAAAGTACAAAATAGTTATAGGAAAGTGTAAGTACAAAATATACAAGGTAAAATCCTACAGGGTAATGCAATTGAAAACCTCTATCTACAAAAACAAGATAAGAAAACAGATAAATATCAATGATATAAAAAAAAAACTGTATCGAAATGCTTTGCATAGGATAGAGAAATTTATTGCGCAGGGAAGTTGAATAATTGCAGAATACTTATAGTGCACATGGTGAATGACAGATGATCATATGTCACTTATGATTGTATTGCAGGAGATGAATAAATATTGAGGTAGTATTTAGAGCAGATGTGGTGCTCCCAATCCAGATGTAGATCCAGGATTTTTTTCAAGGCTTTGTTAACATTGTGAGATAAAGCCACATATTCACCAGTAACTCAGTAACTTCTCTTTAGATGTTGATGACGTTTTCATTGAATGTTGATCATATCACTAGAAAGAACTGATTACATTTTAGTGGTGATACAAGTCCCGATGTCATTCCTGGAATATTTGGAAGGATTTGTTACCATTGCGCGCTAGGGCAGTTTTCCACATTTTCTCTAATAACTCAATTACTCAAATTTTAATCAGATTTTCAAGAAAGGTTGGTCATGACACAAGGGAGAGGCGATGAGATTTTGGTGGTGATTCCAACTCTGAAGCAGATCAAGTATTTCTTTTAATGATTTGTCAACAGAAATCCTGTTAAATAGATTTCTCTAAGGGCAGTTTTTGACATTTTTGCTTTTAATTCATTAAGTTGTTTTGATGACATTTTCAGAGAATGTTGGTCATGGCACAAGGAAGAAGTGAAATATGTTTGGTAGTGATATGAATCTGGATCCGGATTTAAGTAGGTTTTTATAGGATTTCTTATGTTGTAAAATGAAATATGCCATTGTGGAGTTTTGTACTCTCTGTACACTTCTAGATTAATGTGAGAATATTACACTTGAAAATGAGACATTTATGGACAAAGCACTTTCACTTATTACTGCCTTTACATTATACTTATATTATACTGACTTGAAATAATTTTCTCAAACCAGTGGAAAAGAACATTAAGTGACCTTCACTCTGGATGTAGACCTACTGCAGTCTTCAAATGACACTCTTCTTTGTTTTATGCACACTGTTGTTGTTTCTAACACCAGCATATTTTCCCTGTAGGGTGAATTTCTATAGAAGACTCTCAAGTTATCAAATATGGCAGCTTTTTACAGACCAGATATGATAAAGTATGACCCTGCTGTAGTAAACTGTTAGTTTAGTTTAGTAGTTTCTCAAATTGTGAGACCAAGAGTTCCTGAGAAAGTGAGGATGCATCACCTGCACTCCTGAGACTCACCATCTCAATCAATCCATCTCATCCTCTGGCCTGTTGGGAACTCACACTCCCATCCATGACTTAGATGAAAACAAGGCAAGACGTTTGCTCTTCCCGTTGCACTCTCTGCTGACAGTTCACATCATTCACTGCCTCTGGCATGGCCGGATGACGAGCAGGAATGAGGAGCTTATCTGAGTCAAGCGAGTCTTAATGAAGTGTCAGCGCCGCCACCACTGATAGGAAATAATCTTCTGCATCGCAAGATATGGCAGCTGTCCAAATCTCGGAGCCCCGGGGACTTTCTAAATTAGTTCATTTGGAGGAGGAATTTAAGATTGCATCACACCTTTTATTAAATCTACAGTTTGGCAGAAGAACAAATTGCGTTGATTCGATTCATCTTCATTCATCCTTGAAGAATTGTGTGGGTGCCAGATGGATTAATTTAAGTTCTTTGATGCTTTGCACCACACATTACCTCGTGGCTTCCTTTGAACTGACTTAAATTAATACAAAATCCTGTTTTCATCCATTAAACTCTGGGCCTCTTTCACGTCCGACCCTGACAAGGAAGCCAATTTTTGAAGAGCTTTCTCACAGGATGAAGACCTGGTCAGGTCAGCTCCCAAGCAGGAATTTTTGGAGCATTTAGCATCAGCTTCCTGTTCTCTTTTATTAATGTCTGTGTGCCAGAAATAGCCAGGTTCAGAGGCATTATGTAGTAAATTGCCTGATTGGACCAGTCATGTGAACTTTACTTGCCAAGATTTCACATGAGGAAGTTCTTGAAACTTTGCAGACATGTCCATTCTGTCTCAAAAAAGAACTTTTTTAAATTGTATGTATTTTAATTACTTTTCCAGTCAGTATTTCAATCAATCAATCTTTATTTGTATAGCAGTAAGACATGGGAAATCCTTTCTTAAAACACTTTACAAAAGACTAATTTATTTTAATTTTTATTCATGTATTTGTTTATTCTTTTTTTTTATTCTTTGTCTGCCGTCCATTCTGTCATCCAAACTTCCTCCTATCACTCCATCCTCCATCTTTCATAAATAGACATCCACAAATTGAATGGGAATCTGCATTCTCTTTTGTGAGCCTTTCAGTGTCACTTCCTTTCTAAAACTGGGAACTCAGGTCAACAAAAAAGTCATAGGAGAAGTCATAGAAAATCTTTTCTCAAGGCACTTTACATAAGACTTTTCATTTATTATTATTTTTTATAATGTATTTGTTTATTTTTTTCATTCTTTGTCTGCTGTCCATTCTTTCACCCAAATTTCTTCCTGTAACTCCATCCTCTGTCTCCCATAAATAGATGTCCACAAGTTGAATGGGAATTTGCTGTCTGTTTTGTGCACTTTCAGGGTCACTTCTCTTTCAAAATTGAGAACTCAGGTCAACATAAATGTCACTCTATGAGGTGTATTCACTACACAGTAAACCAGTGTTTCTGTTTTACAGATAAATTTAATGTAATAACGGAAAAAGAAAAAACAAAATGTTCCCAAAAATGCTTTGTGACATCTTATCAGGAGCAATGAGTATTGACCAAGAAGTAATTTTTTAAAACATTTTTCTCTCTCTTTGCGTAAAGTCTTTCCCTGAAACTGTTACATTGTTTTTGTTAAGTATCCAGGTTGGCTGGACCATTACATCTTGACATATCAGAGGTTATTTTATGCTTTTACTGTGCCCTTTAGGCGTTTCCCTTAAAATCTTGCAAAATTGTCCATTCTGACCTAAGGGCAAAGTTATTCAATTTTATGGGTCGTAGTTGAAAGTCAAGACCATAAGGTAAATGTGTTTTCTTGGTTTTAAATTGGATATCTTTGGGAATTTGTCTTTAAACTTTGCAGAAATGTGATCACTTTAAGGAATGTCTCATATTTTGGAAAAGTGTCCAATCTGACTTTAAGATAAACTCATTTTTGGGGATGCTAGCATGTCCCATAGCTTCAGTTTTCCCCTCAGCCAAATGCCAGTCAAGCTCTTTCCAGTTACCAGCCAACTGCCAGCCACTGGGAGTCTAAACAAGGGTTATTTTGTTTAGGGTTTTTTTCTGAGTTTCCGTACCCAGTGGCATTTTCCATGCTAAACAAAATGTTCATTTATATATTTTCTTAAATCTAAGTGGTAAGGGTTACATGTCTATCATGTAATTGCATTGGAACTGATTAAAAAAATCAGGGTGGCCAGGTCCAAGCACTTTCCTGTCTTGGACCAGCCAAGGATCTGTCAATGAAATTGGGGAAAATTTAAGATGCTCCATCTGTATTTCATTTGCCGGCCAAGGTTCAAACCCTGCTGGAGGGTCATTTCCAGAATGTTCTGTCTCACCCCCTTTCATGGGTCAATGAGAACTGATTTGCAGTTCTGAGGGATTCGTTTGTTTCTTAAATTTGGAGGAAATTTGCATTTAATAATGGCTTGCAAATGAACAGTTCAGTAAGAACTGCAAATCAGTTCTCATTGTTCACTTAAAAGAGCTGTTGAAAAGTCTCGACTCATTCGCAGGGTCACATCTCTTCCGAGAACCACTGCAGAAGTAGCTTAACAAAACAAAGCCTTTGTTTAGGAGTAGAAGAAGTTAATATGATGATAGTAGAAGATAATGTCACATAACACAGTAAAAACAACAAGTCACAACAAGCACACAGGACCATTTAGAGTTGCTTAAGAGTTTATCTGATGACTGTAGGCAGAGGCAGGCTAAAGCTACCCATATACTCCCAGTGTTTGAGCTAAACTAACTAGCGGTGCAGAGCTTTGGCCGTATCTTCCATGTCACTGCACACACAGTCAAAAGAATGGCATCTATCTGCTTGTCATGGACTTGGGAGTGAGGTAAGACACGCAAACAACAAAATTGTTGGAATGTTCCTTTAAACACATACAATCCTATTAATCACACACCCACAAAAACAAAAGATACCCACAGACGTACTTCTCGTCTCCATTGTGCTCCCACTGTGTAGCAATTGAATGCCTGGCTGAGTGTAACCACAGGGCAGTACAGTTCTAGTTGATTTTTCACCAAGTTGCTCTTTCTTATGGCAAAATATTTGAGGTCTTGAGTTTTGGCATTGAGAAATGGATTGTAAAGTCTGCTTGTGTGACTGCTGGTTATCTGAAAGGTTAAATGAGTAATTGGGTGCTCAAAAATGCACTAATAGGGGTGTTTACATAACCTGAAGTGCCTTCTGTAAACCAGTTCCAGTTATCTTTTTCTAGTGTCAGTCCACCCTTTCTTGTGCCAACAGAGGAGTCGTACAGTTTATGCTGAATGAACCTTTATCTCAGTAATGCAGCTTACTGCACACACCATCCCTAACCCAGTCAGGCTACTATTTTTGCTGTCCTCTGATGTCAGTGAAATGTCAACACCGGAATGTCGATCCTTGAGTATAAGTACACAAACGCCTGCCGGAGGTGCTGACTAGTGCCAGACACACTCACCCACTTGGAGAACAAAACATATCCTGTTGATTCTCTGTGTGTTTGTAAACGACGTTGAGAGTGTGTGTTGGACAGAGGGAGTTTTGTGTACTTTAAGGATTAAGCAGAATAATCAGGATCTGTTGTGTTCCTTAATTGCTGTCTGATGAACCTCTTGCTTTGACCTGATTATGCACTGGGCAACGACATGGGTGGGTTCAGAACAGGGGAGTGCCTCAGGGAGTAATGCTGGGTCCAGTTAGTTTTAGAGAGTAAGCAGAATGTAAACAGATGACTTTTGCCCTCCTTCTGTCTCTGTGTGGGCCGTACGCTGTCTGCTGTCCTCTTTTCCCCTTCCTCTGTTTTTGAAGCAGTTTCTGCACCTGGATTCAAACAGCAATGAGAGTTTTGGTTTCAGATTTAAAGGGCTAACGGTCGAAATGGAAGAAAAATCAGAATGGAAATAAAAATTAGCTTTGCTTACAATTTATTTTGCAAATATTTGTACATACTCAGGTCAACTTTGGTCACTACCCAGAAGCTTAAATAATCAGTGGAACTGGTGGCATTAACAGTGATTAAAAAGCCATTTTGAATCATCACATATTAAAAATTGCTTTAATCACTGTAGTTTAACTACTATAGTGGGCAGAAGCTCAATACTACTCAGCTTGGCATCTTCCTGCTTTCACATTAATGCCAAATAAAGACAATGATGCTCCTTTGAATGTCCCATTTGACTTCACAACCTTGCATACAGCTCAGTGGACCAGTCACGATTATGGCCTGACCCGACAGTTGTTTGTGTAGTGTGTGATAATTACCACCACCAACAACAGATCAATCTAGGACATCACACGACTCTGCCACAAACTTTCTCAGGTCTGACTTTTGTCCTGCCTCCTATGACCCATTCCTCCACGTCTGAGATAGTGACCAATAGGAGCACTGGGAGCTCTGCATTTGTGATGATATCGGATGTAAACAAACCAAAGTTTATGCCATGAGAGCTGGTGAGAACTACACAACAGAGGAAAGTGTAATTGTAGCTTGATGGTACTTCAAGTTTAGGAGGCTTGACAATTTTCATCACAAGGTATGAACATATTTTGGCCTAAATAGGACAGAAAGTGATAGAGAACTAAGTTTAACTTTCCAGTGAGTGTCTGTGTCCACCTTAGTACAATATATCACACACAAGATAAACACAGTACAGTTACTCTCTAGTTCATGCTTTTCAAAGTGAAAGCTCAGTTTTGTATCCCTGCAGAGAAAGTCCTGCAGCTTGTACAGAATGCTTCAATGACTTGGGTCATTAATTTATTGTCATTGATTGAATAGACAGTGAATCAAGTCAAGAGAGATTTGGTGAAATTGCTCACGGTCAATATGAAGTGCACATTTGCTTTGACTGAAAGGCATGGGGACAGATAAGCTGGGGCTGACACGTGCTGAGGCGCACACACACACTCTGAATCTGCCATTACCTTAAGACAGAGATGTGATAATTTGGAAGTTCTAAGCTTTGACACGATGCGAGTGAGAGTCAAACAATGTAGAAACTTTTTTAAGACCTCAGGAACAAGAAAAAAAGACAGAAAGTCCATGGTAGGGGTGTCCAAACCATGGCCCTGAGGCCAATTAGACCAACAATCTATTTTGAACTGGCCCTAAAGTAAATACCTAAAAGTAAAAGTAAATATGGCCTAAAACATGGCTTGTACTTGACTAGAAAATGAGGACAAATGGATTTCAGCTAAGGCACAAATTAATATTATTTTCTGTACTGTCTGCACTGCATTATGGGAGGATTTATAAAGCATATTGTGCAAATTCTCCATGAAGTGAAGAGGATTTGTGCACTAGTCATTTTGTTTCGTGCCTTTAGTGGTGCAGATATGAGTAGTCAGTGTTCCCCCTCTCTGCTGGAAGCAGTTCACTCACATCTCAGCGAAGGTTGCATCCAGTATCCAGGGCCAACAGGGATCTCCTTTAAACTGACTGAACTCCCCAAATATTCTGATCCAAAGAGTTAAAGGTGCATGAAATCAAGTTGCCCACTTGTCTTTGGATTTTTATGTATGCAGCTCTCAATGAAAAAAGTGGTCTTTGGAAACCAGTATCTTTTTTTTTTTCATACAAAATGTAAATAAGCTTACGCACGGAATTTGCACAAATACTTTGCAACCTTCAGTAATGGATTGTTTTGAGATATTTGCGCTATTCAGACAGGGTCCTCTCTTCCTGCCTTTAGCTTTTTTCGGTTGAAAACTCAAAGATCTGGAGTTTATCCTGACAGACAATAACTCCGTATTTATGAGAAGCATCCCTGTTTTACTTACTGAATCAACTGCAGTAAAAGAGAAAAGAAAATACTCTATATGGTGTTGCATGTAGCCTGTTAGATTGCCAAATCAAATGTATGTTTCCAATGAATTCATCAACATTCCTTTTATTTTGGGATTTCTTTTCGTCATTTAAACAATTCTTCCCATTTAAAAAGTGTTTCTAACCACTCTGTGATCCATATTTAGGTCCCTATAAAATCCGCGGTCACAGAATGGTGGACGGAATCACAGAATTAGACATTAAACGCAGAATTCAATATAAACATGGAATATCATGGAAATGGCCAACATTTCACGTAAAAGCATTTTTTTCTTACTAAAAAAGAACGTATCTCTGGGGAAAAAGCTCCAAGGGGATCATTAAGGCTGCCGACAAAACACACGCTTCACTTTCTCTCCCTCTCCTCTTCCCCTCATTAACAATGTCAACATGTCACAGCGGCCGTCTGAGACACTGGCTGACCCTGTGTTCACACCAAAAGCGAGCTGAGCATCCTTGGCGTCCAGCTGCCATTCATTTTCAATGGTCGCTGGCGTCGAGGGGCGATGAGCGGCGCGATGCGAGCAACACAAATGACATCAAGCGGCACGTAAAGTCAGCAAAGAAGCTACGAAACTCCCGGCTAACTCCAAAGTACAGGGCAGAGCAGTTTGCCAATGATTATTATGTATCAGGAGATCAAATGTTCTGCAGATTTTGTCAACATACTGTTGACTGGAACATAAAGATGCATTTAGGACCACCTGAAGGGTGAGTGATATATATTCAGTGTTGGGAGTAACGGCGTTAAAAATAACGTTACCGTTACCGACAGTGAAATGTGGTCCGTTATTTTGCACTGATGTCAATCAGCTGTTAACCGACCTGCCTCGTTCAGCCAGGCACGTGAGAGAACGAGATGCCAGAGTTGCCAGGTCCACTTATTGTAAGCAACTTTTGGCTTCTTCTTTTTCTAACTTGCATGTGTATATTGGGAGTTATGGGCTGCAGGTTTTTCCAATAGTGCAGTTGCTCATTTGGGCTTGTTGTGCCCTCAAACCCAGGGTGAATCTGGTGCATGATCTACCATCAATATAAACCCAATTCAGAAGTTATTAAAATTATTTTATCCCACCCTAACACAAATTAAAATTTTACTGTAAAAATGATGTTTCCACCTAAAATAAATCCTTATAGCCAGAATCAAATTTATTTCGAATGTAGCTACTACTGTTTTCACCATAATAAAGCTGTAGAGGATTAACATAAAATTTAGATCAAAACCTGACATGTCTTTTTGGTTACAAAAATCAAGGTTAGACAGACTGTTTAGCAATAACAGAGTTACAAATAACAGTAGCCCCTCCCTTCACTTCTGTATAACGAAAAGGATGTTCCACTGCCAAACAAGAGGATGTTGAATAAGTAAATTAGGAGACAAAAAAGAGGAAATATCACTTTGAAATTGAAATGTAACGTGGATAAAAATTAAAACACGCTTCATGTAGGTTTCTCTCTTTAAAAATGCTTATTTCAATCGCAAAATCTGGCAACACGGCTAGATGCAGCAATGTTGAGTTCGGAGAGGTCTGTGGAGTTAAAACTGGCGTCTTCAGGATGGAAGTACAAGAGGTAACAGGCAAGAACACACATGTAAAGTGTACATTATGTCCTAAAGCTAAGTGTTTGTCTGTTGTAAGTAAATCTAAAACCTAGCGACCAAAAACACTGAGAACTCTGCTGATGATGTGAGCGCTGCTGTAGCAGGACAGGTAACAACAAGGAAGGACACAGAGACAGAGCCACACAGTTCAAGCAGCAAAAGCTTTTTCAAAGAAGTAACGCATCAATTACTCTCCCTGGTAACTAATTACAATTATGAAGGAGTAATTCCGTTAGTAATTCAATTACTTTTTTCGGAAAGTAATTAGTAACTATAACTAATTACTTTTTTAAAGTAATTTGCCCAACACTGTATATATTTATATACAGTGTTGGGCAAATTACTGTATGTATTTCATTACTTTATACAGTGTCTCGAGGTTAAATTTGCGTAAAATACTAAAAAACGGAATATGGGAAAAACTAAAATGGAATTTGGGAAAAATAACACGGATTTTATAGGGCCCTACATATTCATCTTTTGAATTTAAAAAGGGAACATAATGGGATATCTGTGGGACTTATGATCATATGTTACAAGCCATTTGAACCTCAGCTCAGCATCATTACACTCATGGTTTTATCCAGCATGTCAATGGTCAAACCGCAGTCTCACTTTCCTCTTGTTCTTCGCCCTCGAGCTGCTCTGACACCGCTGCAACAACAGAAAAAACACAGAGAGCACACGGGGAGCCGTTTTGTTCCAGAAGAGGGAGGGGGAACAGGGGGGATTGGTTAGGACGGCCTGTGCGGGTGTCTGAACGTGTCCCAGTCATGGGTGGTCTGGGTGTCTGTGTGCTGAACTCCATATCTGGAAGAGAAGTCTTCGTCCTGGTCGTGATGGAGGTGTGAACGTTAACAAGCAGGAAGAGCAGCGCTGCTATTTCTGTTCCTCTTCCAGCTTAAGAGGTCAGGAAGTGAACTTTAAACACACTGTGATGAACTTGGAGTGGGTGCAAGATTGTTTTCAGATTGCTGTCCTGGAAAGACAAGAGTATGGAATGGCATGAGGACTAGCATTAAATTGCATATTTGTTGTAGATGCAGACATGCAAAACAAAGACATGCAAGCCAAGAATGTTCCAGCAGCGTCTGTCCTAATCTCCATGTTCTTGCTGCGGCTCAGTGGTAGTTTGTCCCTTCCAGTTTCAGTGGCATTTGCAGCATGAAGGTCAACAGTCAGCAGTCTGTTCAGCCAATCAGAAATGATGTGTTAACGAGGGAGTCCAACCAATCCTTTGGCCTGATCCAAATTGGAAACAAGGCGGTGATTTTTGGACTTTCACATGCTCTTACACTTAAACAATTAGAGTGAGAAATGTTGAACAAGAAATCCGATTAGGTTAACATATGTTGGAGCAGGAAAAACTTCCACTAATGTTATCCACTCGCATTTTTCTGCATTAGTCCGTCCACTCCAGAAACATTCCCCCCACACTGCTGAGATTCCTTAATGACCCCCGGGGTTCAAAATTGGGAAAATATTTGAGACAATATTGTGCTTTCCAGCGCTCCTTCCCCCCCTCTTGCTCTTTGTGCTTTTTGTCTCACACACAGCCTTTCATTGCCTCTTCATGCTGCAGGGAGTCTGCTGTCGGCCGTGGTGTTTAAATCTTGGAGTGAGAACACACAGAGCGGCTGGTGTTTACAGTACAGCCACACCGGTTAAAAATACCTTCTGCTGAAAGTACAGTCGTGGTGCGTCCTCCAAAACACCAAGAAAAATAAGGCTCAGTGCAAAATAAGTTCAGACGTGAGCAGCAGTGAAACATTCTGAGGTTAAAATTCATAGAGATTCATGATGGCTCAGGCTTCACTGATGTTAACAGAGGTTTGTATAAACCAATGGCGCCACTTATTCGAAAGTTAGCCTTGTGCTGAATATTAAGGATGCACAATGAGAGATTCCCTTACAGCTTTATTGTGTCAAACAGATCATTTTGTATTTTGTCTTGGGGCTGTATGAGGTATTTGTCTTTTGGAGTTCCACCACTGAGCTAGGCTAAACTGCCTGGCAGACATTGGCTGTCAATACAAAGCAATTTAGCGAGTTTAAAGAAAAACAACACCCCCCCCCAAAAAAAAAATAAATTAAAAAAAACAGCAACGAAGTATGAGTACAGTATTATTTGAATATTTTACACTGACTTACTCTGTCTAATCTTGCTGAGCAGCTGGATTTGCCATATTCCCTGTCTGTCATCAGGCAGATCTATCTTGCAAAATGTCAAACAGGAACAACTGTTCCTGGTTAGCAGATGATAAGGCTTACCCTTTATCCCTTTAAGACAAAGAAGCAATAGTTATGAGTGTGGTTCAGTTGTGAAAGAGGCAGGAAATGACTGCAAGACTCTGACTGTCCTACGGTAACTGTGACAGTGACAGATAATTTGTTCAGTCATCTTCCAAATTTTCTTGAAAGGTTTTACTCTACCTGACTACTTTCTGAAGTGAAAACAAGACAGAGAGAAACAGAAACAGTGCAGTTTTGTTCCACAGCAATATAGGGGAAAATGAAATAAAACATTTTTTTTTTTTTGTCGGGACATGAGTTACTTTTATGATTAGAGTAACTAATGATAGATTACTTGAATTGTAATGCTAACATCATACGTCATTCATTTCACCCAAAAATAATGAATGCTCTAACTGATTACTTTGTAATGTGTCACCTCAATTTTTACCCCTATTTGCTTTGTCTCCAGAGGTAGTAATCAGAGGCATGATTTTGGTAAAAGGAGGCTCAGGGGGTCTGCCTTTATGTGTATGTAAACGTGCAGGTATTAAAAGCTGCATTACACCGTAAATTGACACAAACGGTACATCCTTGTGGAACCAGTGTGAATGTCTCAAGGTGCTATGATGGTGGAGCTTTGTTAGGGAGCTTATGCAACCTCAAAGGAGATGGGTGTAGAAAATGGATGGATGGATTAATTAGCATGGACCAAGCTTGTCCTCCTGAAAAATGTCATGGAAACAAGATAGGTGTATTGGACCAACTAGTGACCAGTAATCAGATGACTCTCGGCTGAGCATGCTTCTGGCTGTGTTTGCATTGGCCAAGTTTTTTCAGTAAATGCACATTTGATTAAAAGCTTATGGAATGGAAACATCACATTCTCTGTGAGCTCAAATCTAAGATCTGTCTGACAAAACAAAGGGAAAGTGAGTCAGGTTGGATGTTTGCTTTCACAGGGGTTTGCACCTGGGTTATTACGTCTCTGTACACTCTGTCATGCCCCAGTCGCCATAATTCAACAAATAACCGAGATTAAAGCCAACAAGGTCTCCCACTGCCCTGTTATTGTCTCTTCTTATTCTGAGGCTCCCCTCTGATGTTTTTTCTTGTGTGAGAAGTATCTTGGCACTGTTTGGATGTAGAAAAAAACTATGTATGTGGAAGTAACTGAGCCTGTTTCTCATGCAAAGGTTGGTTTTTTGAACTGGTACATGGACATGCAAACACAAGCTCCAGGCCTGCTGCTTGTTCAAAGGCAGGCGGACTAAATGGTCCGAGACAGTGTCCCAAATGACCAAACAGTTGGTCTAACATCTCTGGTAAATGTTTTCAACTTGTTTTTAGGGAAGCACAATACTGGATTTTTGCCGATATCCAGTATGCAGATATTTCTGAGCTCTTTACTGCTAATACTGAGACCAATATTTTTCATCAAGAGCACAGGGTCTTTATGAAAATTGACTTGTTGCTATGTGACAGTCTATTTCGGTAAGGAAAAGATGTGAAACGACAAAAATGACTTCACAAAGGTGAAGCACTATGGTACATTTGTACATTTTGCTGATATTAGAACTGATATAAGGGATACGTATGACCTTAAGGATGGCCAATATCTCGACTTCAATTTATCAGCAAAGATTTGATAATTATAATGCATCCCTACTTGTTTTGTTTTGTTAATTGGAAATTATTAATACTGTTTCATATGGTGAGATGCACTATCAAATGTGTAATAGAAATGCAACTGTTCAAGGATTGAAAAATGAATTTTAAGAGGAACAACCTGATGGAGAACATTAATTTTAGTTTTATTATTTGTTGTTTTTATTTAGTATTGTGCCAGAATAGTATTTGGAGATCATATAAATTGCATTCATTTAAATTTTATTATCATAAACTACTCAATTTACCAACCTTTTGATTATCAACCAATGAAAACATTGCACTGGGAGTGAAACTTCTTGAGGCTTTTTGGATAACCAGCAGTCATCAGATGATGGCCTTCTGTCAATAGCTTTTAATTGACTGTAAAATGAGGGGCATGAAAGTAAGATCCTGGTCACTAACTGCAGTGACATTCATAGTAGGTAACAAGACAATAATTGAAAATCCTCTATAGTAAGTGTGAATGCACCTCAGTATGCTCTGACTATCGTTTAAAATCTTAAAGGACTAGACTGCAGGCAGAGATGGTCTGAGTTGCCTTCCTCTGATTGGTCTGGTCGTGTAAATGCTCATGTGCACCGAAGCTCATTAAAGGCTATAACATACAGGTTCAAGAGGCAAAGTTGGGCTACTGGGAGGACACTCCTTGGCACCCCTTTTGCCTTCTGAGCTTCCTTAATTCTTAGTGTCATGGATTCAGCCATGAGCTGGAAACATTCGGCAGAGATTTTGGTCCATATTGACATGATAGTTGCTGCAGATCTGTCAGATGCCCATTGATGATATGGATATCCCATTTACATCATGGAGGAAGGGTGTTCTGTTAGATTAAGATCTGGTGGCTGTGGAGGCCACAGGAGTACAGTGAGTTCATTGTTATGTTCAAGAAACCAGATTGACATGATATGATCTTTGTGTCATGGAGGTGGAAGTTGCCATCAGAAGAAGGGCACACTGTGGTTGTAAAAGGATGGACACAGTCAGCAGCAATACTCAGGTAGGCTGTTGCATTTGAACAATATTCAGATGATACTGAGGGGCTTAAAGTTTGCAATTGAAGTATCCCCTACACCATTACACTTCTACCAGCAGCCTGAACTGTTGATACAGGGCAGAATGGATCCATGCCTTGATTTTGTTCACACCAAATTCTGACCCTACCATCTAAAGAAAAAAGCAGAAATTGAGACTATTCAACATTCAGGCAGCATTTTTCCAATCATCTATTGTCCACTTTTGGTAAGCCAGTGTGAACCATCGCCTCAGTTTCCTGTTCTTTGCTGACAGGAGTGGCTTCTGCAGCCCATCTGCTTCAAGATTTAAGGTGTTGTTTGCTTCGGAAATAGTCCTCTGCATACCTTGGTTGTAACAAGTGGTTATTTGACCTATTGTTGTCTTTCTATCATCTCAAACCATTTTAATCTGACTTCTGGCTGTAACAGAGCAAATCTACTGAGGGATCTGCTGCTGGATATTTGCTCTTTTTCTGACCATTCTCTGTAACCCTAGAGATGGATGTGCATGAAAATCCCTGTAAAGCAGCAGGTTCTGACATACTGGGACCAGCCCCATAATGTTCGAAGAAGCTTAAATCACGTCTTCCTGATTCTGAAGCTCAGTTTGAATTTCAGCAGGTTGTCTCGACCATGCCTACATGCCAAAATGCATTGAGTTGCTGCCATATGATTGGCTGATATGTTGATTTTGTGACAAAGCACTTGGACGGGCGTAGACAGAAAGCTGGATTTGAGGGAGAAGGATTCTTGTCAACATGTTTCTGTAGAACTATATTTGTAGATGTTTAGTATATCTGTTATTACATCAGAGGGATTATTGGGCACTGATTGCAGCAGTCTTACATAAGACTGAAACATGTCTGGATAATGGTCCCTGCTGAAGTTCACTAACAGGTTACTGAGACTCTCACCTACTAAGTCACACGTGATGTGTTCAGTGTGTAGCAATAGCAGAACGTATTTACCTCCACCTTCACCTTCACTCATTTGTCTCTCTTCAACTGTCTATCAACGCTCTCTCTGTCTGCTGTTTTCTTAGCCAGCTCTTCTTTCCTTCCTTTATCCTCCCTCAATCCCTTCTTTTCACATGTTCCCAGAACTTGTTTTTTCCACTCTGTCTCCTGTCACCGTCTTTTTTGCTCTTTCCCATTCTCAGCATTCCTCCATGAGTCCTTCTCTGGCCTCCTTCTTCTGTCTCTCATGACTTGATTCTTTTCTCGTATTCCATTCCTTCCACCTCACTCACTGGTATTTTCCTTTGACCTTTACCCACCTCCCCGTCTCTTTGTTTTCCATCCTTATATTTCTCTCTCTTTCTCTGTCCATCTCTCCCTCTGTGATAATCATAATGTGAAAAGCAGCAGGAGAGAGTTAACACACACCTGGCCTACTTCTGTCTCCCTGGCTGTCACAGATAACCTTTCCCTCTGCTGAGGGAATAGGTCACTCTCCTCCTTTCTTCTTCCTTTTACCTCCCCTCGCAGTCTTCAATCACTGATTTATCTCGATCTCTGCTGCATGTCTGAACCGTGACCAGGGCAGATGTGAGGAAACATCTGGGAGGGTCACAACGACTGGTGTCAAAAGCGTCTGACCGTGCACAGGGAGCACACACCCCAACACATCCAGTGTTAATAAGGGTCATTGCTTTGTGGTTGTATTTGTGTTCTAAGGCATGCTGGGAAAATGATTGCTAATGTTGTGAGTCAAGCCAGTGGTCTCGGTGGGGCTGAGTCACGGCTTACACAGCAGCGATGGCGGCAGATCAGTTACTATAACCATAATTACTGTTCTTGGCACTGACGAGTCTCATGGGGAAACTGGAATGCTTCTTGTTACTGTCACATTTGCAAGTCCAATACAAGACCGTGATGGACTTTGTAAAGGATTTGAGCATTAACAAAGAGTCTCAGGTCTACTGACAACCACACTGCACGTTATACTGATGGCAGAGGCTGTCAAGTTACAAACCTCACTACCAATGAAGTAGGGACGCTGTAAAACAAAAGCAATACAATGACGAGCAAGTCCTTTCAGCAAATTCAATTGAATACACTGCAAATACAAGATATTTAAAAGACAGATGGGAGACTGAAATGACCATAGATATTTCAAGAGAGGAATGGGATGAAATATGAACTCAAGCACACGTTAAAACCAATTCTACTACATGGAGGGAATTTAAGTTGAAGTTAGTTATGAGATTTTTTTTCAGACCCTGAAGATGGTGGAAAAGGTGAGTTCAGCCTATGCCAGTGGTTCCCAACCTTTTTTTTTATCGGTGACCCCATTTTGGTATCACAAATTTCTGGGGACCCCAGAGACATTTTTTTTCTAGAGTTAGTTTTTCATCGTGTTTGCTATACTGTACAAACCATGGAGGTTTGTTATGCTGTTTTTTTCCTACTGACTGCAAGTTTGTGTGTTAAGTTGAAGCGAGGGAACTGAAGCACCAGTAACTGTAAAGCCACGTGATTGCGGCCTTCAATCAAGTTGAGCCAGCTCATTTATTTTTAATTGCTGCATTTTATTTGAACTACAATTATATTTGAGAAAGTGAAAGTATAGAATACAGTTTTTTAAGATTGTGTGTGGTGTTTTCGTTTTAAAAAGAATAATAATTAGTCAAAAAATATTTTTATCAGTAGCCTAATTATTATTATTTTTTTTATCAATTACTAGACATTTCAGGCGACCCCATTTGAATTCCAGGCGACCCCACGTGGGGTCCCGACCCCAAGGTTGAAAAACACTGGCCTATACCCAGATAAATGCTAGAGAAAGTGTGGTGATCATGTTGAGACTCATACTCATATTCTGGACATGTGAAAAATTAAATATATTTTGGAAAGATATTTTTGAAACCCTTGGTAATTTATTTCCTAAAAAAAACTTACCATTGATCCAAAAGTAGCAATACTTGACCTTATACCTATAGGCATTGAGGGAAAAGCAAAAAAATCTACTACAAATACTAACAACAGCTGCTATCAAATTTATTACAATCAAATGGCTAAAACCTGATCCCCCATATTACAATATGGGGAGAGAAGATTTAGGAAATCCACTACATGGAACAAATAACATATGCAGACCCTTAGTCTTGTTTAAGTTGTATACCACAATATCTCTGTCATCTGTGAATCTTGTGTTCTCAATTCTCTCCCAAAAAGATCAAAAATGGAAAATGAACATTATTATTGCATTTGACGATGAAGTTACAATAAAAATGAAGTTCTAAAATAAAACAATAAATAAGTTACTTAATGTTCTAAATTAAAAGCTGTATTGATCTTATGCAAATATTCACACATTTCACTAATTTTGAATTTGATGGCTGCAATCCATTCCAAAAAAGCTGGGAGGTTTACCACTGTGTTACATCACCTTTCCTTTTAACAACACTATCCATTTGAGAACTGAGGACACTAATAGTTGAAGCTCTGTAGCTGGAATTCTTTTACATTCTTGCTTGGTGTACAACTTTAATTTCAGTTTAAGATGATCTGAACTTTGTGACATGATGATTAATCCTGCTGGAAGTAGCCTTCAGAAGATGCTTACACTGTGGTCAGAAAGGGATGGACATGGTCAGCAACGATACTCAGGTAGGTTGTGGCATTTGAGCAATGCTCAGCTGGTACTAAGTGGCTCAAAGTGGGCCAAGAGAATATCCTCTACACCATTACACCTCCACCAGCAGCCTGAACTGTTGATACAGGGCAGGATGGATCCGTGCTTTCATGAAATGTTTCAGGTCCCTGCCGAAATCCAGATTCATCAGAACAGGCAAGATCTTTCCAATCTGCTACTGTCCAAGTTTGGTGAGCCAGTGCAAAATTTAGCCCCTGTTTCCTAATCTTAGCTGACAGTAGTGGCACCTGGTGTGGTCTTCTGCTGCTAGATATGGAGGAATGCTCATCTACATACCTTGGCTATAACATGAGGTTATTTGAGGTACTGTTGCCTTTCTGTCATCTCCAACGACTCTAGCTATCATCTGACCTCTGGCATCAACAAGGTATCTTTGACCAGAGAACTTCCACTCACTAGATAGTTACTCTTCTTTGGTGCATTCTCTATGAACCCTTGATATCATTGCGCATAAAATATTATCTGACTAACCTGTTTGGCACCAACATCCATGCCACATTCAAAGTCACATAAATCCCCTTTCTTCCCCCATTCTGGTGCTCACTTTAACCTTTTAGAAGGTCATACCATCTATGTTCACATGCCCAAATGTACTGAGTTGGTGCTATGCGATTTACTGATTAGCTGTTTGAATTGACAAGCCATTGAGCTGGTGCACCAATTGAAGTGGTAGGTGAGTTCGAGTACGCTTTACTTCAATTGAAAGGGAAATCGCCTATTTTCCAATAAGTACGGCCAGCTCCATAACAGTTTAAAGACTAAAAATCATTTGTGTCTTCTCTTTATATAATACAGTTTGATTAATCCTATTTAAAAGACATCCTTGTATCATAAATAAGACCAAACATGATATTGCCAGGTTACAAAGTTAGCCCAAAAAGAAGTATAATTGTGTTGTCTTGTGGTTGTCATCAACATTGACAAGTTTGAACATATGCTTGTTTTATTCTTTAATCCAAGTCCACTTGAGAAAAACCTGAAAGATAACTTTGCACCTCCCTTTGCAAGCTTTGTTTTCATTTTCTCCATTAAACTATTTAGTTCAACCCAGCACTTAGGTGTAAGTGTTTGTAACAGTCCAACATGAAATGAGTGCCACATAAAAACAGCATCCAACATCCACCCAAGGTCCACATTTAGGGCTGGACTGTTGAATGTTTTTGATAAACAAATAGAAAACACAAACCCAACACTTAGGCACAGATGGCTGCATGAAAAGCTTGTTCTGGTGGGATGCTGGTTGGCGGTTCCAGCTGTACCCACCCTTGGCACCATCTTTTACAGGGCTTTTAACAGAGCGAGCACACATGTTTTTTTGGAGCGGTTAGCCCTCATATTTAGACTCATCATTACCCACAACCAACATCTCTGTTCTCAGTACTTTTTCCATTTTCTTTCAATCCAGACATGTCGGTTTGTCATATTTTTTACTTTTTCTATGAAAAGCGTCACTAAGGGCCTATAAAATGACAAATGGAAATCTTTGCTTTTTAGTTTCTCTCTATGTGTTTACTCCAACTAACAGCATGAGGGGATTATTGTGTGCATTTAGAGGACATTTTTATTGTAAATTCCTGTACCACAAACTACCACATTTGAATGCTTGTGTTAAGACTGGTGGCCGTTTTCTTTTTTCCACAGTTGCAGGAATCAGCATCTTATAGCATTATTGTTTGTACTGTTATAGAACCTTAATAGCTTTTGCTCTTGGTGATGTGCAAGTTTGGCATAGTTGAACATGATTGTAGGTATTTGAATTGCCTGTTATGCTCAAACCACTTGGGGCTGGGGCTGGTTAATAGGTTTTCTCTTTTGACTCCACTGCCTGGATGTAAACAGTCAACTGAATTTAGAGTTGTTGTTTTTTTTACTTTCACCTAAAGTATAGACATTATCATAGTATACTGACGTATGAACAGGAGTTATTATAACACACACCCAACAGTCATGTTGGAACTCGTGAAATTATCCACACTCTGCAAACCAATTCGACTTTAATTACCTGCTTTAATTAAAGCGTGCCTGATTTTGATTTCATTACCAGAGAAGACAGAAGATGAAGGGTCAGAAAGTAGGGGCAAGAAAGTTGTATACATACAGAAGCCAGACCATAGGCCAGAACTTAAACCCATGCATTGAAGCAAAAAGCCTCCATTCATGGGGCACATGGGCACAAACCAAAAGGCTCTTTACACCCCCAAATTTTGACTTTTTTCTCAGTATATTCAAATGCACACTCTTGTTGGTTCTTGAATTTCAAGGTCACTTTTACACACAAAAAAATGACCCTCTGGAAACTGATTCATGTTTTGGTCTTGTTCAGTATTTGGATCACGACTAGTTTGCATCTACATCTGCAAAAACAACTACATTCGTTGCAGTTGACATGCTTGGCTTGTAGTTGGCGGCATGGCTTCAAATTCCATTTTAGTTTTTCTCATATTCTGTTTTTTTCCATTTTAATTTTTTGAGAATTAGGTTTTTAGTATTTTTATAGTATTTTAGTATTTAACCCCGAGACACTGTGTAAAGTAATGAAATATAATCACTGACTCTTCAGGTGGTCCTCACACATATCGTAACAGGTCCAGTCAACAGTATGTTGACAAAACTGGCAGAACATTTGATTTCCTGACACATAATAATCGTTGGGAAATTGCTCTGTCCTCTGTACTTTGGAGTTAGTCAGGAGTTTCGTAGCTTCTTTGCCAACTTAGCTGGTGTCTCAGGCAGCCGATTTGACATGCTTGCATTGTTAATGAGGGGAGGAGGAGGGGGAGGGGAAGTGAAGCGTGCATTGTCCCCATCATTAGTGACCCCCTTGGAGCATTTTCCTGAGAGATATGTTCCTTTTTAGTCAGAATTTTTTAATATTTTTTTTACGTAAAAAGTCAGCCATTTCCATGAAATTCCGTGTTTATAACAAATTCCGCATTTAATGTCCAATTCCCCAATTCTGTCAGCGATTCTGTGATTGTGGATTTTATAGGGCCTCACACACTGTCCCTTGAACAGAGCAGTGAGGTGTAAATATACCTACTGGCTTTATGTCTCTGTCCCAGAGGTTGCCTCTTGGATCAGCCTCAGCCAACCCAAAACGTAAAAGTGCTAAAGATAATGGACGAATTGAGGTAATGTGCCAATTTGAGAAATTAACATTCTGAAACTGATCCAAAGGTCCTGTTTTTAGGCACCTCAAGTGTTTCAAAGTCAACAAAAGGTTACCATTTTTGGCTAAAGTTGTTGAATATATGGCCTTACAATGTCCATTGCCTGTCTGTTGCTTGAGCCTCTTTTTAGAGAAGATGAGGAGAGAAAAATTCCCCTTGTAATGTCATTAGAAAACATGCAAGGAGACAATCCCTGAGCTAGGTGGCCATTTAACACATAGCCTGCTCCATTGGAAGGAACATGTCAAGGCATATCTTTGCAGCCACAGTAAACATTAAAGCACGGCCCTGGAAAGCTGAACACTTGTCCACTTTTTGAGAAGGATGTGGATAGACATACACATTTGGGTTGACAAAAAACAGCTTGCTCTGAGCAGGGCTGAAACAGCAGGTTTATTACTGATCCAAATCCCATCTGAGAGGATATTTTTTTCTGGGATCACTCTAAATTTGTTAGAAAATGGGTGAAATCTAGACCTTAAATATCTGTGTAACTGATGGTGATGTTAGTAAGCAGAGATTTTTACCCTTCTCCATGAATAACTTCTTTCTTGTACTACGATTTTAACAAACATTTGCAGCCCTCTAATGTTGTCCCGTTAATGTGATGTTACAACTCAGAGGCAGCCCTCTTAGGTTTACACTTTCAGATCCTAATGTAATCATAAGGGGGGCTACCTGTGTAGCAAGACCCCTCCAGCCCCTCTGGTTATTCTGCACAGAAATGTGACATCCTCTGATATGCCCGTGGCCTTTTGGTGATGATTTCAGGTGTAAGTGAACGCCATTGAGTCTGTGCAATATAAGGTTGACAAAATTAAATGAAATGAGGTCTTTTACAGCAACATAAATATTTCTGACTGTTCAGTATTTGGAGGATGCACAGTTCAGTTTTGAATGTTGTCCCACAGCAGAAATAAGTTGGACAAAACACCCGGCCTTCTCTTTTTCTGTGTGGTGTTTATGCTCACATTGCGTCCATTGGTGTTACCTCCCACAGTTTATAGTCATGTTAGGTTAAGTGTATTGGAGAGAGTCAGTCGCCCATAGGCATAATTACACATAAGACTTAGTGGAAATCTACTGTGTAATGGTTTAAACACTGACACACCATCACCAAAATAGAGAAAGGCAACTGGGAAAAGGGAATGTGGTGTGACTTTTTGTGCATCCCCATAACAGCTAGTCAGGTGTGTTTTTGAAAGAAGCAGGGACTGAGGCAAATTTATAGAGGATTTTAGACCTTGAAAACCTCTGAAAGCCACTTGGCGGTCATCTCCATCCATCCTGTGGCCTTGAAGACTCCATTGTCAGCGCTTTTTTAATATCCCTGTTTATGTTTAGCTCTTCCTTTGAGCTACAGGTGGGCCTCTTTTCCACCAAAGCACAGATCACCCCTCCATTAAAGAGGTAGTTTCCGCCCCAACACCACAGCCTTATTGCCTCTGTCTTTACTCTGTATTAAGTTTTCCCCTAAAGTGTGCTAACTCTCCCTTTAATGAGAGTTAAACCTAATCTACTGGCCCTCAATGGAGTCTCAAGGGATGTGGTGGAAACGTGTAGCACCACCTTTTCCTTCAGCTTTCACCATCCCCTCTCTTCTACCCCCCTCCATTTGCCGCCCCTCATGGCCAACAAAGCTCCGCTGTTTGGACCGGAGCAACTTTTCTCACAGTACAAGTCTCCTGACACACATTTGAGTTTGGTTTTATTTACTAGCTGCTGCTGTTGTTGCTCCCACGTGAAAGCTCAAACTTGCTCTTAACAACCCTGGGTTTTCTTGTTGATGCATCCTCAGAGGCTTTTTCACAGCTCTGCTCATTTCCTCTTCGTACCCAGCGGCCTTGATTGTTGTTGCTCAAACAAGCTATGAGTTTGTCGAACAAGGACAGTGCTATTGCTGAAGCTTGCATCTAATTGAAGTGTGTAATTCTTTGATTTATTCCCCCTCTTGCCAATGTAAGAACAACTTTATCTCAGTGGCTAATGATGAATCACATTAACTCTCAAGACTCATATTTTTTTCAGCCTAATCCTCTGAATGGTGTAATGGCCCCCTTCTGATGTAAAAAAGAGGTGAACAGCTCACAGAGTATCTTTGTTTCCACCAATATTACAGGGTCAATACTTCTCTAATGGGTTCATAGGTTTAGGGTTCAAGTCATATATACCCTGAAACAGACTTTTGGGAGTTTGGAAAACCAGGGCTAATAAGCATGTCCTGTATTTACCCTCATGATCCCTGAATGATGAGGAATTGTGACATTTGATAGGGTTGTGTTTATCATTAGAGGAGGCCATGCTCATGACATTGTGAGTTCATGTTTTCTGACTGCTGTCTGTCCATAAGTTACAAGATATTTGATGACTTTCTTGGAAATTACAGAGCTCATGGACATCAGTTTGTTTGCCTCAAAGGGCCAAAAAAAGCTGTGGCAAGTATGAATCTACAGTATACTCTACAAAAAAGTTTGGAAACGCTATTCCAGTCAATTTTTCTCCCCTTTAAAGCCACACTGTGTAGTTTGTTTTCCCATCTCGTGGTGAATCTGTATTTTGCATTCAAACAAATAGTGCTGTCTAGCGCCTTGCTTTTTCAAAAGTGCGTTGCAACCACTGAACTCTGGTAGCCGGTATGTGCCCAGAAACTATGTCAACATGTCATCCAACACTTCATCGAGTTTTCTTTCTGGTGAAGAGGTACACTCCTTCTCCGTTTCAGTCATGCTGGCTCTGAGCAAAAACGCTTTTAGCCTTAGCCAGTAGCACTACGTAATGCTTTATGTCCCTTTCAGCTGTTGATAGTTTTTATAGACCAGAAGGACATGGAAGCCTCTATAGGACTTACCCGTTCTATGTGAATACAGAAAAGAAATTCTTCACTAAGGAGGACAAGTCAGATTGTTGGCAGAGGTAATTTGACACAAAGGAGGACATATTTATTAACTTAGACATTGTTTTTAGCTCATAAATTACTTAAAACGCTACACGTTGTCCTTTTAATATTACCAAGTGACATGGCATTTTTCATCATTGAAAAGCCAGATTAGTCATTTCAATATGAGGCACAACTAGTAAGGATGGTGCATTTGTGGAATGAGTAAAACAGCTAAATGTCTGAATAGCCCCCTGCCCAAATATGTGCCAAAACCTCCTCCTTCCCTGGACGAAAGCCTACATTTCGTCAGTGAAGCAAGGTTTAAGAACCGATCTTGTTGTGATGTTGTCTTCCTTGGAGGCCCATAATGTGACCTATTTTAGACTTCATCAGTCTCACAGAACTTGGTCCCAAGTTTGGAAGTAGTTCCAGGACTGATTCATGCTCTGCTGAAATAAATCAAGTGCATATCAATGTCATGTCAGTTAAATATTTTGTGTCTTTCTGGAGTGGCAAGTGGATACTTTGGACAGACTGCCTCTAAAGAGGAATATGCAAATCTTGACCTTTCATCGTTACCATGAACTTTTTTCTTCTGTGATTTCCATGCCTTTTTAAGTAGCAGCTGTTAAAACATTTGGGTGCCATCCATTTCTATAAAAAATAGAGAAACTGCGGCTTAGTCAGAAACTGTAAATCGTCAGGATGTCTCAATATGTTAGGGAAATGACTTTGACTATTGAGGGGGAAGTACTTGGAAGGAATGAGCAAGAGACAAGAGACATTTGATGGAATATAAAGACTATTGTCAAGATTAAAGAGGGTATGATTCATATGGAGAGGCTGATGCAAGGTAATTGAAGAAAGGATGAGTTGCCCATGACCTAAGCTGGTGAGTCGTCCACAATCTTAAGTCCTGATGGTACAAGGGAGGAACAAATCCTAGCAGCAGAGTGAATAGCGGCATGTTCTCCATTCAAAGAAGATGTGAATGTAGCTTATCTCACTTTTGTATTAGAAGCAGATGCAGGCCTGTCATTCAGATTCAAAACCACATTGACTCTGCATCTGGCCCCTTCCTCTTGGCCTTGTGGAGAGGACAGTTGAAGGTAAGCTACCTCAGGATTGGTGGCGACAGGGGGAGGGGGGGAAGGAAACTAAGAGGGTGGAAAGTAAAAGTGTGAGTCTTACAGCAGAGAGACAGAATAAAGTCAGTTATGTCAGGGACACCACCTTGTACCATGATTTAAGGTGCCAGATATTACTCTGTAGGTTACAGTTGGAGCAAAGCCATTTGAATAAGGTTGCAAAAGGGTGTGAGAGAAGAAGACGAAGTAATTGGATAGCGGGTGGAGGTCCTAGAGCGTATGCCAGGCCTATCTTTTGGGATTGGGAGGGGGGGGGGGGGGGGGGGGGGGGGGGGGTCTGGAGCCAGGTGCTTTGAGTCAAAAATACCCAACAGAGATGTAGTTTGGACCACAGAATCCAAACACATCCGTTTATAACCGAGGTCTTAGGTGAATGTAAATGTTGACAATTCAAATTCCCCTCCATGGTTTAATGGCTTTTCCAACATTTGTGGCATATTATTGGACATCCAATATCAGAGCTTTACAGAATCTGATGTGGAACAATGTCAGTAGTTCCATTTGTACAGTTCTTGAGGCATCATACACTTGGCTTTACTGTGTTCTCCCATATAAACATAAAAATGTGGCCTTTGCTGCTGATTATATTGTAATTCATGCTGTCAAAATTTGGAAACAGTTACTGTCATTTAATCTCAGTGAATTTACAAATACTGCTCTAAGGGATAAAAATTTCCCCATCATTAATGAACAAATGAATGAATAAATTACTTGCTACATGAAGTATGTTAGCAGCCATTCCTTCCAGCCTTTGTTAGTTCCAGAGACCAGGGATGGGCAACTCAAAAGCCAAGATGGCCACATTAATTTTGTCCTGATAGCCAGAGGGCCAAATGGCTGCAATTTGTAAGATACAACCAGGATAACATTAACAATTTTTATTAATTTTGAAAAAGGAACAATGGAGTAGCTGTTGTAAGAAGTTGTTTTATTAATTTTAACTTTAATGTCAAAGTCATACATCATTTATTCAGCCAAAAATGAAATTCAAGCCATTTCAGCTAATGTAAGTTACTGTTTGATCTTGCAGAAGTTGTTGTACTACAGGACGGTGGTGTGTCCAATGTTTGGAGTAAAGTGGGCTGTACATGGTTGAGAGTACAGACATAAGGAAAGGCCAAGCCAGCTTATTCTCCTCTGTCAACTTTAGGTTTGGTCAACACGTCAGCCGGTATTTGGCAGCTTTTTCTGTGCATTTTGTTCTACTGTCGACACATTTATGGTGTTTTAGGTCACTGAACATACATGTTTTTGAAATGTTTCTTTGGTCATGCAGCAGGATAGATGGCTTTGTTGAAAGTGAGAAAAAAGAGGGAGACAGAGACTCAACTTTTACCCACGTAAAAGTCCAACAACCCTGTTTTTTTGATCCACTGAAACTGATGCAGGAGAGTGATCCACTGTCTGGTTTTATAGTGATAAAAAGAGAGCATTTCCCATTTTTGTTTATATTATATGTTGAGATAAGCTCATAAGAGGTTAACAATGCATCATTTATTCAGCCAAAAAATGATTTCAAGCCATTTCAATTAAGTTTTTTAAGCATATTTGACTTACGTTTTTATTTATTGTGTAATTAAAAATTCATTTCTCAAGGCATGTAAATAAGTTGCGCAGGAACAACCAGGTAAAGCTCTGTTTTTGTGGAAATATTATGATTTTCAATGTTTTTATGATGTACTTTGTCAAGTTTTGTCAATGGTGCAGAGGGGCCCCATGTGGCTCCCAGGCTGCCAGGTGCCTACCCTTGATACAGACTGTAGTGCCCCCTAGGCTCTCTGCAAGACTTTTTAATGTTAAAAAAGGCATGGAAAGATGCACAAGCAAGATTTCTATGCTTTTAGCTTGCATTTTACTTATGGGAAATGTCTGAAGATTAAATTATATTGTTTTTTATCATACTATATTATATTATATTATATTATATTATATTATATTATATTATATTATATTATATGACATTATGGGCGGCATGGTGGTGTAGCGGGTAGTGATCTGGCCTCACAGTAAGAAGGTTCCTGGTTCCATCTCCATGTCAGTTAGAGCCTTTCCGTGTGGAGTCTTCATGTTTTTCCCGTTCATACGTGGGTTCTCTCCAGGCATTCCAGTTTCCTCCCACAGACCAAAAACATGCTCATTAGGACAATTGGTGATTCCAAATGGGACATAGGTAGGGATGTCAGCATGAACGGTTGTCTATTGCTCTACCGTAAGTGGCCCTGTGATTGGCTTGTGATCAGGGTGTATGCCGCCTCTCGCCAAAAGCCGGCTGGGATAGGCTCCAGCCCCCACAACCCTGAAAGAGACATGCGGCATAGATGATGGATGGATTGACATATTATGTTATATTGTAATAAATTATATTATATTAACAGACCATTGTACATTATTTAAGAGGCAAAATTAAATATCTTGAGCAACTTTCCCTCCATTTCAAAACATGCACTGCTTTCATTCATAGCAAAGCAGCAGTATGAGTAAACGGAGAGTTATGTAAGTATGAAGACCAGCATGCAGTGCCCTTTCTTCCCTTGCTGTCAACAGATCTAAGCACACTGATATTAATTTCCCCGAACTTGAAGGAACCATTAGTCTTTGGGAGGGGGCTTGGGTTACAGCGTTTAGGGGGTAAAGATCTGCTGGCTCCGGCGGTATACAGTTTGTGTTATACAATCACCCAGACCACGAAGAGGAGGAGTGGGACACAGGGAGAAGCTGTTGGCAGATTGAACGAGAAGAGACGGGATGGATGTAATGTCTTTTTTGGCCTGTCTTCTTTGCCTGACCCCAACCCTAACCCACACTTGCAGATTATGGAAGATAGGGATTCGCCCCTGGCCGTTTGTCAGGAGGTTCGAGGATGTCTGATGCCTGCTGCAGGGGAAAGCATGAGTTTAAGCACTGACATAACTTTATTCAAAACCAAGTATCTTTTGGGGCAATTAGCTCCAAGCACCAGGAGGAAACCCTTAATTATGAAGCAGCAGATCTGAGGCTAACTTACTGCACTTAGTGAGGCCATGGGGCCCGTTCTATGTGCTGACTGTGCTCTTCAGCAGGATGTTTTAGTTCTCCTTATGATCGCTTTGCTGCTCCCCAGATGTGTTGAATGAGAAGGAGGAGGAAGGAGCGACCTCGGGGGGCCCTCAGGCTGTCTGCTGGACTATCCTTTGCAGGGTTTCTCCTGTTCACACATGAGAAAGTGAGAGGGAGAGAGGACCTTTGGGCTGAGAGGTACTGTCTTCTCCCAAATTCAACAGACCTCCACTTGATGACTGGTATTTGGGTCAGTCCAGCCATGGCTAACCTCTCACCCAACAGAATACCTCCTCTTCCTCTCATAATTGAAGGTTGCTGAAACACTTTGAGTGCAGTGGGTGTTTAACTGCATTTAGTTGGCTAATATGGGTTTTTTCAGAGTGAGGGTCTGGCGATTAAAGACACAGGATAGCAGGAGCAGGAAGCAGCTACGATAATAATTGAAGATTTCTTAGTGTTTATTATAGTTACCATAAAGACGACGATAGAGCAGGGCATATGGAGAGAGTGAGGGGAATGTCAAGAGGGAAAGAAGATGCAGGTTGCTGCCTTTTTACACGGAGCTTAAGCTAATTGGCACTGTTTGAATTTGTAATATTTAACAGGCTGCAGTGAGTTGTTGTCTCTCTGAAGAGCTTTCACGCTCTCCCTGAGTATGTTTGTGTAATCACTAGGTTCTTCAGCTTCCTCCCACAGACCAAATCAAGCTAGATGGGTTTTCTAGTGATCCTAGATCGGGGGAGCACTTGGTAGACCACAGGGACATTCAATAAACAGCAGGTTCCCAACAGAGCTTGAAATAGAAAAAGATTTTTTAATTTAATTTTGTATGTTTTGCAAATAAATCCTACTTACATCAATACACATAAACAACTAATTAAGCATGTGTATTGCATATTAAAACTGACTTTTTTACTCTAAAATCTCTCTTGTTAGGGTCCAAAGTATACCACGGCACTCCTCTATCACCACTACTGCCAACTACAGTCCGTTTAGTTCCAAAAAATAGTCACAAAGGGTGACTATTTCTCAAATCCAAAAAAATTAATTATTAAAGATGCATGAAAGTATAATGTTCTCATACTATTTAAAATTATTAGTAAAGATTATACTGGGAAATCAATAAATGTAAATAGTAACCATGCAATGTCATAGGTACCTTATTAAATGCATAAAGTAAAAGATTTTAAGGAAAACTATACGAATGTACTTTATTCGGAAACATTACATCAAACAAGTAGCCCTTCCCCATCGTCTTTTGGGTAGCTCTCAAGCTCAAAAAGGTTGGTGATCCCTGTCCTAGATCATTTTTAACTCTGAATGTGGATGTTCCTGGACGTTTGTCTCCTTATATAAGCCCTGTAATTGTCTGGCAGCCAGTCTACCACCTCCCACCCAAGTACTACTGGAATAGGCTTCAGTCCTCCTGTGGCCATAAATGGGATCAGCATTTTAGAAAATAAAAGGATGGATGATATTTGGCTCATAAAAGTGTAAATAATATAAGTAACTTTACAAACAGGAGGATCCCACCAGAGGCTAATGCCATATGGGGCCCTTTATATGACAATGCCAAATGTCATGCCAATAAAATTTAACCCAAACTCAAACACTTAGGTTGAAATGTACTTTAGGAACCTTTCAGTAGCTTCAGGTTTCCTTCTTGTAAGTGCCTACCAGGAAAGTGTGACTGCTTTTTTGTTTTTATTTACTTATTTCCTCCAATAATGGAGCAAGCATTCATTTTTTGTTGCACTGGAGGTACATTTAGGCACACATTGGCTGTTGGTGTATGTGTGATTCTGGTAGAAACTTTTGTATGAAAAAGGAGACAAGCCTGTATGACTTATTTTCCCAAGTTTCCAGAGTAGCACTGGCATTAAAAGCTCTGGCTGTAACACTTTAATAGCACAGTTGTTTACGCTTCATACCAACCCACTTCACCCCTGTTTTGGGAGGTTTCCTCTGCCTTTGGCATCACCAACAGCATGTAGACATTTTTATAGCTTGGTGCGCTCAACACCATCCTGCTCACAGATTTTATGGTCCAGTGGTTCTAATGTGTGTGTTTTTATAATAACTACAGGTTATGCAATCAAACTTTAGAAGGCAAGAGCAGCCAAACACATGATCACAGCACTCTGGGTCTTCTATAAACTCAACAGGTTGTGGAAAATGTGTATGCCCTGTGAACGTATGGTTGCACTTTTGTGGTTTTATTTGTCAGAGTATTGCTCACCGAAAATATTCAATCCTCAGAATTTCAGTCTTTCTACTTATGTTCATTTTTATAGATTATATCATCAGCATATGGGATCATGCTTTACCAGCATGAGTGGTTGTAGAATATTTGCTTCAAACAGCCACAGCGGCTCAACAACACTGCAGCCGTTCTACTTGAACTAATAGAGATGAAAAGAGGAAAGTGCTGCAGCAATTTGTTGATTAAAGGTGGTGCGTGTTTGCCAGGAACTCGACATTTTCAGTTTTGGCTGCAGCAGAAGTTGAAGCATTGCACGCACTCACTTTCATCTTGTCAGGGGGTAACCATTCCCAATGGAACAGAGAGAGCATGTCTGAGAACAGTGAGTCAAGGAGAAGCCGATCAGGTCGATGGGTTTGTTCATGCATGGTGCTTTCTGATGCCGCGCTGCTTAAGTTAAACAATGACTCTACTCTGACATTTCTGCCTTTCTGTGGGGAATATTTGACGTTAAAATTTCCTACTTGGTCGCTAAAGCAGTGTTGTTTGGATTACTGTGGTTAATCTGACACATTAAGGAGCAAAGGTCAGACTCCAAGTTGGTGAGTTTTAGGGTTCAGATGAACAAGACTTAATATTCATTCTGATGTTTAGCAATTTTTCTGCTCTTCTTCTCTTTTATATTGTAAAATCAAACAAGTAACAGATTCTTTTTCTTTCTTTTTTCTCATGTCAATCTGCTGCTCAACCCCTCCTCACCTCTTCACCAGGTAAGAAATTATTCTGCTTTGTTTTCACTGCTGATTCCCCATCTTGATTTTCTTGGCCAACGCTGGTTTGCTGTTTGTTGAAATGGATTTCTGTCAAGCTACTCAGTCCAGATGAATGCTGGAGAAAATGTTGTTATTTGTCTGGTGGATACATCATTTCATCTTTACTTAAAGGCTGTTGTTGCATTAGGTCAGTGGTGTCCAAACTGTGACCAGGGGGCCAAATGCAGCCCCTTGGCTCATTTTCAGTTTTTCCCTCTACAAACTTAAGAATGTGCAATTCATTATGAGCAGCATTAGAAAATGAAGCACATCCTTAACTAATAGGTTTATTGACAATGGATGATGGCTGCAAATAGCCTGTATCATGCTCATATTCTGCTAACATTTCAAGGATTGAAAGGCATATTGTGCCAATAAATACCTGTCAACACTACTTTGAAATCTGTCAACTTTGAGCAGTTTGTTCTTGTTTTAATTCTGATTGCGAGGGTGAACTCTGTCCTCTTCGTTGCATCAGGGACCAATCATGTGGTAGGGCCGATCAGGGCTATGCAAACAGTGCTAACTTCTACAAAAGAAGGTGGATTTACATGAGAACAACCTAAAAAGATGTTGAACATACTTCACAGTCAACAGAAAGCTTTCACAGATCATTCTATAACATGCTTTATGTTTAATTTACATCATCAGTCATTTTCAAAATGATAAAGTAAACCAGGAAATATTCAGGGCGTGTTTAGTCAGAGAAAGGAAGAGAGAGAGAAATATCACTTAAGGGGATTGTTTTATTTTAAGAATATAAAAGTGAGAACTACCAGGTTTTGTATATCTGTGTACGGTGTAAAACTTTGTAACTGTCTGAGTGATAAGCTGAAAAAATGTCCAAACATAGAGCAGTTTGGGAAGAAGTATAAAAACATGATTTTTAAAAGTTTTAGGGATGAGACTGTATCAAGATCATGGAAGGTTGACGTAGTTTCTCTTTTTCCTTTTCTTTCTTTCTTTCTTTCTTTGATTCCTTTTTGTGTTATTATATTAGTACTGTTTGGTTTATTTTGATTATGTGTGATTAATGTTGTTTTTTTATTAGTATTTGGAAGTAGGTTAATTACTTGTGTAAGGTGAAGGGGTGGGACCAGATTTTATTTTTGATCTATGTTTAGTTATTTGCTCAGTTCAAAAAATAAAAAGAGAAAGTATAAGTACCAGGTTTAGCTGAAATCATTATAAGGGAAAACGAGGGCCCTCAAAACAAAAAGAGTCATTTTCTTGTCTGACAGTTGGGGTATCATAAAGTTGGATGTAGTTTTTGCAACATCAGATAGGATTAAGGGTATATTTTCCATTTCTAAAGATAAATCTGCCAACCTCAGAACCCAGCTGACACAGCAGTTAGCTTACTTAGTGGCTGCACTTTGTCTGTCCTCAGCACAAGACACTAGAGCTAATGTTTATGGCTGGAATATTAGCCGCACTGGGTATAAAGTATGTTTGCCTTGGAGGTGGCAGCAGCGCTGGTGAGCACTGCCATCCATGTCAAGTGGTACACCGTATAATAACGCCCCGGGCGAAATTGGGCACCTAATGTGAGGAATTACATGTGCGGTTACTTAAACACGATACTGAAGTGGTCGGCCCAGAGGCAGTGCTGCATCCAGAGGTCAGGAGGGCTGTAATTAGGGAAAATCTGTTTTAATATTCCTACATATTTTTTAATGCTCTGTGACATGTGGAATTATGACCCTCTTATGTTGGGACTACCCAGGCTTCACATTAAGTTCTCTATTAAGCAGCAAGACTCCACCAGTCTTCAGTGGAAAGGTTATATAAAGTCTTCTTTTTACCCAATCTTCTGCTTCTAAACTCTGCAAGCTTTTGAGAAGTTAAATGCACCCTTAGGCAGAGAGGAGTTGATGTTTCTTCCAGTTTTGCTTTCTGGCATCGGATCAGCATTGTCATCTTTATCTTTGAGAAGGGTCATAAAATCAAATCTGCACTTATAAATCATATTTAGGCAACTGTAGAATTGATCAACCCACAAAGGGTAAAATAAGCCAACTTAGTCCTTTTTTGGGGGCCCATCTGAAAGCTTCAGCTCTTTGGGTCTATTTGAATCTGTTCTCCTTCTGTCTTTACACTGAGAGTCAAAATGATAAAACCTTCCCCTCACCCACCTCCTCTTAGATAAACTTCCCAAAAGTCTGCAAATGTTTCTTTCTTACATGTGTGAAGCCTTGGCAGTTATGTGGACGAAAGGACTCAAGCTGCTCTGACAATGATGCGTTGTCTGGCCTTTCAGAAAATTAGTAACAAAATTGCCAGAATACTTTTAAACCCTATTGTGGGCTTGTGGAGCCAAAATTAGGACGATATTTCAGGGCCCAAACTTTATTTATCAAACTCAATCACAGAAAGGCACCAAAACTAAAAATACAGTCCAAGCTGTGATAAATCAAGTAGCATCAACATTTATTGTACAGTCTAAAGATGAATATGTATTAATCAGAAATATGGAATATATAATTTTGAACTGCATATTTAAGTGTGAGTGGTGAGAGTGCTGTTAGTGTAGGGCCATTAATATTAGACATACACATTTTTATCCCAAGCTAGATTTGGCCCATCAGCCAAACCAATGTTTTCCAACAATTAATATTAAGTTTTCATGTGAATTTTGTCTGTTTTTAGAAACTGTTATTACTTATAGACTGAACTATTATTTTGAGGGACAGATGAGTTTTCTGCCCTACACTTTTACCTTTGTTATGGTACCACAGCCCATAAGGGTGGTTAAAAACTTGACATTTCTCATTGTGCCTTGTGGTTGGATGTAACAACCAAAATGTATCTTTACATCTCTTTGTAAGGAATTATCATGTTCACAGTTGGGGACAAGAACCTCTTCATTTGCCAAAGTGCTTCCCAAACTTGGAGCAGCTCAATTCAGGCAGAGCCACAAACGTATGCTAATAGATAAGTCCATACCAGATGACTGGGGCAGCTCTCCTGAAACTTGTGAGACTTGGCTATCTTGTGTCATGGGCTTAAAATTAAGATGGAAACAGGTAAAAAAAAACAAAAAAAAAAAACAGGTGTGGGTGTATCTGATGCCCTCGGTGAGACATTTGAAGTATTTTTGGCAATGTTATGAATTATTTTATGAAGAGCCCTAAACTGCTGTGTGACAGTCCACATTGAACACAGTGTGTAGAGCAATGATGAGAACATGATGTTTATTCAAACATTTTTTTTTCTTCTAATTTTATTTGGCTGCTTGCATGTGGATGCATTTTGGATATCAATGGCAGGACCATGTGTCAAATGCTGACATGCCCAGGAGGGGCATAGGAAAGGTCAGCTGCTGGAGGAGCAGCAGCTGACCTTCAACGGGCACCTGGCGTGCTTTCCTAAACCTGATCCAACTCACCGCACACTGGGTGCTTGGGGCGACTGCATGCATTGTGGAGGGGTCAGCTTGGAGGAAGGTTAGCCTGGGGAAGGCTCTCAGGAGCAGTACAGGGACAAGGTTGATATGGTGAAGTGCCAAACTGGGGTATGCTCCCATACCTGTGGATGCAGACCCTCTCCACGAGTGCTCCCTGTGCTTCTTTTAATGAGGGCATTTTTAGTGTGGCTGTGCCTTGAGGGATGAGTCTGTGATCAGAATCAGAAATCAGAATCCAAAATCAGAAATACCTTGTTACTCCCCAAGGGGAAATTCGGTTGTTTCAGTTGCCCTTGTACTCAGTATAGCAGTCTGAAAATATCAAATAAAGACATTGAAATAGATAGGAAATTAATTTAAAAAACAATCAAAATGAAAATAAATAAAACGAGAATGGAAATTAAGTATGCAGGTTGCAACATACACAGTCTTTAGGCAATATCAACTTCCTTATGAAGGAAAAATAAGTAAAAAATAAGTAGAAGTGAGACTCCAAATGAGGCCAAGGAATTCACAACATTAACAGTTAACAATACTTACAGTAAGAATATGAACATATATGATGACTGATGGTGTGATGCTGTGATGGACTTCTCAGGCCCCCACTACATCATGGACTTATTGCGACGGATTCTCTGAAAAGAGTTTTTTTGTCTCTATTTCAGTCTCAACCTACCACATGAGAACCACTGAGTAAGACCCAAAAGGAACTGTGTTAAATGGTGGAAAATGATTATATGTTTGTACAATTACTACCTAATTTGTCACCTAGAATTCGACAGACGTACGCCTAGAATAACAGATTTTTCGTTGTTCACTAACTTCTTACTTTAGTTTGCCCATAACTCTATCTTCACTTTCCACCATCACACACACTTTCCACAGCTAGCCCCTTCAGTCAATCACTGAAGCTTTGAGAGAAAGGCAGTCCAGAGGTCAAAGGCAGTGTGGTTTCAATCTGTGATGGAGAATCTGAATCAGAGAGCTTCTAAGTGCCCTTCAGCAAGGCATCAAACCTCCAAAGTCCTCCAGCAGCCAACAGATGAAAACTTCCAGACCTGAAAGTGTGGAACATTGAAGCACCGCTGCAAACGCATGCATGCTAAGTCAACCTTCTCTGGATAAATAAAAGCTTTAAAATCTCAGAGTTTGGTCCAATCTTCCCCACGACCCACTGCACACACTCAAGGCCTGGAGGCTCTTTTTTATGGTGCAACATGCTTTAGTCATAAATCACAACCTTCCAATGTCTCTGTCTTTTTCAGCAACGTTCCTTTGAATTTATCTCTCACGCCAGAGAGACAAACACAAAACATGCTGCTTTTCAGCAAACATCTGGAACTTGAAATGCCCAGGGGATCGTAAAATACTCAGGGGTGGTCGCCCCTTTTCTGCACCCACGGGTCAGCTGATAGGGACTGTTTGCTCCGGTCAGCTGCTGAGAACCCCACACTGCTGTATGCAGCCATTTAAACACTGCTGAAGCTATCTGGAAGTTATCTCTCCAGCGCCCATCCTCGATGCTCACCACCAGCCGCTGCTCAGTAATCCACAGCGTGCTTTGGTTGTTAGAGAAGACTCTGGTTTGTGTCTTGTTGGCTTTCATTCTGAGGCGGAAGCTGGAAATTGTCTTCTCGTAGCTCATAATTGCAACTTCTGTGCGTTCTGTTTTACCACTGCAGAAATACGAGAAGGGAACAAAATGCCTGGAAGAACTTGTTTAACCAACTGTACCGCTAAATCGTTACGCCGATGATACTCGGGATTATCTGTGAGCTGGACTGAACTCCAGATCAGGAATATGGCTTCTGAGACCACTCTAGATCATCTCTAGTGCTGCTGTGTTGAATTCTTCATTTAGAGAACTCAGAATTTCCAATGTGCTGACCCAGTGTGCATAGAGGAAGGAACATACTGTACATGGTACATTAGCAGACTTAAAGCTATGCTAAATTCTTTGGATAAACTTGAACTCGAAGTGTCATAAAAGTGGCAAAAAAAGCAGTAGACGATAAGAAGGTGCACGGGTGGCCTGCTTATAATTGGCTTCATGCCCCTTTAAGCTGTAAACACACCACCTCTACAAGTCGATTTTGGAGGAATTTACGTTTTCTACATTGAAACAGATGCAGCTCAGCAGGGCTCCTGGTGGATTTTCCTCTCTTAATTCAGGAGGAGGAAGTTGTGTGCAGTTGTTGCTTCTTAACAGACTGAGAATTTCTAAACAGGAGTTTTGTTGCTTCCTGCTGCAAACATCAGCATGTGAACAACTTTGGTGGGCAGTTGGTAGACCCAGTAGGTCTTTATGAAGCCACAAATCTGGATGTACAAAATCTTTACGCCTTATGGCCTCTTTAAATAAACTGAGGTTCAAAGACAGAGTCAAATAACATGAAGAGCTTGAGATGTGAGAATAAAAGTGTGATTAGTGTGAAGTAATTAAAGAAACAAAAAGGCCTGGAGTTGCTCATAAGCAAGAATAACACCAGGCCAAACCACAAAGGGCGGTCAGAACTTGTGGTCTCCTGAATCTGCTTCACACAGAACTACCTAAAAAACAACGAATGAGAATACTGTTGAGGCAACAGTACAACCCACTGAGCCACCATGCAGCCCTACCTTTTAGCTGTGCAAAATGAAATCCTTTACCAGTTTCAGATGTTTTTTTTATCTTTTGTGCAAATATGTAAAGATAGTCTCCACAAATGCACATTTAAATTGATGCAGTCTCAGGAAATCTAAGCTTATTATTTACTGATTGGGATTTAAAGCGTATTTCAAGAGCACTTCAGCGAGCAGGATGTTTTCAGACACTTGTTTCATCTTTACTATGCAACTCTCCAGGTTATCTAAGAAAATCCGTCACCTCAAAGACCTCTGTCAACAGCCTGAGGCACATTTCATACACGGCTTACTAGGAAACAGTTTCATAACAGCAGTATAAACAGCAACAGAGATTCACTTTTGATCCTATATCAGAGAGCATACGGTACTTACCCTGATGCTCTTTGACTTCACAGAGGGAGTTTCTCAGGCCTGCTGTGAAGTTACGGATTGATTTGTGTGGTTTTAATTGGAATATTTGGGGAGAACCTCCCGGCATGTTTGAGAGAAAACATCAGTGATGTGGGGAGGTTGTGCAAAGCAGAGTTGCCTCTGCTTGAGAGCCCTTTGGAGTTTCTCTCTCAGAGAAAACTGGAGCTGTTTCAGACTGTATCCAGGCATTTCATTAAGCAGTGAGGAAATGCAGACCGCAGCTCTCCCTCACGGCTTTTGATGGATTGTGTTTTTAGGGAGGGGGCAGCGGGGCTAATTTAGACGCAACTGTAATTGTTTCGGTGGTCAGTTTTTATAGTGGGAATGGATAAGGACTTTGCCAGCAGGCTGATGTTTTGCGTGGAGAGGAATCAACTAACTTGACTCTTCGACCAGGTCTGATTAATTTTACAGTTCGGTTCAGCTTTGAACGGAGCGCATTTGTTTAGAGATACGATTTAATAAGAAGTAGAAGGTTAAAAAACAAATGACAAAGTGCTTTACAAACTTGAGCTGACAAGAGCAGATGGAGAATGAAAAGCTGGTTGTGTTGCAATAAAACATTAACCATCAGTGCATGTTATTAGGTTAATATGTCCATGAGGCTGTGCAGTTTCTAAGTTGATAAAAGAGTCACTCTGGGAAAGTATGTTACACTTTGAGTATTTGCATTGGCTTTAACTTTGCTTCAAAGTGTTGTGAAGCATGTTGGCAGCCATTTTTTTCATGTGAAATAACTACTTTAGAATAAATGTTAATCAAAGGTTATTAAAATTCAGCTTTGTTCCCTCCTGTTGGAACTTTACCCATTGTTTTGGTCCATATAATCCAAAAAGATTCTAAGCTTTATGCAATGCTCTGTGCAATATCTGACTGTTTTAACTGTTAATGTCACTGTATTAGTGTCAAACATACATTCCTGTGGTCTTTGGACATAGAAACTTCATCCTTCTGACCCTTAACATAACACTTTTACATGATATGACATGATATGATATTACAAGGGCTGACTGATAAGTTATGAACCTTTATTGAAGAAGGTAAGCAGGGATGTCCTTTTTCAGCATTACTATTCCCTGACCATTTAAGGCTGTGTACCCAAAGACTGGTGTCATTTGGTCAGTTTATATCGAAGAGGTAGCACTCAACACTAAACAACAAGGCAAGTGACTTTTGCAAAATGGACAAAATGCCCCTGTTCACAAGTCTGTCATTGCCATGGCTGCCATTAAAGATTGTGGCTTTGAATTGATTGAGCATCCGCCTTATTCGCCTGATCTCGCTCCAACAGTCTTTCATCTATTTCCAAATTTGAAAAAGGCCATTTCCGGTACCCACTTTTGGTCAGATGATGATGTCATACATGCAGTGGAGGACTTTCTGAACGGTCAAGAAAAGGACTTCTTTAAAAGTGGCATTTAGGCCCTTAAACATCACTGGTAAAAGTGTATAGATACTGAAGGGGATTATGTTCAAATTAATGCAATATGTCTGCCAAAAGTCATACCCTTAAATATGAGGCTCACAACTTATCAATCAGCCCTTGTATTTTACATATATCAAGTCCATGAAGGGCCTGTTTGTTTTATACTCACTGACTGTTTCATTAGGTACACCTATTCAACTGCTTGTTTACACAAAAAGCTAATTAGCCAGTCACATGGCAGCAACTCTGTAGATTTAGGTGTGGACATGGTTTGGAGTAGAAACTGGGCATCAGATTGAGGCAGAGAGGTGATTTAATTGGCTTTGGATGTGACGTGGTTGTTGGTGCCAGACAGGCCGGTCTGGGTAGTAGGATCACGCAGTTGTTGCAGATTTATCAGCTGCACATCCATGATGAAGATCTCTTGTATCAGTCAATCAAAAAGGGATTTTCAGCTGATAGGCTATTCATGACCTTGCGCAACAGCTGGATCTGTCTGACTTAATGTCCGTAATCATTTAGATTTATCTTGCCAAGCTCCGATCTACAATGATTGAGCTCAACGGCATAGACGCTACCAGCTTCAGTCGTAGTTTTATCAGATCTGGGCAGCATTTCATTATTAATGAAGAACAATTACACTGAAAATCACTCAAAATCATAGTTTTGCTCCACTTCTGATGAGTTTTGGCAAGAGTTTGTTCAGTCCTTTTTGTTCCGTCTAAGTTTTAAATGTTGCTTTTCATTAAATAATTCTGAACAGTTTAAATTTTTCAGTAATCTGAGTTGCTATTTGTTGTTGAGGAGCTAGCTGAGGGTCCTAAAACTCAGAGATGGTAAATAATTAGTTGAATATGTATTGATGTTGATATCTAATGTGTGCAGCTTGTAGCTAAAATAATAATAAATGGGGTTCAACATGTAGAAAAAAAAGCTTTATCTCTGAGAGGTTATGACATATTAACTGACTGTACAGAGTGTTAGCACGTATTCTTTGTTACTGGAAAACAGGCCTGGATGTTCAATTTGGATCTCCTCTGTTCATTGAAGGGCAGGTCATCACAAGCACTTTTACCCTTTCGAGCTGTGCAGCTGATGGATAAAATGGAGTTAACAGAAGCGTGCTGAGATAAAGATTTTCCTTCAGCTGAGATCTCCTCTGCTCAGTGTCACGCAGCAACTTAACACTCCCTAAAACTGTCTGAGTGAGGAATGAAACTGTATAATTAAGCTCGTTTTTCCCCCATCTTAGTAAATGTTCTGTTTGGTGGGCTGATATTTGCACAAGCTTATGAGATTCCCACACTCAGCATTTCATCATGATAATAGCAGCCTATTTTGTTCTAAGTTACTGCATGGCTCCTGGTTAATACCGTGCTGTCATGTTTTCCCCTCTGTAAAAATGCGCTCTCATATCTCATGGATTATACTTCTGGTTACTCGAATAACAAAACAGAGATCGCCTTAGCCCTCTCTCTCTTCTGCTGATTTGTAAGGCCTCGTCTTGTGCTCCATTTTTCGGTTTTTCTGTGATTTAAACCACCTTTCTGAGGCTTTTTTCAGTTCTAATGAATGCACTTGTTCAGAGATTTTTTAAATGGAGTTATAGAATGAGGCAGTCTTTGTTGCTTTGAGAACAACCTTGTGAAAACCACTTTTAATGCAGTTATTTAATGAACTGATTATATTTGTAAGGTTGGAAGTGAAGGTCCATGGGTGTAATGTTCAGCCTTTATATATGAAATCGGTATCTTAAGTATGCTCTGGTGAATTTTCCTCCAGAATTGCAAAAATGACTTCTTTAACTAAAGTATAAAACATGTTGGAGGTAAAAGGTTAGTGTCACTTTGACCTCAAATGCACCTTCACCATTACATAGAGGAAACTTTTACCAATTTCTCCTCCACTGAAAGCTACACCAGCCCACCTTCATGACTGTACTTATACTGTCAATGGCACGTGTGTATTACAACATCAAGTGGAAGGTGTGATTTTTATTTTCTTAAAGGTCCTATGTCCTGGTTTATTTGACCATTTTTTTTAATTTAAGTTGGATAAAAATAATGAAAAATGTAGTCTCTGATGAACAACTGGCAGCCCAGGGGCCATATCAGGCCCCTGGAACATTATCAAATTCAGAAAACGTTTGAGGGAAGAATTAGTTGGGGTTATGGCATTTTTTTCTTGTTAACCCCCCCCCCAAAAAAAAAAAAAAAAGAACAACAAAAGCAACAACAACATAAAAAACTGGGACTGAAACATTTCTTTTCTTAACAGGAATGACTTCATATTTTATCTGTTTTACAAAAGAATAATTATGCTGACATTTAACCTGGGAGACAAATATATTATAGAGTCAAAACCAGTACTGAAAACCATGAGGACCCCTAAAAAAATAAGCCATGATATTGGAGCTGCCCCGAGAGGCTGGGAGTAGTATGGGAGATAGGGACTGGTCTCACTTTTAAAAGCTAAGAAATGCATATAATTTTTGGGGAAAAAAAAGATATCAAACTGTTGATTAGGCTTAAATATTTGTATTGAAAAAAATGATAAGATACAGCCCCCATAGCGTATGTCAAGAAAAAATTGGTCCATGAACAAATGTTGATGAACCCTACTTTCGAGGCTCAGATACGACTCTTTGTCCCTCCTCTTTGGAAATGCTCAGATCTGAAGGGGCTACAGGAGGCAATGATAATGAGCTCTGCACTGATTGGCTGCCAAAACGACATCTGATGGGAGGACAGAGGAGGGTTACAGGCCGCGGAGTGGACCTTCAGAGCAGTGATGGTGCCTGTGACAAGCAGAAGATGCACATGTAAGTGGAGGCTGTATTGCTATGACATCATAAACCCCAGGAAGTAAAAGACAGCGCATTTTTGGAGACATTTCTTTAAAGAGGCAAAGAACATTTCTCTGTGAATAGAGATATGCTCCTATGCTCCCCAAGCCTCTTCTAACAACTTAAAAGTAAATAAAAAAGATTAAGCAGGACATGCGACTTTTGACACACACTGCTTGGAAATTTTCTCTCATCTGGCCAAATTGTGTGCTTTGCGAAATAATTTCAGTCACTCTTATCAGGCTGTTTCATGTCCAGTTGGAAAGAAAAACAATGTGCAGTTTTTCAGATAAGAAACATCAAAAAATCTGTGAAAAGTGAAAAGGCCTCTCTTGAACCTAAGCTGTGTTTCCTCTCATGAAGTTTCATAAACTTTGAGTAGAACTTTCCAGGTCTTTGCCGCTGATAGCTCTGCTCTGTCATCTAATGAAACGGAGCGTGACTCCTGCAGCCTTCATCTGCTACCAACACCACTGAAGAATAAAGATATGCTGGTGGAGCACAGCTGGTGGTGTGTGTGTTTCTGTATCAGACTTTATCTTGACTTTATCTTTGGTGTGTGTGGGAGCTGCTGGATTCACTTCGGTTGCTCTCCCTCAGCGAAGCAGGAGCTCAGCTCTGCTTTGATGTTTCGAGGTTGAGGCCCGTCCCAGCAGGAAGCAACAGGAGCAGGTCGCCTGGCCTGGAGGAGCTTGTCTGGCCCGAAGAGTTGTCTGTCTGGACTCGGAGAGGACACAGACACAACTAGAGCTGGGCATTCTTCCACTGCGCTGCCTCTCTGAGAAGATCTGGCTGAAAAGATAGAGGCTGGGAGATAACCTTGTAGCTCGCTCTGTTATCAGAAGAAGGAGAGAGAAAAGAAGAAAAGTAAACCAATGTGGCAATACTGCAGACATACTTCAAGGGGCAAAATGTAGAAAACTTACTCATGCACTTTTATCTGAATGGATACAGACTCTGTAGGCCCAAATTTTTCACCCAAATCTCAAGCTCCACCATTGTCTCCTTTCCAAAAGCTAATCAATGCACTCCAGAGACACAAATGTTACCATCAAAAATGTTGAAAACAGTCCAAACAACTTCTAAAAGTTTCATCATTCTTCTAGATTAAGAAAATTTAGCTTAAAAACAGATAGATATGATTAAACTTTGATCAAAATCTATCAAAGACGTTGCTGGCTGGACCCCCATTCACACTTCACACCAAAAATCCTGAAATTATCCTGACTTTACCCAGATAAGCCGTTTGTGTGAGCTTTTCAACTGAACTTCACATGGTTGGTTTCCTTCAGCCCCCCTCATGTTTCTGCATGAAGTCTGAGTGAGAAGAAGTTTGGACACAGCAGCAAATAATTGGGGTTATCCACTTGTGGGGAGGAGTATTGACATCAGCCAGTGCGACTGGTGTGAAACCAGAAAAGGCAGAATTGACAGGATGAATAATAACAACCACTTTTATGTGAGAAGTTTACAATTGCAAGGGGAGTAACACTTACTAAATGTGCATCTGGACATTTGAAAGTAATTTTTCAACTGCACATCATCAAAGTTCTGTTGTTCGTCTGCTCTGAAATGATCACCACTGGGTCTCTGGAGCATCCAAAGAGCCTGTTGCTGCTGTGGGATAAAGAGCTAGAACTCTGCAGCTTTCTGTCTTTGATGTTATCACTGTGCACCTTGTGTTGCTGCTTTATCTTCACTTCTGCATGTTACAGTGCTCCTCTCAACTCTTCATTAGTGCTGTTGATACACTTGTGAATATGTCAAAGTTCAGGTATCAGTTGTGATCACAGCATTAAGCTCTGCAGCTTTGTCAGCTATGTAATGTTATCTCAAAGCACTTTACAATCGAGCAGGCCAAAGCCATACTCTTGATTTTATAGATACACATATATGCATATATACAAATAAATAAATAAAAAATAATAATAATAATAAAAAATATATATAAATATATATATATATATATGTATATATATACACATATATACATATATATAAATATATACATACATATATATATATATATATATATATATATATACAAAACTCAAAACCAGTGAAGTTGGCACGTTGTGTAAATCGTAAATAAAAACAGAATACAATGATTTGCAAATCCTTTTCAACTTATATTCAATTGAATACACTGCAAAGACAAGATATTTAATGTTCGAACTGAGAAACTTTATTTTCTTTTGCAATCATCAACTTAGAATTTAATGGCAGCAACACATTGCAAAAAAGTTGGCACAGGGGCATTTTTACCACTGTGTTACATCGCCTTTCCTTTTAACAACACTCAGTAAACGTTTGGGAACTGAGGAGACCAATTTTTGAAGCTTTTCGGGTGGAATTCTTTCCCATTCTTGCTTGATGTACAGCTTAAGTTGTTCAACAGTCCAGGGTCTCCGTTGTTGTATTTTACGCTTCATAATGCGCCACACATTTTCAATGGGGGACAGGTCTGGACTACAGGCAGGCCAGTCTAGTACCCGCACTCTTTTACTACGAAGCCACGCTGTTGTAACACGTGCAGAATGTGGCTTGGCATTGTCTTGCTGAAATAAGCAGGGGCGTCCATGAAAAAGACGTTGCTTGGATGGCAACATATGTTGCTCCAAAACCTGTATGTACCTTTCAGCATTAATGGTGCCTTCACAGATGTGTAAGTTACCCATGCCTTGGGCATTAATACACCCCCATACCATCACAGATGCTGGCTTTTGAACTTTGCGCCTATAACAGTCCGGCTGGTTCTTTTCCTCTTTGGTCCGGAGGACAAGACGACCACACTTTCCAAAAACAATTTGAAATGTGGACTCGTCAGACCACAGAACACTTTTCCACTTTGCATCAGTCCATCTTAGATGAGTGCAGACCCAGCGAAGCCGGCGGCGTTTCTGGGTGTTGTTGATAAATGGCTTTCGCTTTGCATAGCAGAGTTTTAACTTGCACTTACAGATGTAGCGACGAACTGTAGTTACCGACAGTGGTTTTCTGAAGTGTTCCTGAGCCCGTGTGGCGATATCCTTTACACAGTGATGCCGGTTTTTGATGCAGTACCGCCTGAGGGATCAAAGGTCACAGGCATTCAATGTTGGTTTTCGGCCTTGCCGCTTACGTACAGTAATTTCTCCAGATTCTCTGAACCTTTTGATGATATTACGGACCGTAGATGATGAAATCCCTAAATTCCTTGCACTAGCTTGTTGAGAAATGTTGTTCTTAAACTGTTCGACAATTTGCTCACACATTTGTTCACAAAGTGGTGACCCTCGCCCCATCCTTGTTTGTGAATGACTGACCATTTCAGGGAAGCTGCTTTTATACCCGATCATGGCACCCACCTGTTCTCAATTAGCCTGTTCACCTGTGGGATGTTCCAAATAAGTGTTTGATGAGCATTCCTCAACTTTCTCAGTCTTTTTTGCCACTTGTGCCAGCTTTTTTGAAACATATTGCAGGCATCAAATTCAAAATGAGCTAATATTTGCAAAAAATAACAGTTTACCAGTTCGAACGTTAAGTATCTTGTCTTTGCTGTGTATTCAATTGAATATAGGTTGAAAGGGATTTGCAAATCATTGTATTCTGTTTTTATTTACAATTTACACAGCGTGCCAACTTCACTGGTTTTCAGTTTTGTATATATATATATATATATATATATATATATATATATATATATATATATATATACACTATATATATAAATATATAAGCTATATTGCCAAAAGTATTCGCTCACCTGCCTTGACTGCCTTGACTGGCATATGAACTTAAGTGACATCCCATTCCTAATCCATAGGATTCAATATGATGTTGATCCACCCTTTGCAGCTATAACAGCTTCAACTCTTCTGGGAAGGCTGTCCACAAGGTTTAGGAGTGTGTTTATGGGAATTTTTGACCATTCTTCCAGAAGCGCATTTGTGAGGTCACACACTGATGTTTGACAAGAAGGCCTGGCTCTCAGTTGCCGCTCTAATTCATCCCAAAGGTGTTCTATTGGGTTGAGGTCAGGACTCTGTGCAGGCCAGTCAAGTTCATCCACACCAGACTCTGTCATCCATGTCTTTATGCACCTTGCTTTGTGCACTGGTGCACAGTCATGTTGGAAGAGGGAGGGGCCAGCTCCAACCTGTTCCCACAAAGTTGGGAGCATGGAATTGTCCAAAATGTCTTGGTATGCTGAAGCATTCAGAGTTCCTTTCACTGGAACAAGGGGCCAAGCCCAGCTCCTGAAAAACAACCCCACACCATAATCCCCCCTCCACCAAACTTTACACTTGGCACAATGCAGTCTGACAAGTATCGTTCTCCTGGCAACCGCCAAACCCAGACTCGTCAATCAGATTGCCAGATGGAGAAGCGTGATTCATCACTCCAGAGAACACGTCTCCACTGCTCTAGAGTCCAGTGGCGGCGTGCTTTACACCTCTGCATCCGACGCTTTGCATTGCACTTGGTGACGTATGGCTTGGATGCAGCAGCTTGGCCATGGAAACCCATTCCATGAAGCTCTCTGCGCACTGTTCTTGAGCTAATCTGAAGGCCGCATGAAGTTTGGAGGTCTGTAGCGATTGCCTCTGCAGAAAGTTGGCGACCTCTTTGCACTATGCGCCTCAGCATCCGCTGACCCCGCTCCGTCAGTTTACGTGACCTACCACTTCGTGGCTTAGTTGCTGTCGTTCCCAAACACTTCCACGTTCTTATAATACAGCTGACAGTTGACTGTGGAATATTTAGGAGCGAGGAAATTTCTCGACTGGATTTGTTGCACAGGTGGCATCCTATCACAGTTCCACGCTGGAATTCACTGAGCTCCTAAGAGATTCTTTCACAAATGTTTGTAAAAGCAGTCTGCATGCCTAGGTGCTTGATTTTTTACACCTGTGGCCATGGAAGTGATTGGAACACCGGATTCTGATTATTTGGAAGGGTGAGCAAATACTTTTGGCAATATAGTGTATGTGTGTCTAAAAGTTGGAATTTATGTTAAACAATGTCATTTCTGTTGATGGTTGATGCAGGATAGAGCACATATTTGACATCTAGGGCCCTATGAAATCTGTGTTATTTTTTCCTGAATTCCGTTTTTTTCCATTTTAATTTTTTAAGAATTTGGTTTAGTAGTGTATGCAAATTAACCCTGAGACACAGAATAAAGTAAAGGAATATTATAACTCACTCTTCAGGTGGTCCTCACACGAATCTTTACGGGTCCAGTCAATAGTATGTTGACAAAATCTGCAGAACATTTGATCACCTGACACATAATAATCGGTTCTGCCCTGTACTTTAGAGTTAGCCGTGAGTTTGGTAGCTTCTTTGCCAACTTAGCCGGTGTCTCATGCGGCCACTTTGACATGTTGACATCGTTAATAAGGGAAGAAGGAGGGGGAGGGGAAGTGAAGCGTGCATTGTCCGCAGCCTTAGTGAGCCCCTCAGAGCATTTTCCCGAGAGATACGTTCCTTTTTAATAAGAACAAAGCTTTTACCTAAAATGTCGACCATTTCCATGATATTCGATATAAAATCTGCGATTTCATGATACCGAATTTTAGAGGGCCCTAGACATAGTGTCCTGCTTACCAACACCCCCCTGCCCTCCTCCACCACTTCTCCTCCATTTGGCAGGGCACAGCCCCTGCTGAGAGGAGCAAGTGTGAACAACCCAGAGAGCTACCCAGGCGGGCAACCTGGACATTATCCTGGTAATATCAGGGCTGCATGTGAGGAAAGGGCTGAGGATTGTGGGTATTGTAGTTTGTTTGCCTGGAGTTGGAAGTAAAGTATTTCATCATGAAGCTAGGCAAAGAAATGTGTGCTTCATTTAGTGTAACAGCTCACTAAGCAGGTGTGTAAGTTACTTGGGAAAGGTAACAGTGTAAGAGGAACTGCCACAATTCTCCTGAGTCTCAGTAGTTACTGTTTCTGTGTGAGGATGTGTGTACTGATGCAGTATGGTCCAGATCTTCCCCTTAAGCCTCAGTCTGAATGCGGATTTCTCTGGCAGAGTGGGAGCTGTCACACACTTCTGTCTGAAGTGACACTAAGCTGTCATCAGAGTTTACAGGCCGCCATTCTCCCCCCAGAAAATACTTTTACCTTTTTTACTGGAGGTGTATCTCAGAGCCAGCTGTGGCCTCTGGATTGTGTGTACGTGTGCGCAGATGAAATACAACCATACAGCTCTCAGACATGTCGGTGAAATAAGATACGCCACAAAGGAAAACACAGCAGTTGAAGCAGTGTGTTCGCTTAAAAGTGAAATAAGATATTCCACACAGACAACCGTGTCACTTGGATTTATTGCACTTCTGTACGTGTGTGTTTTTCTGCCTTTGTGCATTTCCCTGCAAGACAAAATGAGATACAACTCAAAGACAAACCCGACACATGGAGTTATCGCTGCTGTTTGAGTTTGCTTGCAGCCAAAGATAGCTCCTGAACCTCAAAGGCAAGCGTAACGCTGTGGTTATCACTTTCATGTGTGTGTTGAGAGTGTGTGTGCGTGCCAGGGAAGCTGTCGATGTTGACATTCCCCCTCTGAGCTTCGTCCTCTGAAGTCTCCTCAAGTGGTCGGCTTTGGTTCCTCAGAGTCACACCTGTGCACTCAACAAGAGACCCTCCAACAATGACCGACCCATCCATACCTGTCAATCTACTTCTGATGCCTCAAACGACCTCGGTGCGGACCTCCCTGCTTTGAAGTATGTGTTTCTCGGTGTGTGTTTTGGAAGAGGGACATTTTGACTGTAGGTAAGTTTCCCAGGAACCATTTGAAGGACTCTTGATATTTTAGTTTTGGCTTTAGAAGTCCCCCGCTCAATAGGTTCTCCCCAAAGTGCCAGGAACTTTTTAAAGCATTTTTCCTGGGCACTCAAAGGTGTAGCAGTTTGATTATTTACGTTGTAAACGGACAACTTCCAGCCAACTTTATCAGCTGATAAAAACAGGAAGGTCTCTTTATTTTAGGATTGAAAACAAGCACATGGCTCCTTATGATCCTGTGTTATGGTGAGTTATACTCACATCTGTTTGTTGCAGTTGTTCTTGCCACTACATGCCCACCCCATACCTCTGTGGAGGCCAATCTGTGATGATGTTATATAGGGCTGAAAAGTTAGCGTTATCGTATTGTTGGGATCCATGCTAAAAGGAACATGTCCCTGCAGAGGGCTGAACCAAAGTTGGCTGACCATCTGACCCCCTCCCCCAGGTCACACGTAGGTGTGAACCCTCTGATAAGGACAATAAGACCCTGCTCTGCTATGCAGTCTTGCTCTTTTTCTGATTCATTTGGAGAAGGGGACAGAGCTCCCCTCTCAGCTCTTTCTCAGCCTGCAGAGGGAGACACAGAACCTTTCCAGTCTCTTCTCAGGAATACAACTCAAGACTTCTTCCATAGTCCTGCTCAACGCAGACTGTAGCACTGAAAACCTCCTAAGAACAGCGACACGAGAGCCTGCTTAAGGAATAGGAGTTCCCAGTCGAAACAACAAGGAGCCACACAACAGAGTTAGTATCAAGCTGCTAATTCAAGGGACAAAGGAGCAACCAGTGGTCTTCAGAGCCAGAAGCTGAAGGGCCAGACCGGTTGGGAACCCACTAGGAAACCGCCAAACCTGCAATACAGGACTTTGCAGTGCATCACCAAAAAGGACACCTTTTCCTTCCATGGACTTGGTAACGTAACTGAGCCTTAGATAGTTTAGCGTAGCACGGCTAAGCACAGGACTATTCGGTTTCTACGATCACTGCATTGGTTTATTGAATGTGTTCCTCAAGCTTTAAGCTATGGCTAACTGCTGTTTATTTTAACTTTACCACTTCATGTAGAGGCATCAACCTTAAACAAAGAAACCTTTCCTAACCTCCACTACTCCCCATGTGGTCTTGGTTGTAAATGCCTTTGAGCAGCCGTCTTGCCTTTGTTTGTCACACACACACACACACACAGACACACCTACACACACTCACCCACACTTGTACATAGGGCTTTCTTAGGTTAGATATTGAATGTTTTCATGTTTTGTTTGTCAATAAATGATTTTGAACACAAAGTCAGTTGCTGGTCTGTTAATGTTGCATAAGAATGAATCTTGCCAACCTCTTCTCTGCAGAACTCCAAATCCTTCAACTCTGACTGACATTTGATTGGGTAACTTTGGTTATCTTTCTTAACTTTTATGAAAGATAATACCATGATTATAAATCATGGTTCCAAATTGATAGTCAGTAACCTATATGAGACTGACTTAATAAATTGACTATCATTTCCCTTTATGGGTGGTGCCATACTTAATGTAAATTATTATCAATTATTTCTGATAGTCAATATTATTAAGTGACACAGTGAATAGTTGTCCACTGATCATAAATGCACAACAGTATCTATATCGAGATATGAACATTCAAGATATTAATATCGAAAAAGCAACAATATAAGCAATACAGATTTCCCCCGCGCTTGCCCTGCATGTACAGCTCTGGAAGTCTCAACAAATTTCATTTTTACAATTGCCCTTGAATGCACTGCTAAGGCCAGCCAACCACAAACCTTTTTTATTTTCAAACCCTTTTAATTTTTCTGAATAATGCTTGGTTTTCACCGAACCCACAGTCATATTGTATCGTATCGATGTTGAGATATCTGGCATGAATATCAAGATATGAAATTTTGTCCATATCGTTCAGCCCTAATGTTATATTACAGAAAACTTGAATATAGCACAAAAATGGTTTGGGACTCCTGATCTAGAGAATAAATCAAAATATGAAGGATATTTCATAACAGCATATGGCATGATTTCACATGGTCCTTGATTGTACTCTGTACAATCTCATGTTTGGGGAACACTCGCACTAATATGGACCAGTCACTTGTCCACAGAGAGCAACATTTAATTTGCCTACAATAGGGGCAAAGCATTGCTGTGCCACTACACCCTGACAGTGCCTGTGGCATTCTGAGAACTGTACATCTTGTTTCTAATTAATCTTGATTTTGCTGCAGACAAAGCATGCAAAACTGGCAACTCAGCTATACCTGTCTGCACTTGTAGCACTGTCCCATTTTACTCCTGATAAGAACACAGGAACAGTTGCCTGTCAGTGCCCTGTCGTGCTACAGATTCTGCTCCATTATCCTGTCGTGCTGTCAAAGAATCATACTATATATTATGTAGTTGTTATATTCTGATCAATATTCTCAGGGCATGACTCCACGCTCTTACGTTCTTATCTGTCCATAGACAACAGCCCGCTGTGTCCACACATATTTGGCCGACTTGGCTCAGCTACATTTATCTGTCCAACTCTGTTCCCCCTGAGCAGGAAGCAGCAGATCAGGACTGTTCCCATGAGGATAAGATAATACAGTAACCGTAAAAGCTTTCCTTACAGCCCTCACCACACACACAAAGTCTTCCATACCCTTTGTCTCTGCCTGCAGCCTCCTGTGGGGATGTCGGCTCAGCAGCACCTGTTTGGAAACCCTCCAGTTCTGCCCAGCTTGTTTCACATCATCTCCCCACTGCAGCCTTTTCATTTATTTTATATGCTTGTATCCAGCTGAGTGGTGAGCAAACCAGGCCTATTTTGGCCTGCTTATTACAAATAGGACACCTGCTTGTTCAAAACGGCAAGTGAGGTGTGATAGCATTGAGGGATGAATCACTGAGGACACTTGTTGTTCACTTTTTTGGCTAAATGTGCAGTTCAAGGCTTGGCAGTTTTAAAGCTCTACATACTGCCTGGAAGCTTTATGACTCCAGATTTGTGCTGAGTTGACAGAAAAACCTAAACCTGTTCTTGGATTATCATGCTGAAGCAAAGGATGAGCATTGGGAGAACATTTTCTGGCCTATGACCCATCAACACCGAACAATTTGTTTTGTAAAAATGTCTTCAGTTATTATGTTCACAAACAAGCGATGATCATGAGGCCAGATGAAGTTTGATTTGAGATCCACCAATATCTAGTTAGTTCAGCCTTGACTCACATTGGGGTATTTAAGCAAAGATTCAAAAACCTCTCATATATTTAGTGTCCCTAATATAACTCAGTCAGAAGCAGGGGATGATCATAAGGCCAAACAACCTTGAACTATGAACTCAAAAGTTGAAGTAGATCATCACAGAGTCACGTTTTTTTCGGTAGAGAGCTCTTTAAGCATTATTGGGATATTCAGTTCAGAAGCGAGGGTGATCACAATTGACTTTTGTCCTTTGACACTTTCAATAAGTCATTTTATACTTGAGTTCAAATTTCGAAGTTTGACAGAATGATCTTGGGATAAAACATTTGAAATCAAGAGATAATAATAGCCATTGGCCAGTGATCCATTTCCATTTTTCCTGGACCAAGAGGGGACTTTTTTAAAAGTTGCATAAGTTGCCCTTATTGTGTCCTCAAGATAATTCAGTCACATGTAGGGGATAATCATGAGACTAACAAAAGAACCCCAGTATCCTTGATTAAGAGTGGATATTTTAACCTTTATGCCCCCAGAACATAATCTGTTCTTTCTTAAGTAAGAATTTACATCTTATATTACGTGTTTATATTGAATTCCATGTTTAATGTCCAATTCCATGATTCCGTCCGCAATTTATCCTTGAGTTAGAGTTGACATATATACTAGCTGTTTTTTAATTTTTAAAAATGATCAAGATATCCAGTTTAAAGGCATGAAATGTTAACCAAAGGCAATAACCTTTGACATACGACCCTTAGAATTCAATAAGTTCTTCCTTGAGTCAGTGTGGACATAAGTACAACATTTAACAAAAATTACACAAAGCCTTGACGTTTAACCTTCAAATTCTGATCAGACCTCTTATGAGCCAGTTGGACATTGGTAAAAGATAAAAGATCTTTTTAAGCAACCTCAAGGTACTTTGTGTACTAGAAATAGTGATTGTGTGAAAAAATGACCCCGACCTTTGACATATGACCACCAAAGTCTAGTTAGTTTGAGTCACATTGGTTATTTGTTCAAAGTTTGAGGAGTATGAGGAAATACCCAAGAGTGCCATTTAGGTATTGAGTTCCCAAACAGGGGATGAATCTGAGTCTCCTTGACAAGAACCTTTGACCTTTGACCATCAAAGTCAATTGATCTCATTCATAGGTGAGAGTGGACATTTTTGTGACATTTAGAGGGATACGCCTTTTTTTTTTCTTTTCATGTCTTGCCTGTTTCTTAAATCCATGACAAGCAGATAGACATCATTATTTCGACTTTGTGTGCAGTAACAAGAAAGAGACGGGCTAAGCTCGCCCACTGCTAATTAGCTTAGCTCAAACACTGGGAGTATATGGATAGTGTTAGCCTGCCTCTGCCTGCAGTCATCAGATAAACTCTTCAGCAATTCTAAACAGTCCTGTGTGCTTCTTGTAACTCTTTTTTTTACTTTGTTGTGTTACGTTACCTTCTACTATTGTCATATTATTTACTTCTACTCCTAAACAGTGGCTTTCTTTTGTTGACCTACTTCCACGGTGGTTTGCTCCAGAGATGTGACGTTCGTGAACCAGTCAAGTCTTTTGATCAGTTCTTATGGGTGAACGATGAGAACCAATTCACAGTTGTGCGTGAGCTGTTCATTTGTGAGTCATTCTTAAGTGCAAATTGGCTTCAAATATAAGGTTCAAAGTGAACGACCTGAAAGCACGCTGCCCCTGACCTCTCTAAAGGAGAAGGCGCACTAATTGGACATCTATAGACATGCTTTCTCCTTGTTGCATTAGAATCTCATTGTTGCCCAATCACTGGAAATAAACCTTAAATAAGCCTTTAACTTACCCTCTTATCCCCTGCCCCCCCTCTGGGACTCAAGATTGAGCCGTTAAGCTCATTCCCAAGACACACTTCCACCATCAAACTCTCACTCGCACTGAGAGGAAATCCAGAAAGGATTGTTTCGGCCAGCAGGAGTTCCTGTGTTGCAACAGGGTCTCCCAGTACGAAGAAAAGCTCATTTCTAACAAGAGAAAGCTGGAGGAGGAGGAAGAGGCCAAGAGGAAGACACCCCCCCGGGAGAAGCAGAAGTCGACACATCGGAGTTCATGAGAAAGGAAACGTTGGGAAAATTGGGGACTGGTGTAAATCACAGCCTTAATGATTTACAGATTATTATGCAGGGTTTGTGGTTTGAGTTTGAACAATTTAAAAACATAATAAGCAAACCACTCCAAATGTGATATTCCCACATGCATCTTCACTTGTGGTGTGGTTCCAATCTGCCAAATTATAACAATAGTTCATTGTGCGCCTAATTATTTGAGTTTCTATCAGTCGCTTTCACTCATTTTTTGACACAGTTTTAAGATTTACTGATGATTTGCATGACTAAATGAGAAACTCTGATCTTTTGTTAATGAGAAGCTAAGTGCTTAGGGGTTTTTGCTTCATGTGTCGAAAGATGCTGCTTTTTAAGCTTCAAATGAGAAAACTGAGCCAAGGTAAGGGAGTTAGACTTTTGACAATACCCTCCAGGACTCTGCAGAGGTCGGCCAGTTTATCAGCTCTGATCTGTTAACAAAGTCATTAAATTTTATCAGCGGGAAATCAGTAAGTTTATTTTATAATTAAGAAAAGTTATCATTTATCCATTATCTATATTGATTAGCCTCATTAGAACAGGGATGGGTAATATAGGTTACACAGAGGGCCACATAAAAGTCATTCTCACAGAGGGCCAAACTGATAAAAAAAGGTTTCTGACTGCACAAAAAACAGTATTTATAGCTTTAATTAGCATATATTTAAAGTTTTAAACTCAAAAGCAGACAAAAATGTTGAATATAAATACAGAAAGGAAGCACATTTTAGTGATTTCTGTGTAATCAAGAATTATCAACAAGGTATTGACCCTCATACCTGAAGGGGACAAATTTGTTTTCTCATCAAATTTAGTATGGTTGTGCACCTTTTCACACATTTTCAAATTTCAAACAAGATCCATTTATCACAGCAAATAATTGTTACACACAGCCTTAAAGGAGACATTTTTATCCCCTTCTAAAATGCCCCTTAAAAATATCATATGTAAATATTTTGTTCAACTTTTTTTTTCACAAATCTTTTAAGCCACATCAGTCTTGATCATAACCACCAAGTATTTCATTATTTTCATACTTTTAACCCTTTAGATGCCAACTTGGACCATTTAAGTGTCAATCTTAACATTTTTGGTGCCTGTATGTTCAATATACGGGAGTGCAAAGTGGCATTTTCTAGGGGGTATTATTAGTCTTGGACATCTCAATGATTGGTATTTTTTTTTAAGGATTTATAGGTTTTATGCTTTGTCAGCATTAAACAAAGGCCTTAATTTCTGTAAATGGGACATTTTTGTCCTCCTAGAAATATAATATGTTGATATTTTTTCCACTTCTTTCGTAATTATTCTTTTACCCCTCTTCAGTCCTGATCAATACTAACATGCATTAAATTATTTTCACAATTTAACCCCTTAAATGCCAGCGTGTGTGATGACATCACCATTTTTTCTTAATGAAACACAATAAAATTGAAGTGTTTTCAATAGAGGGAATCCCTTTTCAGAAATTAAGGAGTTTCTAGCATCAGGGTTAAACATGGCGAAGTATGATTTTAAATGCAAGTTATTCTCTATTTAGAAGAGTTTTAGAGAACGAATTATAGCCAATTGTTTTTTCCTAACACAAACAAAAAAGATAAGTCAGAAATAACAGTAGGACATCAAATGTTAAAGTGTTAGGGGCAGAGATAAATAAGCTCTTTATAGTACAGGAGGTGGTATGCTCTTACTCAGGCTGTCTATCATCTATACCTTATAAGATCAGGGTTTGGATCCTTCGAGTTTCACACATGAACAGATAGATTGTTGGTCAACTCAGTTTAGAATGGTGATGCTCCTGTTATTTATTTTTTAAATTAAAATCTCAAGAAAGCTTTCACATAACCTGAAGAACAGGAAAAACTTTCTTTTCAGAGTGTAGAGCATAAACAAACTGCCCTTTACACACAATCACCAAAGAAGAATAAGGGCATGGATGCATCACTCTCTTCTCAATGGGGCGTCCCACATACTCCAAACCTCTGACCATACATCAGTGTTGTGGTTGGGGAAAGCCAACACCCCGGACAAGGCCGCTCTCCTGCCTCAGGATCAGAAACGCCTCTGAGCGGTCGTGATGCGTCTCACCACAACAGCTCGATTTCTCAAGGACCTGGTCTCAGCAGGCCACACGACTTTGTGTTGAAGTTAACTCTCCCCACATTTCAAGGTCTTTGGCAAACTGAGGCTGCCAACAACCACCGCGGAGAGGCGGATGCTTTGCTTTCACATCATCAGATTCAGCAAAGAGGACCAAATAATCGGAAGGAAAACAATGAGAGAAGAGCAAACAAAGGAAGAAGGGGGTGAGATTTACAAATAAAGAGAGGAATAAGCAGGGTTTGAAATCTTCAAAGATCAAAGCATGATGAGTTGTCTTTATCAAATTACAAATTCTAATTCTAATGAAGTTGGGACACTTTTAAACATAAGTAAAAACAGAAGACAATGATTTGAATACTCTCCGACAAGATATTTAATGCTCAGACTGATGAACTTTACTGTTTCATGGCAAATACTCACTCACTTTGAATGTGATACCTGCAAAACATTCCCAAGAACTGGGACAGGGTCATGTTCAAAACCTTGTTACATCACTTTTCCTTTTAATAAAACTCAGTAAGAGTTTGTGAACTGAGGACACTAATTGTTGAAGCAATGTGGGTAGAATTCTGTCACATTCTTACTTGATGTAGGACTTCAGTTGTTAAACACTCCAGGGATTATCTGCATTATGTCGCTTCGTAATGCTTCAAACATTTTCAGTGGGGAACAGGTCCGGACTGCAGCATGTCAGTCTAGTACCTGCACTCTTTTACTAGGAAGTCATGCTGTTGTAACATCTACAGAATGTGTCTTTATTGTCTTGCAAAAATAAGAAGGGACAGCTCTGTGACAGACTTCACTTGGATGGCAGCATATTTGCTCCAAATCTTGTTTGTACCTTCCAGCATTGATGATACCTTCACACATGTACAAACTGCTGCTTGCATGCCAAAATTTCTCTGGATTTTCTGAATCTTTTGATGATCTTATGGACTGTAGAAGAAATCCCAAATTTCTTTGCAATTGCACATTGAGGAAAGTTGCTCTTAAACCATTAGACTATTAGCCCATGAAGTTGTTCACAAAGTGGTGAGCCCCAAAAAATGGATGACTGAGCCTTTTGGAGATGCTTCTTTTATAACCAATCATGACACTGTCCTATTTCTAATAAACCTGTTCACCTGTGAAATGTTCCAAACAGGTGGTTTTTGTGCATTCATTAACTTCCTCAGTCTTTGGTTGCCCCTGTTCCAGCTTTTTAGGAATGTGTAACAGGCATTAAAATCAAAACGAGTGAATATTTACAATAAAAACAATGATGTTTGTCAGTTTGAACATTAAATATCTTGTCTTTGTAGAGTATTCAACTGATTATAGGTCAAAAAACTGCAAATTATGGAGTTTCCTTTCTATTTATGTTTTACACAGTGTCCCAACCTCATTGGAACTGTGGTTTGTAGAATTACTTTCGAAGAGAGAGGCGTCCTTTCAGCAACAGTTGTTATGTTTTACATCTCGTAACATTTCCTGCCTGACACAGATTAAGGGCATCGATGAATCACCGCCTGAAGGAAAGGAAGAAAGCGTTATCGTGCAGATCTGTGACATGGATGCTTTGCAGTGATTAAAAAGCAGCAAAACCCGAGAAAACCACATCAGCCACCTTCTCTTGGCAACAGGCAGTAATCCATTGACATACTTTCTAGATCACTATTGAGCTCTGAATTCAATTAGCTCGGTCTGGTATGTAAGAGATGAACGACCTTTAGTAAGACTTTGATATCCTAATGAGAGAGGATCAGAGGCAAATGTTTGATTGTGTTACTTAGTCACGATAAGAGATAAAGCACTGAGGAAGCTTATCAGTGACATTGGAGAAAAAGAGATTAGTCTCAGAGCATTAGTGCCGATGTAACATGATACGGCGGCTAATGATGTGTAACTAACATGCTTAACCTTGCTGCCGCTTTGTTCATTTATGCAAGAAAAGGGAAACAAGCTGAATGTTGTTAAATCATAATTTGTTTGACAGCATTTCCGCTGCAAAGATGACATTTCTGCAGCATGTTCTGGGCGTATAACTCCCTTTGACAATTACACAGATATGCCATTCATCTTTTATGGCATGCTAATTGTGTTTACCAGCCTCACAGAGCCTTGTTTACTGGATACTGTCAGTCATATGCAGACACGAGGTTCTGCTTTTCCCACAGAGGCTCCTTTCTGCAGCTGATGGGTTGATTCTCATGACAGACCCTCTTTTTCATGGGCAGGTAGCTGCTCATCAAAATGCTGATTATGTGTGAGTGAAAGACTGGAGGATACTGCTTGTCACAAGATTTCACCATAGATTGAAGTCTGTAGCAGGTGTCTTGGAGAATATTGTCACTGTCAGGCTATAACCACTGATTTTGATTCTGTATGGTTTTTGATTGTAACCTTCCATGATTGTGAGAGGATTTGATACATTTTAAACCAATCTAGGGTGCACACCTAGCACTCAGAATCATGTTGATATCATTATTAGTTAGACAGTTATTGAGCAAAAAGGATTGTTTGCTAATGGAAGTTATCTGGTAACCTGACACATCAGATGGACAGTTCCATATATCCGCCACAGAAATATTTCACCAGTCCATCTGGACAAGAGCCGTTCGAAAATCTTTTTAGGAGCAGAACCTTCAAAACAACTGCAGCTGGTGATTGGGCGATCGTTCTGCTCATCACAGATCAATTCATATCAAGCCACAGTAAGCTTAAACTACGTTTTAGTCTTTAGACTATCGTCTTACATTAAATTATACCACATAGATGTATCATTTAACACTTAAATGTGACATGAACCTCGTTAACAACAATCCCCACCAAGTTCTCCCAGTAAACTTCTGAGGAGAGCATATTTCACTAAGTATCACTGAGTAACCGTGACTACCATAGACTAACCGGAGCATCGAGGATTTTCACATTCTCTCCCAGTTTCCCAGCAGTGATCCCCTGTCGGGAGAAGAGCAAAAACATGATTTCCCGTAAGAGAAGTTTAAGTGACATTCCTTGGTCCTCTTTTAAAGAAGAAATTGAGTCAATTTCTTATAGAAATATTCAGATATTGCCGCATCCACGGAGACTGCTTCAGAAGCCACCATTGTTTTCAAACATGTAGTCACTTCCCTGTTATTATGTCTGCAGCTCCCATCTCTTTCCCCTGACTGGCCTGTTAAGTGAAGTCGTTGGACAATGAATGTTAGCAAGATGGTCCTGCAGGATTTCATACAATGAATCAAGCATGTCCATCTGCTCTGCAAGGGTAGTTATCTGGATCACCACCAAAATCTAATCATTTTTAAGTTGGGCAATTAATAACATCTCCTGAAAATTTTAGCAGAATCTGGTCTGTATTTTTTGCGTAATCTAGCAAACAAACAAACATATAGATGGACAAACAAACATACGCTGGCAAAAAAAACCTTCCTTGGCGTAGATAATAATTAAGTAGAAAACATAATATCCGCTGAAATGTAACTATCAACTATTGTTCTTAAGTAAGTTTTGGAGGTAGGTCAAGCTCTTCCTGTTGTTATCATGGGGTATGTTTCACCTAAATCGGTTGGTGACTACTGCTGAATACTATTAATCATCAACTGGAGGTCCCAGGACCCATCAGGACCTCCACAGCTTCTTGTCTGCACCACCAGCAACCCTTCTTCATTTGTAGGTGTTTACATGAAGTTTAAGGGCACAAGGATCCAAACTCTACAGCCCGAGGCTCCGGTGGCAAGGGACGCCAAGCCCTTTAGCTGCTTTGCCAACAGCCACATTCAGCAGCAGTGCCCCAGGATGTCAGCTTGCATTTCCCCAGCAACCAAACCAACTTCCAAGTATGCTTTGATCATGATTTGCACCAGCCACCTTCCAGTCCCCAGGAAACTGTCCCTTTAACAAGTGCAGTTGATGATCCCTGCTGTAAACTTTATATCTGCCTCTTAAGAACTCCTCAGCTGTAGGGACTGACTCAGGGAAAGCCTTCAGTTCTTTCCTGCCAGGCTGCAGTTTTGGGTAAAGTTGTATGTAACAGTCAGTATGGATTTACACACTCTTGTATACAACACTGTCCTCCCGCTTCTTTCTCTGCCACTAAATCGCCGAGTCATTGGTATTGATCAGCTGTCCCTTCAGCTCCCTGCAGATATTTCACAGTCATTTTGTGCCACTGGAGGTAAATTGCCTTTCAAATGAGGGAACACAAGAATACATGAAAGAAATTAACTGCAACAGAGCTGAGAAAAGTCAAGAAATGCATAAAAACCCTCTTGACTCTCCTCATCCTGATTACTTGTGGCTGATTTAATCATCACCAGCCAGCTTCAGTTTTACATTAACTGTGAATCATTCAGAAAAACAGGCAGCACTCTCTGGAGTAATCGGCTGTATCACTGTTTGATGTGTCTCACTGTTGCACAACTTTTCCAACATGCTGGCTGCCACATTCCCTCAGGGCTCAGGGTAGGCGAGGTACCTTTCCAGTCCCAAATGCTTTACTGCTTGTTTGTCTGACAAATAGGTGGGGTCAAAGGTCAATCTCTGAGGACTGTGCACAGACACAGCTCAGGGAGGCTCTCAGTAATACTGTAGGACAAATGTCCACCTGACAGCTGGGTGATGACAGCTGGGGAGCTTGATTTGTGCCTCACTGACGGCTGCTTCAGTGGTGGTATGTCACTGCGTTAAGAGTGAGGCTTAGAAGAATATAGTTCAGAAAGAATAGTAGTTTTACTGGAATGCTAGTTGTGCCTCAATGCCAACTTTTGTGGAAAAGATTGGACCAGGAAGTTTATCTATATATCTATATATCGTCTTTGTCATTTCCATGGTGTGGCTGGAGCTCTCTTGGGTGGGTTGAAGGTATTTTAAATAGGAGATTTTCACACTTTTTAAAATAAATCAATTTAAGGCAAAAACACATTGAATGGAATATGAACACACTTCATTTATGTCTCTAGAGCAGAGGCCACTAGCCGTTTTTTAGCTTTTTTTGTAGAGAGCTACCCTTAAGTTGAGGAGTATCATTGCTTGTTTGTGCTACTTCTTTGATTTAATGTTTCATTGTGATATAAATGTGTATAGTTTAAATTAATGTTCAGCTTTTAATAGGCAACACATGACACTGTTCACATTTTAATTGTATTATGATTACATGCATCTCTAATAATTTACTTAGCAGTTAATCTTTATTATTATATCAAAGTCACACTTGTGTGATTTTTATTTATTTATTTTCTGAATAATTTTTGTACAAGTGACATCGCACAGGTTCATGCTGGTGCCATCCATCCATCTATTATCTATACCGCTTATCCCTTTTGGGACCACATGGGCTGGAGCCTATCCCAGCAGACACTGGACAGGAGGCGAGGTACACCCTGGACTGGTCACCCGCCAATCACCAGCCAATCACAGGGCCACATAGAGAGACAGACAACCACTTACACTCACACCCACACATGAGGGCAGTTGAAAGTCACCAGTTAACCTATTATGCATATTTTTGGTCTGTGTGAGGAAGCTGGAGTGCAAGAAAACCCACGCATGTACAGCGAGAGCATTGCAAACAACACTCAGAAAGGCCCTGACACAGGGCTCAAACCAGCAACCTTCTTGCCATGAGGCATGTGCACTACCTGCTGTGCCACCGTGCTGGCACCAGGGTTGATTTATTTGCAAAATATAAAAATTGAAAAAAATACCAATTTATTTAAACTCTATGGTGGTTTCAGTCACAATAATGGCATCCCACACTTATGAAAACAAGACATTCAAATTAAACAATTGTCGTACTTTGTCCAGGTGTTTCATTATGTATGGTAAATATTCATTTTTTTTGTTTATATTATGACTACAGGAGTTTATCATCTCTACCTTAAACAGTAATAAGTTTATTTTTATCCATGAGCTGATGTTATATGTCATACTTTTCCTGTTGCTTGTGCACCATAGTCTTTATTATATCAAATTTATTTTAAATGAATTTAAAGTAGCTGGGAAAAAATCAGTGGTAAATTGTGCTCAGTAATCATAATTTTAATATCAGTGAAAATAGGTGCAATCATGGTATTTGTCATAATCTTCTTCTTTTTTTTTTTTTTAAGATTTTCTTACAAAAATGACTTGATTAAAGTTTGTTTTTAAGGTTGTTTGCATATTTTTTTTTTTTTTTTAGCTTTATTTGGGAAGGCAGTCTGTATAATCTTCTTTAGCCACCTCCAGAGGCAGTGAGGTTTCCAGGTCTCTGGAATTGTCACAGTGGGGTCCTTCACTGAAAAGTTCACAAACCCCTGTTTTAGATAATTATTATTAGTATAAATATAATATATTAATATTATTATCTAAAAAATATCATGTCGCACATTTAAACACAGACTGTTATGTTATAGTCCAGTCTGGTGTGTTTATAGCCTTCCAGGATCCAGGATTCATGATAGTGAATTTGCAGGATTGAATGAAACCTGAACACAGTCCATTGTGGTTTTAACCTTTGAACTTCAGGTATTAAAGCCATGGTCCAGTATTCAGAGTTTGTTTGCTATTTCCATGTGTTTCCATGTGTTTCCAAAGGGAAATACTCTTGAGATAAACTCTGACAAGCTTTGTGACCATCAAACAGCTGACTTTGTTTACCAAAGGTTACTTAGTGTTTACCTGACCAGTCTAAGGTCACAGTGGCTTTGGGACCCACTTCCACAGCTAGTTAGATATTGTAGGAACCGGAGGTGACACACATTCCTGTAGGACTAACTTAACAGAGGAATGCTGAGAAATGTAGCACATGTTACACGCAGTTTAGATTAATGTGCAGTGAGGCGTTGAAGTGTTCACTCATGTTGGTGTGAAGTACCTGATGCATTCCAAGCAGTACTGACCCTGTTTTAAGAAAACTGGTGCACCTCTCTGAGTGCTGTAGCAACCGTAGCAGACATAAAAGTAGCTGTAGTAGCACACATGCTGGTATTGGTGAGAAATTAACAATTTTTCTAGCAGCAGTGATTCCAAAAGTTTTCTTTCTCACTGAAGCACGACAGAAAAACGAAAAGGGCATCCAAGGTTAAAACCAATCCTGCCAGATGTTGCCTCCAGTGCAGGGGGTGTGGGGACCAGCCACAAGAGAGAGCCACGTGGATCCAATTCCACTTCAATCAGAGCCAGTGACCCGGCTAAAGAATAACAAAGGGAAGGGAGCCATTTGAAAATTAAAGCTCAACAGTGTGAGTCTGTGAGAGTGCTAATGCACATGTTGGCTGTGGCCTCTGCTTGTCTTTACAAATTGGTCCTGGAGCAGCATTTGAAGCCAATTTGTTAATCAAGCTTGTATAACTTGAACCAAAAACCCATTATTTCAGTGGTTTTGCACATATATTTGGGTATCTGGCAAAGCCACCAACCCACAACACTTCAGATAAGCCAACTCAGTCCTTTTTGTGTACCATTTGTGTTTGAAGCCAAGAAATCCAATGCCCTGTTTAGAATCTGCTCGCCTTGTGATGTCGAGTAAGAGTGATTTTAAGAAATTGATATCTCCACTTGTGGTGTCCAAGCTAAACTTTTGTTAAGGTCCACCATTTTTCTCTCAAGTGTAAGAGCCATTAGACTAATGTTGACTTGTAGAACTCATTAAAGCTGCTTTGCTGTTGGCTGCAAAGACCAGCATGTCTTAACAGACAAGGACTGAAGAGTGAAGTGTCTGGACATTATCTGTAATGGAAACATCCTGTCCACAGCAGGAAAAACTTGTGTATGTGGGTCAAACATTTGACACTGGGCTACTTCATCGACCTTTATTGGACCTTCAGTTCAGTGGAGGCCAGGCAGGTTTGTACCAACTGTCCACAGGAAATCTACAGATGAGGGAAGCATACGGAGTAATAAAATATATGAGCAATTTGTATGTCTTTGGACATAAAGTCATTTTTTAAAAATTATTCCAACCCCCCCACCTCATACATTTCTTTGTTCCTTATTGTGTTACTATAGTTTAATACAGCAGAGTGGCAACATCACAATCTTGGGCCTATTTACCTGGAGACTTACAAAGAAGATGGGCTCTCACCGGCCACTGTATTACCTGTTCAGCCGCTTGTTGGCACAAATAGCTAATAAGTCCATTACATGGCAGCAACTCAGTGTATTTATTTATTTAGGCATGTAGACATGGTCCTGACGACTGACAGAGGGTCAGACCAAACACCAAAATGGAAAAGAAAGGTGATTGAATTGATCTGACAGTGGCATGAATGTTGGTGTTGGATTGGCTGGGCTGAGTATTTCAGAAACTGCTGATCTACTGGAATTTTTGGAATGAAATTATTGCACTTTATATCTGATGTTTGATATTTATTTTTGGCGGTTCAGTATTTACCTTCCATTTTCCCTTGGGTGTGGTTTATATTAGCCATTTGCAGGCTTGTACCACTCCCACAATCATGTTTTTTATATGTTTTTATGTGCGTTGTGTTTCTATACTTGTGTAAAATAAATAAATGAATTAATTGGTTTCAAGCACAGTTATCCAGGGTTCATAGAAAATGGTCCATAAGAAAAAATAGCCAGTGAGTTTCAGTTCTCTAGCCCACAATACCTTGTTGATGCAGGAGGTCAGAGGAGAATGACCAGAGTGGTTTGAGATAAAGACATTCAGAAGGCTATTTCTGAACCCCAAATGCTTCAAAGTACTTGGGCGACAGCTGAAGAAGACATCACCAAAAGCCACTCCTGTCAGATTAGAAGAGGAAACTGTGGCCTATTTTGCCAGTTCTCACCAAAATTAGACCATAATATGGTTTTCTGGTCTGATGAGTCTCAACTTATGCTTCCACAAATAGACGATAATGTCAGAATTGGGCATAAAGAAAAGAAACATGAGAGCATGGATCCATCCTGTCTTGTATCAACAGTTCAGGCTAGTGGTGGTGGTGTTTCCTTGGCACACCATGGGCCTCTCAATTAAGCTCATTTAAGCCTGCCTGAGTATAACAGTCTACCCAAGTTGTGATGACTACTTTTGGCCACAAAGCTCTAATTATCTCAGACTGGTTTCTTGACCACTGAGTTCTCTGTACTCCAGTGGCCTCTCCAGATCTGAGTCTGCCAATGGAGCACCTTTAGGATGTGATGGAATGTGAGACTCTTATCATGGATGTGTCCCACAAATCTGCAGCAAGTTTGTCATACACAGGATGATAATCTCTGAGGAATCCATGCTATGGAAAGTTAAGGCAGCTCTGAAGACAAAGGGGGGTCCAACATCATATTAGGAAAGTTATACCTGATAAAGTGGCTGGTAGGTGGCATAGGTTTGTTTGCAAGATTATGCAAAAACTACTGGACGGATTTTACTGAAATTTTCAGGAGATGTTGGTAATGGCCCAACTTAAAAATGATTCGATTTGGTGGGGATCCAGATAACCGCCATTAGTGAACATCAGTTGTACTCAATAACTGTCTAGCTAATGATGATATCAACATGATTCTGAGTGCTAGGTGTGGGTTTTCAGGGTCAAGGAATCATATTGTGAGGCTAACTTTTTCATTGAACTATTGTCTATAGATGTAACAACAATATGTGAGCTACTTTGGCAGAGGTTTGAGCTCTACAGGTGCTTTCTAGTTATGCTTTTTGGACTGTCCTAATCTATTAGTTCTTTTATCATCTTCTGTTTATATCCTCTTTATCATCATCTGTATTTCAGTATGACACCTCAATATATAACTGATGTGGGTAAAAGAACAAAGTTGAAATAAAGCATTTCTACACTGATACACCATTATTCATACCTCAAGGGTCTCAGCCCATCCACCACTGATATTAGCGTAGTAAGATGAGGTTTGTGGTGATGGAACCAATCCCCCTGTGGCTGAAAAATATCACTTTCTCCCTGTTGGGGGGATGAATTACTGACACGCACCACAAAAACCAAGTGGCCCAGAGTCTAAGGTTTCAGAGGCCCCCATATTCAACAACCCTCCATCTAAAGCTGAGCGGAGCATATCATTTACAAAGCCTTCCCTCGAAAAGCACTTTTTATTGGTGAAAATGACTCACTGTTTTTTTGAGGATTTAGTCTCATTTTAAAGAGACACGACTTGACGTCACGTTGCCTCAAAGCCATGTGGAAAGTTCGGGTTTTAGCGATAATTAGGGGGTTGCCCGCTTTGTTTGAGACAAAATCATCACGGTTTTGAAAAAGCAGATTTTCCTTCGTTTCTTATAGCCATCAGAGCTGGGTTAATGTTTGCCATGATGTTATTTTTTCACTGTGATGCCAAAAATATTGCAGCTGAAAGGTTGCGGTGACCTCAGAGGATGATGGATGGCACGGAAAAGTCACAGAAAGGAATAGAGGGACAAGCGCAAGATCTCATAAAAGAAGGCCGGCTAAAAATTCCAGATATTTAGTTTGGAGTGGACAAATCAGTGGAAATAATAAGAAAAAAACCTTTTAAACAGATGGGACACTAAAGCTCATGTGCCTGATTTAATGTGGCTCCTACAATTACTACATCCCATCGATTCGGCTGCGTTTAAGTTTTGCATCAATTTAATTCTTTCTGCAATGATGTCTGCTGCGGCGGTGCATGATGCCACTCACTTTAAATTGAAAGTGACTGGCACACACACCATGGCTGTTAGGATTAACTGCTGAAAAGCCAGACACTGCAGGGACTTGGTCTCGTGCTCACAAGCTTACACACACTCGGTCCCATTTCCAGCCACATTTGTGAAGCCGCAGACGCATTGTGCCTCTGTTCATGCTCCGGGGTGACAGGAGGCGAAGAGAGGATTTTGGATTAGGAGGGATGTGACCACAAGGTGTTCAGAGGTGGTGCAGACAAGATGATTAGCATTGGTTGTTTTTGAATGAAAGTCTGGGTAGGGGAACAGAAAACCCGGTTAAAGATGGATGACTTAAATACATTTAAAGACATAAAGTAGAAAATAAATATTGAGTATGTATTTAATTTAAGCATAATATGCCTGTCCATTTGTTGGTTTGTCTTTGAGAAAAATAACACAAGTTCTTAACAGATTTTGTTGAAATGCTCAGGGAATATTGGACATGGCAGAAGAAAGAAATGATAAGATTCTGGCGTCACAGAAGGATCATGAGGAATGGTTATTTTCCAGAGTTTTGCTGATAACTCACTCAGCTTTAATTGGTTTTCCATGAGATTTTAAGTGAATGTTAGTCATAGAACAAAGGAGAAGTCAATAGATTTTGGCAGTGATCAGAATCCAGATACATCCAGAAATTTTTTTTTCCGAATATTTGTTAACTTGGCACAACAAGACAGTTTTTCCACATAGTTGCTAATGACTTGGCAAAAAAAATCAGAAATGCTGAGGTGGATGTTTGTGCTTTCGGAGCAAGTTACTAATTTATTCCCAAGAATGCCAACAAATAGTTGTGCTTACCTACACAACAAGACACACCAGAGGGACTTTTTCACATTTCCATGGGTTATATTTCACATCCATCTGGCAACATCACATGGACATTGTTGGAGGGTTATTGAAAGCACATTATGCCTGTCTAAATTACTTTAAGGCAATCAGAGGCCCACAGTTGCATCTTGCTTCCCAAACAACCAAGCTTGTGGCAAATTCCATCTTCTCCTCAGACACTCATTAATTTGGTTATTTTCCAACTTGGATCAAGAATTTCAGCTTGAAGCTTTGTTAGATTTATCTGCCTGGTGACAGACATAACATCTAAGGTTGCTGCTACATGCAATGCTGTAGTTTGGACTAAAGGAAATGTTGTTCAAGATTTTGGAAAGATTGACTGAATTTAGGTGTTGTGAAGGTTTAAACAAACTCTGTTGCAGAGCAAAGCACTGAACTCTGGTCTGCCTGAAAACAAGGGGTCTCGTTTTGCTTTCAAGCAAATCAAAGTTTGGTTCATGTTTGTTGTGGGAGCCATTTGAATCAAAACAAGGCAAGCAGACCAAAAAGTAGTGAACTGTAGAATTTGGCTGAATACAAGAACAGTAAGCAAGCTAACATAATGTCCACTGTCAATATCAAGCAGGATTCAGCTAATGTATTGCTTGCACTACCAGCCTATGGTTCTCTTAGCAGCTTAACGTCAGCTTGTCCATGAGAAATATGGTTCTACATCACACCTATCACACCACCTATCACACACTAGTGATAGGTGGCTATTTTACATTGAATTTGACAAGCTTTGATCCGCCTGAAAAAGTGTAGTGTGAAAGATAATCAAACCAAGGACCGTTATTTGTTTCACTGATCCATATATTTAAATGAGACCTAAAAATTCCAGCTACTAGGCAGGGTTCAATTATTGAATAATTTGTCAATACATTTTTTTTCAAACATCAAAATAATTTGTGAAGTTATCCTTGCACATTTCAAAAAGAGCACTGACTTTTGGTTCCTTAAAGTTCTCTCTCTATAGCAGGCATATTTTTTTTAAGTAAATCACTATAGCCCAGTGTTTTTAGCTTCAGCATCTGAAGTGGAAAAAACCCACGCCCCCTTGCAGCGGTCTGAGCTGAAGTTTAACTTTTGGAACAGCGTCATGCTTGTCAATATCGCTTCTCCCTCAGTGATCAATCAAAATCAAGAAAGGCCAGGACTTGTGGTATGTTGTCAACTGTATGGGCGGAATGATCTGACGTTGCTTTTTGAGGGAACAATACCAGGATCTACCTCCTCTGATAATGTCAGGACATGTTTTCTCCCGAAGTAAAGGCAATTTATATACCCTAACAATATTTAGCCCAGTTAAAAGACACTTTGAACAGAGCTTGTGAGCAGTGCCAATGGAAAAGACATTGGCTGGTGACACATGCCTGAACTAACTTGGAAATATTGTCCCAAGAGTCTTGTCGTCTTAAATCATCACTTGAACTTTTCCCTGTATTTGCAGAAAGGTGACAAAATGCACTGCTTGTTTTTTGGGTTTTTGTTAAACATTTTCTGGCCTCCATTCTTTATTGTTTAAATTCAGGATTAAACCGTCACCCATCAAAAAACCAGCCATGCATCAATTGCCATTATTTGCACGCTTTGGTGGATTAACAAGCGTGACAAACATTCAAACTTCTGAGCCTTTGTTGTTCACTACTGTCATCCGCAGGCTGCAGAATTGATGACAGTGACGCAGCACGTGATGTCCTCACTGCAAACTCAAAGTAACAAGAACTGTGCAAAGATCTGCACTATTTTCACATTATCAGTCTAGCTGTTTTGGTCTGGATTGGTCCAAAATCCAGTAACAGGATTGAATCAGCTGCGAGACCGAAAAAGATGACACTAAAGTGATGAAAACAGACAGCTCTACGAGAGACATCAAGGTTTCTTATTCCAAATCGTGATAAGCAGTTATTTGGCTTTTACGCTGCTTTTAGAAACAAAAACTTTCATCTGAGAGGTTTAAAACCATCTGCCTGGGCTGGCTTGGTGCAGAAAGGGGTAAAGATGGATTGAAAGAAAGAGTGGTGCAGCGAGGCAGACATTTAAAGCAGAGTTGGAGCACAACATTTCTCATGCTCACAAATTGAGCTGAAGCCTTGAACATCACTTCTGTAAATACAACCTCACATTAAATGAACTGATCACAATATATCCCTGCTGTTATCGTTGCTCCCCATCACGTTCTATTTTCCACCCAGCTCCTTAAAACAAACTGAGCAAGGCCAGGAATTTATGTGAAAGGTGGTTTTCATTTGGAGAAATCAAAACCACTCACTGATTTATAGGGCTTGGAGGGGTCTGATTCCCATTGGATCTCCACCTTCCATACGGAAAAGCGTTTGGATTATAGCCTCCAAGAAACGGTATAAGTTATGCTGTATATTTATACGTCGATCCAACAGCTGCGGAGAACGGAGCCTGAGGTCTCGATCGAGAATCCATCCGTGAATTAAAGGAATTGCTAACTGTTCCCAGAAGCCTCGGCTCGCCTGGCCTGTGGGGCGGCTGTGTAATATTGGGGAGGTAAATCAGAAACACACCCAGGAATCTCCCTGCTGTTGATTTATAGTTGAGTTCTGAGGTGTCAGAGCTGAGCCTCCCTATCAGACTTTCTGCTTCATTCACTTTGACCTGAATCAGGGGCAGCTTAGTGATTTTGAGGCCCCAGGTAAAGACCAGTGTGAGGTCCTTCCCCATTTAGTTTAAGACAATTGTTGTATTATGACAAAATATTTTGATGCATTTTGAAGGGGCTTTTGAATGCAGAAACTTCATGGGCCATAGCACAATCTGAAACTGCACAAATAAAGTAGAAATGTTTGGAAATGTTTAGTCAAGTGGCTAGATCTGACAAGTTTCCTGTTCTTCCTGTAAAAGTCACCCACTTGTGCAAACAATCTCAACACATTTGTTGAATTTTAGACAGTGGGATGAGAATTGTGTGCAATTTTTAGTATTTTTTTAGTTAAAGTATTTCTTATATGCAATATAGTGGATGGAGACTGAAAGTGGGATGAGAGAGTGTGACAAGACAAGCAGGAAAGATCAAGCTTTTATCCTGAGTATCTGTCAGTGTAAACAAAGATAGCGTCAGGAAAATTGCAGGTATTTTTAAATGTTTTTTCTGGTAATTACATTGGATTTTTGTCTGCTGGAATTTGCTTTATGTAGAAACAAATTTGCAAAAGTTAGAAATACTTGCAAAGAGCAAGGGCTTTCCTTTGCAATCCAGTCTTTGTTAGAATTTTCCAGCAACAGTTTTTGGCAAGAAAGAGAAAGGGAACAAAAGCATTGTCTGAAGTGCACAAAGATTTGGCACAATTAAACCAAACCAAAGGCAGTCCCTGGATTCACATCCTTTTCTAGTCCCTAAATCTAGTCACTTCCTCCTTGTGCCATGACCAACATTCCCTGAAAATGTCATCAAGATCCATGGCAAACTTTTTTAGTTATCTTGCATACAGACAAACAAATAAACAGATTGGTTCCAGCAAAAATGCAATCTCCTCAGCAGAGGTAGAAGTATCACTTCATCAAGACAAAGTGCAAGGAACTCACCTGATTCTGTCTTCAATGTGAAAAAAATTTGCAACGTTTATTTAAGTTGGAGACACTGGTAAGGGCCGTTGGGTATCCCTTACCATTTCATCCCAGCCAATTACATCCATTTATCAGAAAAAAATTCAACACACTGACAGCTTATTTGTGCATTTTAGACAGAAATCAGATGGTTTTCACACCTACAGCTTAGTTGTTTTGTTCCAATTCAGATTAAAAATGCTACGAATTTCCATATTTCCTTTAGATCATTTCATGTTCACTCTGTTGTGTTTAAAAGCAGGCAATGATCAATTTGACACACCTTGTGGTATAAGTGTAACAAACTCTGTGCTTGAAGAAGAGGGGCTTTTAACTCTTGCCAGTGTCTAATGAACCATGTAGGACACCAGATAACATGGTGGCTTACTACAACGTAACACCTGCAGAAGTGAACACAGAGAAACTGTTGCTTTTTCATCTGCCTGGTTGCCTGGTTGTTTTAATGCTATTATTTTTACTCCTGCTGCTGATTTAAGCACTACAGCAGTGTGATGATTTAACTCGTCTGCCTTATTGTGTTGGTTGCTGGATTGATTTTGTCTTCCCTGCAAACAAAGATATCGGGGATTGATTGAAGGCAAGCAGGCACCCTTATAGCCAAGCTTGGTGTGATTGTTTGTACTGGAACAGGGATCACTTGCTGTGTTCATATATGTTCAAACAAACTGAAACAAATGGGTAACCCCACTTGTTTTGAGACCCATCTTTGCGATCTAGGTGTGAACACTACCTTAGTCATTCAGAGTAGTTTTAGACTCATACCTGAATTTTTACACTTTCTCCTGGGCATGCAGCCCTGTGCAAAAGCCTCTCATATGTCTGATGGTAAAATTGCCAACAGGTCTGAGTGTTGCAGCAAAGGACAAGGCAATGAAAAGTTTAAAAAGAGAGAAAGTTGTGTGATTATGAAATAAGAGAGAAGCGATCCAACAAAGAGTGACTAGAATGAAAAAACAAAGCGGCACAGGGAGAGACAGATAATTGTCTAAGGCCAGGACCCAGCTGTGACCCTTTGCTTATTCAGTCATATTATGTCATCCAGACCAGGCACCTGATTCTCTCATCATCTCACTCTGTCTCAGGGACCAGACTAGACTACTTCTCTCCCTCCTCTCTCCCTCTATGTCCCACAAGCTCTGTGGCTTTATGATCACTTTAACTACGAGGACAGGGGTGAAAATGGGAGAGCAATGGTGGGAGGAGGGAAGGTAAAAGTGGAGGTATGAGAGGGGTGAGATAAGGGGAGAGAGAGAGGGAGCATCAGCAGTCAGCGGTGGAGGTGCAGAGCAGAGAGGATGGGAGTAGCTCTCGTAATAGACGAGGATCAAAGAGGGTTTTGGAGTATTCGGCTGCAGCCTGGGAGTGAAGCTACAGTATGTTTAAGGAACATTTTGTATCATGTTCTGCTCAATCCCTCCTATAGACCTTCAAAGCTTCACAATCACAATGCCTTGTAGCAGTTTTAGGTTTTATTTGGTTGTGTTTCCAAAGTCGGATACTTTAAACTTCCTTGTAATTGCTTGCTATTTTAGCTGACTCAAACACGTATCCAAGAGTTAGCCTGTCATTGAAGTAGCCTGTCATTGAAGAATTAGCCCTGTGGTGCAGCAACATTGATTTCTAGAGAAGAACCTTGTTGATCTGCTTTGCCTTTAAATACACAGTATGCAAACTTCACTATTAAGCTGTCAACCAAAACAAGAACAATAGATGATGTTGAGGGTAGCAGGAAACCGGTAGAGTGATTTCCATGCAACAACCTGCACACATAATGCCGGCGAATCAGTTTGGCTGATTGCATGGAAGCAGCACAAAATATGAATAAGAGACAGAAAAAAAGCTTCAGCTCCAGTTGCAGTGTCTGCCTCTGTATGTAGCAGTCATTGATAAAACACCCGGTGTCTCCATGTCAACAATAAACAAACTTTAGACCTCTGTCAAGGCAGACGAGACACATCATGTTACAAAGTTAAGGTTAAAAAATCATCTGGTCTTGAAATCTGGCAGAAGTTGCATAATGTGAGACCTCAATGAAAATTCCCTCTTTAAAACCTGACCGAGCATTTCTATCAAAATTGAATTTATTGTATCTTTAAGGCCTAAATTATTCCTGTCAAAAATGTTTAGCTTATGCTTACTGAACTTTTTGATTTGCTACAACTCAATTGGGATGAACTCAGAAAAATGCGAGGTGAGACTTTGTCATAAATGCATATGACTATTAATACAGCTTCCAATAACACTGTGACTGATTTAAAAGGAGTAACTTCATATTTAATCAGTTTTACAGAAATCCACCTACTAGTCATTATAAGCCAACACTCATCTATGAGAACAAGTGTATTGGAGTCAAACCCCACAGAGAAAAACAGGAAAATCCCAGAAGATATCAAAATTACCCCAAGTGGTCGGCCACAGGTTGGGTGATACTGTATGTACTGATCTCACTGGTAAATGCCAAGAAACAGTAGAAACAGGTCAAACAATCCAAATATTATGCTCAAATCTAAAAAATCAGATGAAAATATTTGTAATGTTATTGGTTTTTTCTTTATCATCCTTTTTTTTTAAAATTGGCCCCAGTTGCATATGTTAAAGAAAAAACTGGCCCTTGTACAAGTTTGGTTGATGATCCCTGATCTAGGATGGTAGGTAAACCTACTGCAAGCAGTTGCACATTTCAGCTCGTCTCTTTGCAGGTCTTTGCGCTGATTAAGATGAGATTCTTAGAAATGACACCACCAATAAATTTACCCTAGCTTTGTTCTTACCCACCTCTGTAATTCACCATTAAACACTGAACAAAGGCTGGAGTTTGAGTTTTGACTTAAAGACACCGTCTAAGTTGCAAAGCCCATTTTACTCCTCCAGACTGATGACACTAAAAATAACATGATTTAAGACTGAAGGCTTGAGGCATTTGCTTTCTGCAGTTTTTACTACTCATCTCTCACCTCAACCCCCCCCCCCCCCCCCCCCCCCCCCCCCACACACACACACACACACACACACACACACACACCCATGATTTCAACTGTTTCAAGGCTTTCTAAAATGTAATATTAAAAACACCTTTTTAAAAGTTCAAATGCACTGGATGAAATGCCTTTTAATGGATTCACATCCACTTTAGAATCACATTTTTAGACAGTAGGCTTTATTTGCACATTCCTCAAGGTTTTATCTTTTTAGGATAAATTTTGTCTCCCTACAAGGTCTTTCATATATCCTGCATAGTGATGCTTTAAAAGTTGTCAAAGGTAGCTTCCTGGGTGAAAAGCTTCCTGGGTGAACAAAGTGAGTGCATGTACTCAGATAAGGCTTTTATAGATTTCCTGTGTGCTGCAAAAACACTCCAGTATTTGTGAATTTTGCTCCCTTTCAGCTCATTTGAAGAATGGTTTGAAGTCAGCAGATGAAAATTAAGTGCAGCACACACACACTCCTCCCTGGCTATTTTTCACACTTGCACTCACATTCACGCTCTCATTCTTTATAATTTGTTCCTTCTGCGCCAAACAATCGATCTACAACAACCCGAGAACCCCTCAGCTGTGTGCCCGGTGTGTGCTGGCATGTGCTGCAGTGCATTCTGGGAGTGTGGAGTGAGATTGCTTAGCAGGAGACTTGTCGGAGCTGTGCACCTCTGGGGTTTTCTTCAGATAAATACAAGAAAAATCAATCAGTGTTCAGGGCGACTGTGCTGACTGAGATTTAGAACAGCAATGACCTGGAGGTGTGTGCTTGTGATTTTTTTATTTATTGAGTTGTGTGCCTGCCAGAGGTTTGATGACTCTGCTTTTTATGCCTCTGAGCCTGTAATAATCGAGGTCATAGGTCAACGGTTAAGGGCATGGAGCCCCTTTGTCATCCTTTGCCTTTGAACATGGTGTCTCAAGACTGCTTGAGGGGGCTTGTATCAAACTTTGCCCAAATGTCCATGTCCTCTTAAGAATCAACCCATTTGATTTTGAAGGTCAAGGGTCGAGGTCAAAAGTCCCATCAACATTTTTTACTTGTGAGTGCAGTTTTGGGAATGTTGGGAATGCTCGTTAGGATTTCCTTCAAATTTAACACAAATGTCTACGATGATGCAGGAATGAATTGATCGAATTTTGGAGGTCACAGGTCAAAAGTCAGTGTCAGAGAGTCTCTAGGTCATTGTTTGATTTTGAATATGATATGTGAATGCAACATCTCAAGAATATTCAGAGTAGCTCTCCTTAAATTTTGCACAGGTGTGTACTCTGACTAATGGAAGAGCATTTTGGAGCTAAGAGGTGAAAGGTCAAGGTTAAACTGTATTGTAGTCATCTTTTTTTCGTGATTGCAATGTCTTAGAAACTCTGACAGATTTTTGTCAAACTTAGTTTAAAGGTAAAATGTTTGGATTTAAGAGAGACCATGTTCTTAAGTTTTATTATTGTTTGCCCTTTAGTGTGATCAAAATGTCTCCTCTGCATAATAAAGCACTTCTAGGCACAAGACAAATATTCTGTTGGATCAGGACTTTTCCCGCTCTCTCTCTTTATGGTGCCAGTAGCTGCTTGAAATGGCCCCCTTAATAGACCTACCAGTTTGACATTATATATCATTGATTCATCAACAGTTTAAGCACATTGTCTTGAGAGACGGTAGAATGAATGGCCCTTATCAGTGTAAGAAGACAAAGGTCAAGGTTATGGAGTTCAATGGCCATCTTTTGCTGGTGGCACCTACAATACTTCATGAGCACTTTGTCATTGAACTCAACACTTGTGTCAACTCTGACTTGAGGATGGCCTGAGTAGATTTTCAAGGTTGTAAGTCAAGAGGTCACGTCATAGACTTTTTGATCATCTTTTGTTTGTGAATGCCAATACGTAAAACCCCATATCACAAAAATGCTTTCAAGGGATGTCTTTTGAACTTTGCACCAGTGGCGAAAATCCCTCTTCAATGTTGGGGGGGACAATAACCAGTAAAATTTCAGAGTAATTCTTGGGGTGGACATTAAAATAAATGCTGTTTTTGCTGTGTTGTTTTGATACTTTCTCAAATGTCTTGTATAGTTATATTAAACAATAACTGTAAGTCATTGTTCTGTCTGACTGTCACAGTCTGTTGCATCAGGCAGAAAGGAGAAGCTGTTTGCAGCCAGCAGCAGAGAAAAACTCTGGACAATTCACAGATTCATTACAAACTGAGATGAAAAGATGTGCTAGACACAGTGAAAATTTCGTTTTAGCTTAAAAATAAACACCCTATTAGCTGCGTGCTGTGTTAATTTTAAACATGCCGGCAGACTTCGAACACAGGAGTTGAAATTTTGCTTTTCATGTTGTGCTTGTTGAACAAGTGGATTGATAAACAACTTATCAACCATTCTGTGATTTAGAGCAACACTTAAGAACTTTCAGTTTTCGTTGATTATGGCGGCGCTGGTGGACAAAGGCGGTAGTGTTTTGCCTGAGGGAAGACCACATTTCCCATGAGGCCCAGCGCGTAGCGCCGTAAAATCCTGATCTCCCGGTCGCCTGCAGTTGGACTGAACTACATTTCTGTTTGCAGCGGCTGTGTGAAGGATGAATAGCGACGAGGTAATGAATCTAACTGTGGCTAAACAATATCATAAAACGATGTTGAAAATAAACATGTAACTTTGTTATGTACCGTATCCCCCCACCGCCCCCCCCGACTCGTCAGCGACTGACGCGCTGACGAGTTTTAGAGCCTTGAAACCGATAAATAGAACGCTATGTTGGCTAATTTCACAATAAACACACGTACAGATCCCGGCAGGAGGAAGCTACTTACTAGTCCAGCAGGAATAGAGCCAAGGCAGCGTCAGTCGGAAATCCCTCCTCGTCTTTGCGCTCACGCCAGCGAGTGAAAGCTGGGCCAATGTTAATCCTTGACTGTCCTTTTATCTGGGTAGCCTCCCTCTTTCTTTTTTTTGTCTCCTCAGACAAAACTTTTCGTTTCTTCGCTTGTTTTGCAGCTTCTGCCATGATAGCACTAGTTGCGCGTAGGCATTCGACTCGACTTCCGTCTTTGTAGCGAATGGGGAAAGGGGGAAGTGACGTATGCCGTAAAGCAGTCAGCACATTTGTAGTCTTTTTGTGTGGCAGGTTTCCTGCCACCCTCCTCAAAGTTGCTTAGTGCCAGTGAAAGCGATACAGACCCCCCCAGGCCATGACAGAGGTGTCATTCAACTAGTTGTAACTCGATGTTTCATCACAAAAGTTATGAAAATATTTTATGAAGGCTGAAAAGTTACTTAGCGTTGGTTTAATACACTTACTTTGTCTGATACACCACTTTGTCCACCTGCCTCTGTGTCTACACGGCTCTGCAGCAGCAGCTACGCCGGTCCTCCTACGCCGGAGGAACAGTTTGGACCAAACCATTGTGAGGCGAGGGGGGTTGTAATGTTTAACAGTTAAATTGTCTGACAGTGTGCTTTTAAGTAGCGTTACTTGTATTGTAATGTCAAAACACGTTACTGTACTACTAGAAAAATCTTATTTGAACCAGATTTTTGGGGGGGACAACTTTGTGGAAGGGGGGGACACCCCTTCACACAAGTTGCACAAATACATTGTGACAGATGTATAGCCCTAAAACATTTTGCAGGTCAAAGGTCAAGGTCATGGAGTTTGCTTGTATATCATAATCATGGTAACTACCTGGACAAATTGCCTAAGATTCTGGAGGGACAAAGTCAAATGTCCTTGGGCCATAAGGTCATGTCTTGTGAGTGAACTTGATATTTTAAGAAGGGATTCCTGTAAAGCTTGGCACAAATGTCTTCTCAGACAGTGAACCCACTAAATTTGGGAGGTAAAAGGTCAAAGGCCAAGTGACCCAGCATTGTACTTTATCCCCTGGGCATGTACACCTCACAGAGACATAAAACCACCATGTGATAGATGCAGTTTGATAATAGAGTTTGTATTTCTAGAAGTGAATGGAATAATTTATAGACACTAAGAGAAGCAGCAAAGTCTCTTCAAACTTCGGCTGTGAGATTAATTAATAGCTGCATACATTTCTAACATAACCCAGTGGGATTTTAACCCCTAACCCTGCAGATTTAATGCCTTGCCTTTCTCTCTGATCTCCAGGAAAAGGGAGTCAAAGTCAGTGACAGCTTATGAAGGCAAACCCAGAGGTCTTTTTGATCACTGGGCACTGATAATCAAATGATGGGGTAGATCTTGATGTTCATTAATCAGCATCAGAATGCACGGCCCACTCTTCTTTATGAGAGGGCACATTCCAGTCCACATCAAACACCCGGACACTGGACTTTGATCACCAACAACCAGTTTAAAGTTTAATTTATGTTCTTATCCTTGAGAGGATGGAGGAATTTCTCTTTTCTACTTAGGATTTAAAAATGACCCATTAATGAAAGCTGATGTTTGCTTTTACTAGTGGAAGTTTTAATTGTAGTAGTGCAAACCCCAATGCCAATAAGGTTGGTCTATTGTGCACAACATAGATAAAAACAGAAAACAATGAATTGCTAATTCTTTTCAATGTATATTCAACAGAATATACTACAAAGACAAGATACCTAACAACTTTACTTAAACAACACTCAATAAGTATTTGGGAACTGAGGACAGTAATTGTTGAAGCTTTGTAGGTGTAATTCTTTCACATTCTTGCTTGATGTACAACTTGAGTTGCTCAACAGTCCGAAGTCTCTTTTGATATATTTTGTACTACATAATGCTCCTCACATTTTCAGTGGGAGACAGGTCTGGACTAGAGGCAGGTCAGTCTAGTCCCTACACTCTTTAACTCTGAAGCCCTACTGTTGTAACACGAGCAGAATATGTCTTCATTGTCTTGCTATAATAAGTAGGGATGTCCTTGAAACAGACATCACTTGGATGGCAGCAAATGTTGCTCCAAAACCTGTACATACCTTTCAGCATTAATGGTGTCTTCCCAGATGTGCAATTTGCCCATGCCATGAGCACTAACACACCCCGTTTATCAGTTTGAACATTAAATATCTGATCTTTGTAGTGAATTTAATTGAATGTAGTTGCCAATCATTGTGTGCTGTTTTTTTTTAGGTTTTACACAATGCTCTGACTTTATTGGAATTAATGTTTGTATTTAAATTAGGGATGCACAATATTATTGGTTTGATATCGGTATCGGCCGATATCAGCCTAAAAAGTTAAATATTGGTATCGGCCGGTATTTACAGCCGATATGTCAGCCACACATATCGGCCGTATATCAGCTGGAATATCGGCAAATTATACAAATGTTCAATATTGATGCACCTTCTCATCACTGCATGGGTACATTTAAATATCGAGGGTTTCATTTTTGCAAGAGATATATGCTGTTTTTCTTGTTTTTACATCTGTTCATGTGATAATATACTGTAACACTGAAAGAAACAAGTCCATTTTTGTGACATACAGAGCTTGTGCTCTTGACCTGAAATATCGGTATCGGCGATAATGAATAAAAAAAAATATTGGCATATCGGATATCAGCAAAAACTTATGGAAATATTTGAGGTAATGTCAGCTTTCTACATTATAAATTAGTTGATTTAGAAACACGAAAATGTTGCATACTGGCCATTTAACTCCAGGCTCAGAGGAAATTTATTTTGATAGAAAATGACTTGCTTTAAAAAGAAAAGTTAAGAAGAAAAGCTGCAACAAATGCTTAAAAAAACAAAGTTTGATATGACAAGGTACACATTGTTGTCACCTACAAAAGCAGAAAATATATTTTACACCATACTTTTACTGGAGGAATTTTTCAAAAAGCTCTTTTCAGCTGTTTTTTGTTTTCAAAATGGTTTTGTTTCACAGCTTCTCCAGTCATAGAGGAGAAAGAATCAGATGCAGCTTTACTGCTGAGTCTTCAGAAGATGGATTGGGGCTGAGGCAGTTTTCTCGATGGCTATCACAGGAGTTCAGTGTCCTCTGCTCCTCCACAGTGCAGCCTTTCATCAGTATTTTTGGACTCTGTCTACTCTGTCCCCTCCCTGCACTCTCCAGTCTTTTTATTGGGCCTGTCCCGTTGACTCTGGGTCTAGACGCAGGGCAAATAGACTGGAAAAACACTCGCTGTCTCGTCCCAGACACATCCCTCTCCATCACTCTCCAGAGGGAGAGGGGAAGAAAAGTTCCTCTGCGACACTTTCCCCCGACCCTTCTTCCATTCCCCTCACTTCTTTTCCTATTTGCAGCCCTCACCCACCCACTCCTAACCTCGAGAGGGGTCAGTTACAAAGCTGTCTGTCACCGTCATGGACATTAGTGTTCTGTTGTCTCTGCCTTTGACCCTGCTAGTCGACTGAATCTGCTGTCACTCTAAATCCATTAGGGACGGGTCATGAATTATGTCATCTGCTGCTGGATTCTTGTAACCTGATCACTCAGTCCCTCACCCCTGGATCCAACTGCTGTGCCCCCCTGTCTCAGCTCCTTTGAGAGATCTGGAGTAATGAGGGAGGCTAATAGAGGCTAAATTGAAACAGGGCAGGAAGGGCGCTCAGTCATGAGTTAAACAAGGTAATAGAAGTGCTTTGAATAGACATAGTATATGATAAATAACCGCATCATCATCAGCATAACAATGAATATTTGCTTCTGTAACAGTTCTATATTAAGTACTTACATAAATGTTAATTAAAGTGGACCCAGTGTGGACCCTTGTGGAACACCATTTTCAGTAAAAAGAAAAAAAAAAGAAAAAAAAAAAAAGAAAAGCTTTTTAAGCATCAAATGATCCTTGAGCCAGGCCTGACCGATTGTCTTAAATGTACCTCCCATCAAGTCATAGTTGCAGGGGGCAGAGGGTAGGGAAAGGGGGAAGAGTTCAGTCCCTTCACAGATCTTGACTGGTCTCTCTTCAGATATTTTTTCCTCTAGGACACAAAAGCTGCTCCTTCCACATTTGGAAGTTGCACACCAGCAGAATAGCCAGGACTGACATGTCCTTGCAGCAACTGGAGAGCCCACAGTGTCCTAAAGCAAAGTCCATGTGCGAGTGTTTTTTGACTGTTTTTTTCCCTGCCCATGTCAGTGTCAAACAATGGCCTACAGGAGAAGAAGGAACAAAGTCGCAGGGAATTGGAAAGCCCGCCTCGTTTGTCAGGCCTGACTCTGGTCAAAAATAGATCTTGGTGTTTTCCTTACACCCTGGCTCAAAGTTCTGCAGGTTCACTCGTAAAAGCGCCTGCCTTCCTCTGTTTCCTTTTGTTTCCCTTTATTTAGTCCTCCCTTCAGCAAAGAACAACACTTTTGTCTGGCAGCAAGCGTTTGAACCCAGTCTGAAAGTAAATGTCTTGCAGTCTCTGTCATAGATTTGGTTATGTTTTGTTTGTGTCATTTTTTGACAGTGTTATACTATATTTTTCAAGAAACAACTCTGACTCCGGGACATGCATATTTTACAGAAAAGAAAAATGTTAATGGAAATGACTTTTTTTTATCAGTCCTTGCACATACACTTCAGTTTAGTTTATGATTTGTAATTTTTCCAAACATACACATAATTTGTTTGTATGTGGATGCCTTTGCTTTATCAGTCCCTCCAGAAAATTGTAATTTTGTAATCACAACAATTAATTTCCAGCTTTTGCCACCAGGTAGGAGATACAGAGCAGTAAAAGATGGACAAAGCTCTTAAAAACAGCATTTACCTGAGAGCAATGAATGCACTGTACTCAAAATAGAGCAGCTTCTAAACTTCCATGTGCAATTTGTTAGGAAGGAAATGCATCCTAACAAAATCACTTTTAGTAATACTGTGTTAATATTTTGTAAATAGCTTTTTCTGTTATTTATGTTTTTATATACAGTATGTATCATTTTCATACCTGTCTCTGTAAACTGTCTCGCACTAAGTCAACTTCACCTTCAATTTCTTTTTTCTTTAGTAAAGTGACAATGACAATAAAGATTTAATTCTTATCTATTAATGCAGCCAATCTTACAGTTCTATTACCTCACAAATTTTTCTTTTCACTACAGCTTTACTGCAACTCCGGGCAATCATCACAGTGCTCATCCCCTATTTCAAAAGGGTATTATAAAAGGGGCTATACTTTAATCAATCAATCTTTAATGAATCTTTATTTGTATAGTGCCAGTTCATAACTAGTGTTATCTCAAGGCACTTGAGAGCAGGCTGAAGCCGTACTCTTTATTTTATAGATACACATATATGCATATATACAAATACATATAATATATTTATTTGTATATTTATTTATACACATACAAACATCCAGAGATGTTTCCATCCAGACAGAGACAAAGGGACTAAAAATAAGAATTTATGATAGCGACAAACCCATGGATGCTCAAACCATAAATCTGTCCTCATCACATTTCTCTCTGCTGAATATAGATTCAATCAATTGATCTTTATTTGTATAGCACCATATTTGTTGAATATAAATGTATTAAAGGTAATCCTCTTGAAATGTGTCATCTCATTTTTAGAAGTGTCCTCATGTCTATATTGTTGTAAAGATAGTTACCATGGATGTATAATCAACACATCCATGAATAGAGAGAGATCAATCTAATATTAACATAAACATCTATCGTGAACATAGTCTGGAGAGGATTGATATTGATTAATATAGCAGCATCTAAATGAAATGCCATTAAAATGGGTTTAACTGATCTAAACATATGGTGTTATGTCAAACAATGTCATTTCTGTTGATTGTTGATGCAGGATAGAACTTTAATGCACGGGTTTGCTAAGCCCTGAGGTTATCCATTGCAGCATTTTCTCCCTGTTAGCATGCACACATTTCCACACAAATAAACTCAGACTCTCTCTCTCGTCTTTGGACTTTGTTTTTGTAGCTGTGTGTGTCTAGTGGGTCCCCTCATGTTGTTTTATGTCCTTAACTGTCAAAAGGAAACACAGAGCTGGTAGAAGTGTGTTCCTGGCTGTGTCCACTCTCTGAGCATCTGTCAAGACCAGCCCGTTTCCCTCTTGGCCGAAGCGACTATTCAGGTCAACTCTTTGAAAAAAGCAAAAGAAGGAAATCCTGACAGAGTGCAGCCCAAGTGAACTCTAACCTTTGTGGTAACAGCTGCATGTCACAGCCTGCTGCCAAAGAATGAAAACAAGAGAGAGAAGAGGAGTTGTGTTATATAATGGAGCAATGATAACAGTGTTATCTGACAGTTTATTGCCTAAATGATGAATTGATTGTGTAAAAAAGAGATTAATCACTTGAATAAATAGCTGCACCCCTTGTAGCAGCAGCGGGGACAGCAGAAGTTAAAGTAGTTGAACAAAAGTAGTCCATGATTGATCGCCTGCTGAAAATCCCTTTGTCATCAAAACACGAAAAGATAATCAACACATACGAGGGGGCAATCAATCAAAAGAGAGCGAGGAAAGAAAAGACAGAAGAAGAACCAGAACTAACCAGCTTTTATTCTTCTGTGAGGCATGCTACTGTTGGAGATTAAGGTGCATCAGTGGATCAAGAAGAAGCATGACTTACAGAACACTTCAAAGAAGGTGCGTAAATATGGGGCCCAAAGACTCCGACCTTTGATATCTAAATTCTAATCAATCCATCTCTGAGTTAGAGCAGAAATTTGTGCAAAATTTGGAGAAACTGAAAGCTTTCAGGAGTTATTCTTTTCAAAGGAAAGAGAGATATACTTGGCCCAGTAACTGTGACCTTTAATCTGTGGGCTCTGCAATTAATTTAGTTTATCTTAAAGTCTGAATGAACCTCAGTGCAACGTTTAGGGAAAATAAAGCAAAACATTCCTGGGAAATCATATTCACAATCAAGAGAACATGAAGGTAGCAGTCTGTGCCCATGACCTATTACACCCCAATCAAGTTGATTCATTTTTCGAGATAGAGTTTCTATATGTGTGAATTTTGAACAGAATTTCTCAAAGTGTCCTTCATGAAGGATGAACATACAGTCCTGTGACCCTTTAAACTTCAATCAGTTCATTCTTGAGTAAGAGTCAACATTTGTGCCAAGTTTGGAGAAATTAAAATAAAATAAGTACTTTCTTGTATTATAGTGGACATTTGTACAAAGTTTGAAGAACACAAAGCAAAACAGAGTGTACAGGACCAGCCTGGACAGACAGATGGCCCACCTGAAATCAAACAGCCTCTGGCCTCAGCTGTACCCTTGCAGAGGCATAAAAACAGACCCACTGAGGCAAGAATGAACCACCCATCCATTCAGTGACTCAGCAAATGCTTCCAGGTGAATCAGTGCCGAGTCACAAACCTCTGGCTCCAGATGTGTAGAGCCTCCACCTCACTTTTACAGTAAACGTCCCAGCTGATGGATACAAGCAGCCAAACTGACCGCGACGTTATTTAACTCGTGTTCTTACACAGACACAGTAACTCTTTGATGGCTGCGTTGCATAAGAACTGTTACTGGAAGTCTGGTGAGGTGAGGTTGAGTCTGGGGTAAACAGATGTCTTTATGTCTTTGGGTAACTTTTGGATTTGAGGTTTTGTTGAGTCACTGTGAGGAGCCTTGCAGAAACGTCTGGTGTAATCCAGCTTTTCCTAAAACAAAGTTAATGAAACACTTTGTGTGCTCAGAGCAAGTCAAATAAGGTAGCCTGCCCAGAGGCCTGATGCTCAAAGATATGACTGTCTATAAGCTTTCAACGCTTGCACAAAACTCTGAAGATTATAAAGTAAGATTTTAAAATTCCCCCACAAGCCTCCTAATGTTTCATAAGATGTGTGAACTGATGAATCGACCATAGACATCATTCAGTATTGGACAAAGTCTGAACAACGTCCGCCATTTGGAGACAGAATCTGTCTTTTGAAGCCAGCCTGTGGTGGTCACCTCTTTTTTGACCTCAGCTCTGCCTTAAGTCTTTGTGGCACAGATACAACTAAGTGCTGGAAACATTTTGGTTTACGTCTTCCTTTCCACCACATCTGAAAGGGGCCCTTTCTGATTAAGATCTGGCCAAATTCTGACCAGTAATTGGTCCACTTTGGTAACCAGAGGGCAGTGTCAAATTATTGTTGATCCCTGAGGGCCAAATTTCTATTTGAGGGATATGCTGAACCTAAAAAATTGCAATTACTTACAATTTCACAAAAAAATGGACAAATATAGTGCTACCAAAGCAAGAAATTTATCAACAGCTGTATTTCTTCTAACTTAAGTACAAGCAGAAGGAAGAAGGCAAATGAGCTAGACATGAAATTTAAGCCAGTTTTAGAAACGTTTTTGATGCAAGTTTAAGATTGTTTGTTTGGAAATACAGTATAATTTCCTCACAGTTTTTGGCAAATGCATGACAGGGACTTTCACAGGAACAATTCAAGCCAGTTATAGCTGTATTTTTTTAAAACCAGTGCTATTCTAATTGTCGCACGGCAGATTTTGTCATGTGTTTTGTTTGTTTTTTTGTTTTTTTATGTTTTAAACAGACTTGGGGCTGCATTGAGGGAATAGGAGGGTTGTATGTGGTCCTGGGCTGCCAGTTGTCTACCCCTGATCTAATGCTGCATCAGAAATTTATACTCATCACACCAGGCAACATTTTTCCAGTCCTATTGTTCAGATTTGAAGAGCCAGTAAATTATAGCCTCATATTCCTGATCTTAGCTGACAGGAGTGACACCCTTTTGGTTTTCTGCTGCTGAAGCCCATCTAAGTCATGATTTCTCATGCTGTTTGTTCAGAAACAGTCTACTGCATACTGCAAGTAGCAGTACTGAGGCTGATGAGCTAATCTTTAAAATTCAAGCCAGTTTTAGTGACTTTTTGATGCCAATAAAAGAGTATTTGCAGGGAATTAAAGTATAATCCACCTGTGGTTTTGGTAAATGCATGAGTTTTACGGGAATAATTAGAGCCAATTATAGCTCTATTATCATGGAAATATTCTACTTTAGTGGAGGACAGGAGGGGCACCTTTGTGGTCCTCAACTGCTGCTTCAAGACGTCTTGTGTTGAACTTTTCTTGATGGTCTTCTTTATACTTTGGTTTTAACAAGTTGTTTTTTGAGTCACTGTTGCCTTTCTGTCATCTCAAAGCACTCCAGTCATTCTTTGACCTCTTGCATCACCAAGGCATTCTTGCCTTGGACTGCTGTCCACTGGATATTTTCTCTTTTTGGACTTTCCTCTGCAAACTCTAGGGATAGTTGTGGTTTAAAATCCCAGTAGATCAGCAGTTTTTTAAAATAATCTGACCAGCCTTCTAATTCAAAACTCCAAAAATCACCTTTCTTCCTCATTCAAATGCTCAGCATGGATTTCATAAGGCAATCTTGGCCATGCCTGAAAACACTGAGTTGCTGACGCGTGATTGGCTGTTTGCTATTTTCATTTTTGCTGGGAGGCTTGGTGGTGACAGAAAGATGATGGTGGACATAGGCCAAAATGTTTGCTTTCCAGTGAAGATTGTGTCAACCAGCCTTTGTCATACCTTATGTTGTGGCCGTCCTCCCTTAAGTTTGTATACATCATCAAGATCATGGTGCCCTTGGGGGGCGCTGTGGAGGAAACCCATGAGCATAACATGCTAAGGTTACGCTGAGCTTTCGACTGAAGTACAACAGCAAGGCTGGAAAGCAAAGGTCCCCCCAGTAGAAGTAGGCTGGAGAGGGTTTGTAGCCACCTGAAGGTCCAGACTGATGCAGGAGATAGAAGTGTGAGGGAAGTCTCACCTGCAAGGTTGAGACCTCCCTGGGGCTGCAGACAAAGAGAGCCAGTGGCTGTGGTTAAAGAAGGACCTGCCTATTCAGAGAAGCACCAATATAGAGGGGCCCCTTCCAAATTTTAACACATGGAATCAAACTGCCTTGGGGTTATGATATGATAACCTGTATTCTCCTCTTAATTCTGTGAACACTTCTGTTGTGTATCAACCCCCTAATGTCTCTTCTATAAGTCACATTTTGTCCTTTTGAAATACTGCTCCAGTCCTACAATGAAATTCACCCAAAGAGAGGGATGTGGTCAAGCAACTGAGGGAGATTTCATAAACTGGATTTCTGAATTTCTTTAAAAAATAATAATAATTAAAAAAAAAAAGCAATCATCAGGAGTGCATGTGTGAGAACAGCTCGAGCAACCTCTCTATCAAACTAACAACAGGTCTCCACACTCAAGTTGGAAGATGTAAACATCTGGTTGCTGTTAAACTTTAGGGCTGCAGGCACACTTAATGGGCATCATCAAGATTTGGTGCATGTCTTGGTTGTGACACAGCCGCAAGATGGGCTAAAATGGAGTAATGGAATAAAATAAGAGAACAGATGAGCTCAGTGAAAACTGCATGGCCAGTTCCATAAAGCAGATGGGTGACTGATGCAACAATGATTAGCCTATGGATGCTTGAAAATAAAAATAAGAACTTATCTGCTTATACCCCAATATGTGGTTCATCATGAGCCTGCAATTAGCTGATTACTCTGCTCCTGTCACGCACGGCAACATCAGATTTATAAATGAATTTGACTCTGTTTATTATTGCAGGGCTCAGGTTTGACTGGGCTGAGAGACTCATATCACCACGAGGGAACAATATCATCATAACAGGATTGAGTTGAATTATCATGGAGACAAATCTTTCTGGTGTGAAGGTCCCTCTGCTGGAGTCATCACTGATCTGGTATCAGATGATCTGGATGTAAGAGTTTGTTTACTCCCTGATGGCAGATGAGGTTGTGAAAAGTGTTTGTGTGGGAGTTTGGCATCATGCCTGTGTGCTTGGCAGCACATGCACCAGTTTAGATTCTATTTGTGAGTTCAATCTGCAGAAGTTTTTTACTTTATCGATGCTTCCTCACACCATACAAGTTATTAAAAGTGGGAGAAGATAGTAGACGCAACTCAGTCTGTGGCCAATTCACCCTTTTACTAGACAACCCCCCATCCTAACTATTTGTAGTTGTGACAAAATCTCTTCTGTTCAGGCTTCCTCCAACGACAAATATCTGAAAATACATCGCACCTAACCAACATTCATTCATGTCAACTGTACCTCAGTTCAAGAATAGTGTGAAAGATGTAGTGGGGTGTATAACATTAATTCTTAGTCTCTAAAACTCGTCAAAATTATACAAAGTATTACAAATGTCTGATGCTGATGATGATGGCTAAAATTACTTGTCCTCACACAATACATCAACAGAGAGTTTGTTCTGAAAACCGGGAAAATACAATGTGTTATTAGTGCTTTAATATCCATTTTTGGAGTTCTAAAGCCTCCATAAAAACATCGTAGCACCCTTGCACCCTAGCACAGAAACTTGGACATCCACAGAGTGGAACGTTAAGGGGGTATTTCTTGATATATGTCCTCAGTTTAGGAGAGAAGATGGAGAATTTCACCACATCGCAGTGGATATCATGAGTGACTCTTGTGGACACCCTTTGCTCACCTCAAACCATGTTGAAATATCAAAGTAATGGTCAAAATTTTGCCTTGACACACTGAAAGACTTGGCTCTGGCAAACGATGTTCAAACTTAGAGTGGCGTAGCAGATGTCGCAATTATGGCCACTCTGAATAGTGGTTTGGTGGACCACTCAAAGACCCAACAACTAAAGGTTACTAAAGGTCATTTATGACTTGCATTTCACATTTTAATGTTTTTTTTAATTTATTTATTTATACAGAAATATGGCTCAATGACCTGTCGCCAATGCCACCTCACATTTTCAAAATGTTACATTTTGAGGGAGTTATGCATCCGTCCACTACAGTAGACACCATGCATTGACAGTATAAAAAGTAATTTAATTGAACATAATATTGATCCACAAACATATCTTTTACAAACATCTACTGAGAGTAAATAATATGGATATGACAAAAATGAAAAATATCATGTGACACTGCCACTACCTTTTTGGAATTTTCTTAATCTCTATGTTGCTCTTGCCGGCTGGCCTGAAGTGTCTCAGAGAGAAAAAATGATATTTTAGGGGCATAAATTATTACAGTGTGATTACACTGTAATAACTCAAACTTAAAACAAAGGTTAGAACAATTCACAAATATGCACCGTCCCCCCACACACTCAAAGGCTCTCCTATCCTCACATGGGCCTCCACTTTTTTTATATGACCAAATGAATAGAATGTTAACATTGAAATAGGATGCAAAATCTGAACAATATTTAATATTGCTGTTTAATTAAACTATTTACGTGTAAATTAACCCATCATTTCAATTTAAAAATACATATAATGCCTGAATACAGGCATTATATACAGAATATACCCTTGAGTGCATAATGTCAACTGGAGTGGGCCAGTGAATATATAAAGTTAGATAAAGTTATCTATCTATCCATCTATCTATCCATCTATCTATCTATCTATCTATCTATCTATCTATCTATCTATCTATCTATCTATCTATCTATCTATCTATCTATTTACTTCTGGTCACGGAAAAAAAAAACCCCAAAAAAACCAAGAAAAGTATTTTTAATATCTGCATAAAAGTGTTCCTAACATCTTATTAAATTAGAAAACATATATATACTAGACTAGAAGACTAGAAGGATTTAGCACTTCTTCCTGAAGGGTATGGCTTTGTCAGACATTTTATTTACCTTCTTCACTTTATTGTTCTCTTTTCTCTTCTGGCCTTATTGTGCTATGATGGACTAACTGGCTTCTTTTTGGCAAAGGGCTGGTGTCTGAACTAGCTCTGTAAAGCCTTACTGCTCATAGAGAGCCAAGTCCTGCTGCCAAAACTACGTGGTGCTAAAAACAGTTAGACTGAATTGACAAAACGACTACAATTTCAAGGTAGAAAGGTTTCATTTTGTCCAGGCTCATGTGTGAAAACTCTGTAGGTAAGTTCTGTGCATATACTGTCATATAAAGGACTTGAAGCCAGTAACGTCTCTTGTTGACAGCACCATTAGACAGTCAGTGAAGTTCAGTTATTTCTCAACTCCTGAAGGTTTTGACCCCAATCTCCTACTGATTCTCTCAGACTCAGCAACACACTCACACACCTCTTGATGACCACACAGTGAAGTTCATAAGCACATGGATAGATTAATGACTGCTGATGGAGGTCGTAAAGGTCATAGTTCTTGATTGTATGCACACTCTCATACTGTGAAGTGAACACCAGGGGTGTGATGAGCCAGACTTTTATTCGATAAAGCCATTAATGAAATGAATGATTGAGTCACTGGAGTCTCATTTATCAAACTCTTACAGAGTATCACATGCAAGAAGTTCAGAGTGAAATTCTTAAAGTTAGTTTAAAGTCATAAGATGTAATAAAAAAAAAAATAATAATAAAATGCAAATTATCCTCCAAAATGGTTCACACTGGCATTAGTACACGATGGGATACTTTAAGTAGGACCATAACACAGTTTGAATCAGTTGAGCATCATTAAGAGAAAAAAAAGGTTGTGTTTTTTGGCAGTAATTGCCATGTTTTGTGTTTTAGAGCTGAATTGTTTGACCTTTTCATGCATCTGATTAGCTCATGACATTGCTCTCGAATTGAGAACGTCTTTTATGTTAGGCAATTAAAGGTTGTAAAGGTACAATAAGTAGAATCATCTTTTTTGATTTAAATCAGAAATGACTTTGAGGTTTTAACACTTACTGATCCATTAAAAGGAGGGTAAAAGTAAAAGACATACAACCACTCATTGGCATCAAATGTCTTTGCAAGTTGATTTAGATGGCTTTCGAAGTGGTGTCTCATGCTGTCTGTCTCTTTTAATCCTGACTGGGGGATCTGGTTTACATGTTATATCTGTGCAGAGAACAGAGGGAAGTCTGCCCCATCACAAACCAAAGAACCAAATCCATCCTGTGTTAGAAGTGGTCAGTCTTTCTGTCATTAAATTTCCAGCAGAGAATCACAGATGCTCCTGAATGAATCATTAAATTCATTCATAGCAACTCCAAAGCGTCTTCACAGCAGCTCCACAAAGGACGATTCAGTGTGTTTGGCTGTGGGATGAAAGGGGCTGAGGATTAGTGTGGTAGAGCCCTCTGCTGGAGGCTGCCTGGAAAATACTCTGACTTCTACTGAATCAACAAGTAGCGCTGATGATTTGAGTCTGAATATGTTGTTTTGTTGGCTTTTACAGAAAAATGCTGGTAGTATCTTAAAAGAAGATTCTTACTTTTACATTTTGAATGACTTGTGAATCAATCTGTCAAAGTTTGGCTTATTTATCTTTTTAGAATAACATTTCTACTTCACATTAAAGAGTCCTCTTACCCAGCTGACTGTCAATTTGGAAAAAAAAGGATGAATTGCAGTTTCACAGTATCTCTGTGCATGTTTATATATTGTTTTTGTTCAAATTTAAAGATGGTACCAGTCTTATTGCAGAACTAAAGAAAAGGTGATTGCCCTCTGTTTTAGCAGTTGGTCTTAAAGTCGAGGTCAGTAGGTAGGGAGGCACCAAGGTGGGGGAGGGGAGCAGTGTGTCTGCCAAGCAAAAATATACTTCAAATCAGTACAGTTTAAAGTAATACTTCTCAGGTGCAAGTTATACGCAAAGAACCTGAAATCATTTAAATTGTCACATTACAGCGATTATATAGGGTCAGCACACACCATCTGTGCGTCATTACATCAAGTGTTTATGTCCCATACAGGTATATTACTTAAACCCGACTTACTTACAGTTAATTGCTATGAAATCAAATGTTTGTTATTGTGCTTCTTTGTGTTGTTTCCATGTCAGTGTTAGTCAAGGCCCATTAGTGAGTCTGTGGTTTTGTGAAATGTTAACCCTTTAAAGCCTGAAAACACAAATTATAGCCAGTAAATTCTATTTTTTTGGAGATGAAATGTTTATTTTACTTTCTACAGACCCCCCCCCCCCCCCCCCCCCAAAAAAAAAATCAAGATTTCCATAAAATATAACATATGTGTTTTTTTGTGTCTTATTTGATACATTGAGTGTTTTTGGCAACTGATAATCCACTTTAAGACATTTTTACCATTTATCTGATTCTATTCTTTTTTTTTTGTAATTTGTTGATCATATTGATTAGATAGAGGTATCATAAAAGTATGTATCAAATATGATACAACAGACTTTCAGGGGTTCAATTCTATATCCATCTTCAGGGACAGTGGAGGTGCCTTTCCTCTGTGGGTCAGATTGCAAGCTAAAAGTTTGAGGACCCCTGGTTTAAGCAGAGCTATCTATGATAGCATAAACATAAATAACATACTTCTTAGATACAAAAGAGGGCCTAATGAGACTGAAGTCCTTTGTAATAAAGACAGTCTCATTTTTAGTCTCATTATAATCTGCACAGCCTTTTTGGTAGTGTACCTCCTCCTTCATTTTGCCTTTATACACCTTGACCCAGAGCAGCACTCACCCTTAAGTTTTTTTCCAATGTACAATTCATGATTTTACAGAATCAAAAGCAGTTTTATTAAATACCAAGAAAATATCTATATTGAAAGAAACCTATAGGCTTATGTTGGAGTTTGTCCTTTAACTGTGTTGAAACAACATCCGCCCACTGGAAAATGATCTTCAGACAGAATCATCTTCAAATCATGACAGGGGGAAAGTTTTATGCTAAAAAAATGAAACTCATTTTATTTATTTATTTATTTATTTTAGGCATTTAACACTCCAACAAATGCTCATCTTTTCTCAGGTTACCATGTAAGGATTCATCCCTCACATGAGTTTGCATTATGACGTTTAAGTTTTAAGTTGCTGCTTAATACACTTAATTTCCTGAAGGTACTACTTCTATTGTGTTGACTCAGAGGTTGAATGTGTCTATGAACGGACATCTTAAAGGGATAGTTCAGGTTTTTTGAAATGGGATTGTGTGAGGTACATGGCATGAGCCTGAACATGTGCCACAGTGTCACAGCTCAGTTCTGTCTCTGGTCAGAAATCTCGGGACAGATGCTAATGCTATACATTGCTGTACATAGTGTCAAACTCTTTGCATGATTAAAAAGAGTTGTTGGAGAAAACAGGCCACAAAAACAGCGTGAGGTCATCACACGCTACAACCTCACTTCAAAAAACCTGAACTATCCCTTAAAGTTGAGCAAAGTATGTTGTGAGTATAAGACTCTTTCCATATTTCCAGCCACATACAGTTTCTCCATATTATCTTTGACTTAAAAAAACAAGACAGTTAATATATCAGTCCTTGAGCAGGTACACGTTTGCTGAGTGACAAACTATCCCAGAGAAGAGCTATAGCACCTTCATTTGAGAAACATTGTAGGCAGCTGTATGGCTGTTGCTCTGTGTCAGAGAGGCAGAGGTCTGGGATTCGAAGTCTTTTCTTTCCCTCATGGCTCACTCCCTACTACACCACACTCTCAAGGCCTCGCCGCAGCACACTGCTCAAGTCTGCATGGTGTGGTCCAAATGGCTCGCTGGGTGGGGCTTATGAGGCTTGGTAGTGCAGTTTCACCCTTTATTAACCTACTGCCACTGAGGCTGGTAGGTTGACAAGATTCAGTCACTACAGCACAAAGACAACAGCATTTGGCTAATGGTTCAGTCCTTGCTGAAGTCATTTTATGCCATTTTTTTTTGCAGTAATGGTTGCTTGACCCTGCCTTTCTTCACAGGGACTTTAGTTGGAGGTTAATTACTGAAGTACTCTGAAGGAAAAGTCGTTAAAGGTGTAATTAAAGAGAGGAGGATACTGCTTTTGTTTTGCTAAACTACATCTACTCAAAGTTAAATCAACCACTTCAAACCTCTCCTCTTCAAGCACCATCTCATCTTATTATTGAACAAAACACTCGCCCAGATTCTGAGAGTCAACAGTGTACAAACACTGAGCCGTTCAGCAGTCTGAGCACCTTGCTAAGTGGTTGGGCATAGTGTCGTTGTCCCTTCCTCATCCCTTGAGAGGATGGTTAATAAAAACGCGGCCTGGGCTCCTGGCAGTCTGGCCGGCACCCAATCAAAAAGCCATTAATCTAGCGATCTACATTAATTTGTTTCTCAAACAAGCAGATGGCAGTCCTGATTGAAAGCAAACAGACAAGTGTACTGTACTGAATATGAATTGGCTTTTTACACAAAAACAAAGAGCTGAGTCTGATGGGGCTAATACCTGATCAAGATATTAGCAGTTTGTGGAGGGCTGATAGCTTTGTGGGTTTAAATCAGACTGTTTACCATAAGCTCAGGGCTGTAAATGTGTGTATTTATTTACAAAACTCCAACCCTATGACCTCCCATCTGCACAGTCCTGATAAAAATCCCTCTGCCTTGTTATTTCTGTGTTTACCACATTGTTTAGAGTCAGTTTATCCCCATTATTGGGCATTGCCTGCAGTGGCAACAGTTACTGTGAGTGAAAGTGCTTCCAAATCAGGCAAAATCGGATCTGTTATGTCAACCGTCCACAACCAGTGCAGCTCAGAAGCTGACTCATCTTGAGTTAATGAAATGAAAGCCCGTCAGGAGCTGTGAGGATGTGTGACTAATCTAAACAGACCAGCAATGAGTCACAGCAGTAGAGATCATCTCCTACAGAGTTTTTTTTTTTTTTTTTTTTTTTTTGGATTCAGTTTTGAGAAAAGTTTGAACCCCTAGAGGAAGCGAGAAGAACCTGCTTTTGTGGATCTATAGAAGTCCTGAGCACCAGGCTCAGTCTGCTCACCAGGAGCACCAGAACATTTACCAGTGGCCTGAGGGTCTTTTTGGCCTGCTGTGATCAACAGGCGTGAGCACATACCGACAGAAAGGGCTTGAGCACCTGCCATTTAGCCTCTGCAGAGACTGTAACATTTCTGTAACACATCATTTATCTTTTTTACACTGCCTGACCTGAAAAGTATGAATATTAGGGCATGAGTGATTGGGCCAGTGCCATGTTTGATCCTCTTTTCTGCTACAACTACATGTGCACATGACCAACACATATTGCACAGGCATGCAGCAGGACAGATGATGAGCTTCTTAAAAACAATGGAGGACTTCAGACATACTTGTGTTTTATTTTACATTTAACAGTGTAAATCAACATGTCTTTGGGGACAATAACTTCAACTTGTTCTGACTGCTTCATCAGAAGACTATGAAAGGGGTTACATAATAATTATTGACATTTTCTGCTGCAGCTGTCACCATCAGTGTGTGAACGTGGTGCGAATGGGTAAGTTTGACCTGCAGTGTATGAAATAAACAAACAACATCAATTACATTCAATCATTAGTGCAACCAAAACAGAGACCAAAGATTGATGATTTAATGAGACTATTTAAAAAACTGCTGGATTATTTGCAGCTGTTGAACAAAATCGTTGCTTCTTCATCCAGGCCTGTCGATGGAGTAACTTTAATTTGTCAAATCGCCAACAGGGCAGGGGTGTAAAGCATGGATGCGCATGAGCCCCAGAAAGGCCCTCTTGGTACCTGAGTCCATCTGCTATCTGCCATCTTCCTTTAATTCAACATTGTACTCATCAATGGCCAGGAGAAATCAGCAGAAGTCTTTGTATGTGTATATTTCTGGCTTCTCACTGCACCAGAGATGCTAATGACATGTGTCCATCTTTGTTTGTTTATTTTTGAGTGGGCGGAGTCTAAAGAAGTCTGACCCCCGAATTCCACATAACGCGAAAGCACTGCACAGCGCTGCGGTCTTGCTCCGACCTACAAACCCCACTGGATGCCCTGTAGGGAGGGGGGCTGATCCCTGGAGAGTCACAAGCTCTTGTGTGAATAGTGATGTCACACGTCAATAAACCATGTTATAGACTGAGAAAAGAAGTAAACAACACCTCACTTCGTTGCTCTAAGGTCCCTTTGCTGGTCCCAACCACACAGCTTCGTGATTTATTTCACTTCTATCTGCCTATATCCTTTTAGAAAGGATGTTTGGTGTCATATATACAATGTTATATATTTCTGTACCTCCACGGTTCACTTTTCTTCGTCCATGGTGTCGTGTTGCCTCTGGGACGCTCTGACTGACTGTTGACCTGATGCTCATGCCTCCGGTTGTGACATAATGACAACCTATTGAGGAAATTTACGTTCGAGAGGCTGTACATTGTGTTTTATTTTGAAAGTTCAGGATGCTCCACACGTTGACTAGAGTGGGTTCCAAGTGCTCCACAGTATGATTCAAGAGCTTGGCACTGCGCGGCGCTTTCGCGTTATGTGGAATTTGGAGGTGAAGGGACTAACACACAGCGTTGTGGCCTCCCAGAATAGACAGGTGTCAGTCAGGAGCGTCAGGGTGCCTGTTAAGGTCATGATCTGCATCCTCTGTGCAGGAAAAGTTAGTTTTCAACTTCAAGCCTTCAATTACAGCTTCTTCCAGGACAGTATGCTGATACAGTGTCTTTGTCAGAGTGATCTTACCCTGTGGAAGGAGCTCGTCCTGAGAGTTAGTGACTGAGCAGCTAATTAGCAAAGAGCTCCCACAGGCTCCTCTGAGAGTCTGAATGTCACACAAATATCTGCTGGCTCTTTTTAACAGCTGCTGGAGCTTCATGTGGGTTTTCTTTTTCTGCATTATTGCAGCTGGACAGAGCTCACCTTAGACAGATAGAAAAGTCTTTACACAACATAATCTGCATCAGCAGTTAACACTGTCAGAGTTGATATCAACACTTCTTAAGTGTTTAAATAGGCCCAGACCACAAAGTGTTGCTTTTGCTCTTTTTGGAGAGTTGGTACTTTAACTCTGAGTAAGTGTAATTGTTGACTCTTTTTGGAGTTAAAATTTAAAACTTTGTCACACTCAGTAGTGTGAATTTTGATCAACACTTCTATGTTATGTTGGGAATACACTCTTCAGAGGATATATTCAACTACTTAGCTCTATATTAACACTGCAAAGTGTAAACATTGCTGTGTTTATCTACTGTATATTATTGGGGAAAACCAGCTGAAGTAAAGATACTATGTTTGGTTAGATCACATAGCTTACCAAATTCATTAGACCGCCTGTCACAAAGATGAGAAAACCCTCCAGCATCATGAAGTGCTTTAATGCAGACTCTAGTGAGCTCTTAAAGTTTTACCATTTTGAACAGGAATAAGAGATTTCAAACTGAAGTCACTTTTTTATACCCAAATATGAGCTGCTCACTGCGCTTCTCTGAGAGCTCAGAAATTAATCATGCATAACATTCAACCACTAAAACTAAATTTCTTGTTCAGGAGTGCAGAAAAGTAAGTATAATTTGACATCTGTTTCAATAGATAATAATAAGCTTTACTATTTTTTTTTTTTTTTTTTTTGTAAAACAGTACATTTGAAAATTCATGGAGAACAATCATAATTGTATTTTAGCATTTAAAATATCAGTTTGGCTTAAGAGAGTCTCCAGATGCAGCCACTTTCCTGATACGATCTTGGCTGGTCCCTGACAGGTCCTAGACCATATTTGGTTGAATTTGTTGTCAAGTTTGCTCCCAGTTGATTTGGTAGCTTATTTACAAACCAAGGAAAAGGTTGAAGCTATGTTAACTTCTGAGGGAAGCACTATCTCATTTAGACATCCTGCAAATGCATGATTGGACAAGTTTTCAATGGATTTTAGGCAAAACCCCAGAGAAGTGGAGGGGCTTTCAGTGGCTGGAAGTTGGCAGGCAGCTGGCAGGGAGGGGAAATTGAAGCAGCTGGATCAGTACATACTGGTGTATTGACCAGTACATATATATATATATATATATATATATATATATATATTTTTTTTTTTTTTTTTGTTAGAATTATCAGTGCTGTTAATTTAGGGTAGCTGGGACATAAACCCAACACTGGGTGGTGATCTAACAAATTGGTTTAGCTCTTATATTAAAATAAAAAAAAAGCATCATTTGCTCTACAGTTTTCATGTGATTTGGACTTATGGCATCTGTTGGTACTTGTACAATAATGGAGGATGAATAGGTAGATTGATTGATTGATTGATTTGATTTTTATTATTGTGTCATGCATATACAATATGCCCAGCCCAACGGGCTTACAAGACACCATTATTCAATAATCAAGTTCAGAGATCATTGTAGACGCTTACAAAAAGAAATAATCTCACAAAAATAAACTATCCTTCCGTTTTTTCCAGGCTCTAGATACAAAAGAGGCCAACTTGTAAATATTATAACTAAACAACCATTACAGTCTGTCATCATCAGTACACCAAAACATATCAGGACTGTTAACGTACATTTCATTCAACAGAGGAGCTCTCAACTCATCGTAAAAGGGACAGTACAAAAGAAAATGTGATTCATTCTCAACTTCACCTAATTCACATAATTCACAAAGTCTGTGTTCCTCCTGGATGTTTTTAAATCTGCCAAGTTCAAGAGCGAGTGGAAGGATTCCTGTTCTCAACTGAGCAACTAAAGATCTCTAACTTCTTGTTAAATTAGCTGTCACGTAAGACATATGGCCATAACTGTGTTTGATTTGGATGTATGTTCTTAATTTTGCCTTTAACAAAATTTCATTCAACCATTTTTTCTCAAACTTAGCAACCAGCTTCTCCCTAATTCTGTTCACATTACAAACAAGATTGTTTCGGTAAACATACTGTAATTCTGCTTCCTCAAAAATAGAAAAGAGTTCTGTAGCCCAGGGAGAGTTCTGCATTTTACTAAAAATGAAAATCTTCTTATTAATCCTATTTTCTGCCATATTAATGAATCGATTCCAAAGTCTGATCATTTCGCATTTTCTCACTATTGATCCAGGAATCCAACCCATGTCACCCTGAGCAGCTAGAATAGGAGCAAATTTATGGATACCTAAAAAACATCGTATCACTCTGTTTTGAATGGCATCTGAACTTTTACTTTCTTTGTATCCCCATATTCCTGCTGCATAATTTAATACAGGAGAAACACAGGCTTCATACAGATGTGTGTAGGTGGCATACCCAAGATCTTTACAGATTTTAAGCTTATTAACAACAGACCCCAGTGCACTTCCGGCTGAACCAGACAGAAGCTTCATACCGGCTTCATAGGTCATAAACTCATCAAGACAAAAACCCAGATACTTATATTCGGATGTGTATTCTGAAATAGAAGCCCCAAGAAAGAAAGTTTTCCTACTTCTTGGAATAACTTTCTTTCTGAAATGAGTTATCTGTGTTTTCTTCTGATTTATTGCCAGTCTCCATCTATGGCACCAGGTGTTCAACAAATTCAGTAGATACTGTAAATCGTCTTCTGATTCAGCCAGGAGAGCAATGTCATCTGCGTACAACAAGATACCCAAAGTAATATAATCTAAATGAATCCCTACACCAGAGTTTTTTATTTCAACAGCCAAATCATTTATATAAAGAGAAAACAAAGTGGGGGACAGGACATCTCCCTGTTTTACACCAGAGGGGGTTTGGAACCAGCCAGTTTTAAAATCTTTCACTTCAACACAAGCAACAGAACATCTATAGAGTGACTTCAAAGCTTGATAGAATTTACCATCCACCCCTGCCTTCAGAAGTTTTAGAGCGAGTAAGTCTCTGTTTATCCAATCAAAGGCCTTTTGAAAATCCACAAAACACACAAAAGTAGATTTGTTTTCAGCAATTCTTGTTCTAGCAATTGTTGAAATTGAGTGAATGTGGTCAATGCAGGCTCGGTCTCTTCTAAATCCATTCTGTTCGTCAACTAAGTATCCTACAGTTTCCAAATACTGGGTCAAGCTAACATTCAAAATACTAGAATATAGCTTATACACTGTACTGAGAAGACTGATTCCTCTATAGTTGAGAGGTATTCTTAGGTCACTTCCAAGCGATTTTGGTATAGGTTTAATTATTGATTTGTACCATGCAGAAGGGAGATTTGCTCTTCAAGTGTCACTTATGGGTTCAGAGTTCAGAGTGAAAAGACTAGAGTTAAAGATTAAACAGTGACACTGTATGGATTTCCTGGAACACCATTTTTACACTTGTTTTCTACACCAACTGAGAGTTAATTTTCAGGGATGACTCCATCCAGAGTTTAATTTACTCTGCACTTGGTGAAATTTTGCCAACACTAACATTCTAACTCTTCTCAGTTGGCTGTGTTCTTTCCTCTGACTAGTTGTAAAAAGTTTATGATTTGTTCTGTTTTTTTTGTTTTTGTTTTTTTTTTCATACAACTGACTTCAGTCTCATAAAAATACAGACTGCACTGGTATCCTCCCAAATAGCCCATATCAGCTAAAAATATTGGTCAACCATTACATCAACTGAGCTCCATCCAAGTGCTAAAAATATTTGTCCTGTTGTGTGTAATGTCTTGTGTGTACGCATGCTTTCTTCCCCATCATGGTGGCAGCGTCTGGCCAGCAGGCCACAGCTCCGGCAGTCCAGACGCTGCCTCACATGCTGTGGTAATCATGGTAAGGTGAGATACCGCGTGCGTCTGAGTTTGCAGAAGTCTCATAAACCTTGCTTTTAAGGATGCAGTAAATGTCCTTGTGTGTGTGTGACGGCTTCAGCATCTGTGGCAGTCTGTGCTTTCAGGGCTGAGATGATTGCTTGAACACACGGCTGTGGACGAGTGTATTTATGGGTTTTCATGTGTTTTTATCTTAGTCGTAAAATATGCTGTAGGGAGCGGACATTAAGTAACAGTGATAAAGTGAAAAGATTAGAAAAACTTAAAGCTGAAGATAACTCGGGTCATTTAAGTTTATACTAATGATTAAATATGTATGTTAGAACATATGGAGATTAAAAACAGCATAATGTGGGAAGTATTGTGCAATATTTCTAAATTTTGTCCAATAAAAGCATTTCAAACATTAAATCATGATCCACCTAACTTTAGCATAGCCCATTTAAAATTATGGATTACTATGGTATCAGGCATACACTGCGTATAAGAAAAACACCTGAGAAAAAAACTGCAATATTATTTCCATATGCCAAAGCAGAAGACAGCAGCTGTTTGCATTTACTTGCAGACACCCTTTACTCTCTGAAGCCTTTTTGTTACACTTTAGTAGCCTTGTTTTGGGGTTGGCACAATGATTTTAAGGCATTTTCTTGAATCTGTGGGTGCCTTTACCTTAAATGTACATAAACTTCTATCTGCAATAAGGCCTTAAAAACTTGTTTCGATCTACCCGTTCAAGCCTCTGGGAACATGACTTGAAATGTTTAGAATTTTAATCGTGTATCACAGTTCAATGTGCAGTCCTACAATCTAAATATAAGTTCACACAAGGTACCTGGAGTAAAAGACTAATGGACAAAACATTTAACTGCTTGTTTTAAGGTGTCATATATTCATTTCCATCTATTTTCTGTTCCCTTAACCTAGTCAACTTTTGCAGCATAATTGTTGTGCTGCCTTTAATAAAAAGCTAGTTGTCATTAAAACGTTGTGATAAAAATGTTACAAAGTCATTTAAATAAGTTAAAGTTGAAAGAGTGGAAATATTTCATTGTTTGTATTAGTTCATGGTGTCTGCTGCCATCCGGTGGGCATTGACAGTGCTTTCACTTTTAGATCTCATGCTCAAGTTTCATTTTTCCTCAGTCATGTGCAGCAGAGACAGGGAAACAAATGAGTGTAGTTGAGTGCTTTTCTATCACACTTTGGCCTTTGAGAACATCTGTCTTTTAAGTTAACTTAATTAAAATCATAAATGTGTTGAAGAACTGTATGAAAATCTGAGGTAGATCCTTTTCATTGTTTGTTTGCCATGCACTCACTAGCTAATGCTAATGATAGCAACTATTCTCTTTGAGTTGTGGCCTCTGTTTTCATGCCAATTTACCAATACTTTCATCCAGTAAAATGCTTGTTTATAATGCTTAGTTGGTAAATGGACTTGAGCAAATTTAGTACTTTTTTAGTCTCTTTGACTACTCAACGCAGCTTAACATCACATATCACACCACCCATTCACTCTCACATTCACTCATTGGTGGTTGGAGTATCTATGTCAGTTGTGACTATCACATTCATGACTTTGTCACGCCTTGTCATACCCATTTACATGCCATTGATGCAGTGATGTGTAAATGGGGTTAAGTGTCTTGCCCGAGGACACATCGCCATGTGACAGCCGATTCTGCGCTCGCAACCTTCCGATTGCCGACTAAGCGCACTATCATAAAGCCCCATGACACGATATTGGTACATATATTTCATGTCTGTACTGATTTGGTGTAATTTCTGTGCATTGTTCAGTTTACAAAATAAAAAAATACTTAAATCATTCTAAATCTATTCTACAGTTAGGCCATGTGTTGTTATTGCAGACTTTTTGAGCCGTTTTCTGGCTGTCTAACTCTGCACACTGGAATGAGCAGAAAGGGCAGTACATCTGTTATTGGTTATCTTCAGTAACCATTTTGGGTTTGTATCCAGGTAAACTCAAGAGACTATTGAAGGAAGATTTGGTGCCTGTTTGGTGTGTAGCCCATTTGATTACTGATTAATATACCCTTTCAACCAAGGCATATTTTACAAGCCAACTGCCACTGCTTTTGCTTTTTGGATTTCCTCTATGGTCTTCTGGAAAGTCCATATTGTTTTTTTTGTTTGATATGTTCTTTATTCTCACCCACCTGGGAGCTGTGATAAACAAATTCATGTTCTTCAGCTTTGCCATTGCTGCTTATCTCAAATTACCTTGGAGGTTTGGTTTCGTGGTAGCCCTAAAACCAAGCCATCTTTTAACTCTTATCTCTTGTCTCAAGATAGCTTTTGGGATTTAAATCTTGCTACCTAAAGAGTCTTTGAAAGGAAAACATTGTTCCATGCACAATAATCTCACCCATTTGATTTCAGGGTAACCTTTTAAACATATTTTTAAGCTAATCTCCACAGCTGGTCTTCAGCTATTGATCCATTTTTGGTGCCAATGAGAGTCTTTCTGAGGGTACATTTTGATGCCTGTTTTTGGGTAAGTGTTGTACCTACCCATTATTTGTTTCATTTTTGAATACCTACTTTGAATATGGTTTATAGCATGACTTAACCCTCCCACATTTATTTTCAAAACTCATCCAAGAAGTTGAAGCAAATTTCTTCCAATTCAGGGTTACAGGTAGTGCTCATGCGTCACAGCAGGAAGGTTGCTGGTTCAGCCTCTTGAGTTTGTTGGGGCCTCTCTGTGTGGAGTTTACATGTTCTTCTCTTGTACATGTGTGGGTTTTCTCCGCATGCTGCAGTGTCCTCCAACAAATCAAAAACGCGCTTGTTAGGTTGATTGGTGACCCTTAATTGCTCTTATGTATGAGTGTGCGTATGGATTTCCATCTGTGTATGTTGGCCCTGTGATTGGCTGGTGACCAGTCCAGGGTGGGCCTTGCCTTTTGCTGACTGTCAGCTGGGATAAGCTCCAGCTCCTGTTACTTCAGGGATAAGTGATCTAGATAAAGGATGGATGGAATTTTGATATGTTTCCATTACTGTCTAACAGAACTACTAGCATAATTAGCATAATATCCGGGTTTGTATGTAATTAAATGTTTCTGCTATTAAAAATGGATGGACTCAAATAATTCTAGTCCCTTTAAATCTTCAATGTGCAGCTTTCAGTGTCGTAATCCAGTGGTTGTCACATTTTAGTACCAGTCTCCAAGATGTCCCTAGTCTCCTGCTCTGTGTTGCCTTTAAGTGTACTTATTTCAAGGAGTGATGTCCTTTCAAATATGCAGCCCAAAGTTTAATAAGCTCACATTCTGCCACGTTTAGACTGAAATCTTTAGTTAAGAAAGTTGTAGTTATATATTTAAAAGAAGGTGAAGTAAAGGTCAGAATCAAACAGAATTCATATATAGTCACTGAAAGGATGCTTTGTGTACTTGTACAGGAAGTCCTTGGAGCAGTGAATCCAGCATGTGCTCAAAGTTTTAAAAGTTGGAAAAGTTGACTTGAGTTGTGCTCACTCTGAAACTTTTTGAGTCTTTGTAACTGTAAAGAGGGGAGCTGATTGTTCAGGGTTTCTCCTGAATTTCAAGATAGAATCTGATTAAATGTGAATCCACTGGGCCTTATTTTTAAAGTATATTTTGGCACATGTAAACTCATATTTCCATTAGTTTCCTTCAAATGTTTTCACAATGGTACAGTGGCAAAACTATAAAAACATTCCCCATGTTCTCCTCAGCGTCTTATTTTTACATTTTACCACTTTACTTAAGTTTTCACCACTTCACCTCGGTGTTTTATAGCTGTACAAACTAAATGACCTGTTGGATTTAAGGCCGTTATAAATCCAGTCCTCCTCTGTCTTCTGGTTTTGGGGTCAAGGCTGCCGGCGGGGAGAGGAAGGGTGTTTGTGTTTTAGGATGTGTGTTGGACGGATGCATAAAATCACTCCTACTTCCTCTGAGGGTTTGACATCATAAAAACATGAAACTGCTGCTGGAATAAAGCGATTTGAGGTTTCTTAAAGTTAAAAGTAAAAAAAGGAAAAGTAGTTCCTCCTGCTTCATATGTTGTTATTGTTTGGATGTGGGGTAAGGTATGCATACGTTAAAATAATTGTATTTTGTGTTCAGTAAATGACTTTGAGTCTTTAGATTCTTATTTTGATGATGTAGTTCTGCTGGTTTCTTCAGCTAAGGACCTCCTGCATTGGGGTTACTTGCAGAGAAAGCCGTCAAGATGTCCCATTTCCACTTCTGTATGTGATGAGTGTCCAAAGATCTGAAAATATACAGACAATGCCTTCCAGTATCCAGCACAAAGAAGTGCATTTTGTACAGAAATGTGGAAGCCTAATAGATGTTCGCCAGTGGTGTAGCCTGGAGGACTCAACATCAAGTATATCGAACATCCATATGGAGAAACAATGTTGACTAATTTTGCATGAATGCAAACAAGTGAAGCTGCTGACCTGCCAGGAATAAAGTATGTTATTGTATATTTCATTGACAAGATAAAGGAATGTCTGAGAAATTAATTGCCTGCAGTGTAGCACTGTATCTTTGTCAATTTATACTTTTTTTTTCTTTTGCTGCAAATGCCGTATAACTTTTCAAATTAATGCATCAATACCAAATTGGCAAGACTTTTTCAACTCTTTAAACTATAACTGGACTTTAATCATATCAAATCTGACTGTATATTATGTTTAATCATATTTTAGCTGAATAACATGACTCAGATTCAATAAGTGGTAGAATAAGTTCAATCAATAAGTTTGCAATAAATTTGATTAATGCAAACTCAATTAACAATCTACTTCAGCTACTATAAAAAAAAAAAAACACTTGATTAATTTTTCATTTAGATTGAGGCACAACAGTGGTCAAAGAGAAAGCTGTACATATGAATATGGATGAGAATTGATCATATTTTATTGATTTGCATTATCTATTCTGCTTATCAATTCAGTTCTTTTATAATTTCTTTACAGATCCCTGTAGATTTTTTGTTGGGTGCTAAGTTGGCTTGCACGGGTTTTCAGTGGCAACAACATGAAACACACAATGCTCCTGATATTTGTTGCTGTACTCCATTGATGACTGTTTCAGAATGCTGCTGGTGTCCCCACGCACCAAAGGTTTGCAGCAAGCATTGAAAATTAACTCATGGTGTTAACCATTTCTGTCTCCTGTCTGCCTTGAGTTTTGACTTGTCGTCATTTCTGCTGACTGCCTCTGATGAGTGTGACATCTTTGTTTTGCAAGGCACGCAGAATGAAGTGGAAGGAACTGATGAGCAAAACCTTTGAGTTGTCATTGATTTTCCAACTGGAGAAATGAAAGGACTTTTGGTGGACTTGTCTGAGTCAAAGTAAGGCCTCAGGCTTTGCAAGGATGCGTTTGGATGATGTTTCTACCAGCTTTGGCTTGCAACACCTATGGCTTTAAAACCAGGAGTGTTCTTGCTGTATTTCAGCTGCTGCCACAGCTCTGTCTTTCCATAAACCCCCTGGTAAAGAGTCTTAATAGAAAGTTCATTAAGAACCACAAAACATCCCCCAACAAATGACTTCAATCATTTAATTACTGACTTCAGATTGAAGGCAGTTGTCGTATGAACAAGGAGAATTTTCCACAGAAATGGACGACTGAGCTCTAACTTTGAAAGGCGCCGATGGGAAGTGTAATTGAACTGTTTTTGTCTTGTCTGAGAAATATTCTTCTGCTGAGGACATACATAAGGAGACATTTGAGACATGTTAGTGTTGAAATAAAGATTGACAAACACAGCAGCCATTTCTCATCCAACATGCATCCAGTCAGTCCAGTTAATCACAACCTGAACCCAGAGGAAGAATTTGGATGTATATATTTATGGATAGACATTTCAAATGGCACCATGTCTTTATAAAACAGGAAGATTAACTGTCAGAAAAAGGTTGGAAAATTAGGACATTATCTCTGTGTGCGACCTAAAAATGACTGCTTTCACATATAATTGTCCATAATTGTCTCTTCAAACCACTGACAGCTTATCAAAGATTTCCACAAACATTATTCTGCCTTTACCTTCTCTCTGTCTGCTGCTATCCCTCAATAACATCTATCATATTCATCTGCCTATGGGCTGTTATTTCCCCATTTTTCCCTCCCAAACTTTACAAACACAAAGTCTTTACCCTCTCAGGCCTCTCATTCCTGCAGAGCAACAAGCGATCAGCTCTGACTGACATATGCAAGTCCATCCAACATGGACAGTGTGTCCAAACTTCTCCCAGCCATGCAATTAAGTCATTTTCTGCTTATGATTTCCCCTGAAATGATAAAGTGACTTGGCAGATCTTGGCATGAGAAACTGATGACTAAATACTTCAGTTTAAAGCAGCAGGCACTTCTCTCCTGTTATCTGCTGATGTAAGTGGAGCCATTTGGTTGATGCCAGCCAGGAAGTTAGAAAAGGCTGGTTTGGATTTTCCAGTAATTCTTAGAAGAAAAACCTCTTTTTCTGTGGCTGCAGATCCTGTTATTATTATTTCTATTCAGCAGATAGTGAAAACATTAGTGACTTTTTGTGCTTGATGTTGTTGAAGCAGCATTTTGAGGTACTTTTTAGTTTCTTTGTAAAATTTTTTTGCTATTTGTCTTAGGTTGTGTATCTCAGGGCATCTGGTCCATGAACAAAACTGATTAAGCTTAGCTTTGTAACATGAAGACAACCTTTTGACCTTTTCAATGGAGCCTAATTGTTATTAATTATTCACACATTCGCTGTAACCATCTGTTTTGAGGTACCCTCAGTTTCCCTTTGGAAGGTTCCCTACTGGGTTTGAACAGCTGCATTTTAGTGCTAGGTTAGAGGTAAATCTTTACACTTCACTAATACATTTTAGACTTAATGCTACTGTTTGTATTAAGGAACAGTTCTGAGTCTTTTTAATGGTGCCCATAAAAGTCTGTACGATATGTTTCATTATCTGTTCCTTGGTGCCATTTGAAGTAAAATTTCTTTTTATCCACTTTGACCTTGTATCTCAAGGTCCCCTTTGGATACTGTGCAGGGTGTTTTTCAAGGTACAGTTAAGGGCAGGGGTGTCCAAACTATGGCCAAGGGGCCAAATGCGGCTTGCTGCCCGTTTTGAATTGGCCCCTGAAACAGTTGAATGGAAACCAAAGTGTTCGGGCTTACTCTGGTGTATCTACTCTGTTTCTCGCTGTTTTCCACCGTGTCTGGAGATACCATGAGGAGCCATGGTCCTATTGTTGACAGTAGGGATCAGCTGTTAGCGCTGTGTAACACAGCAGTGCTGCCTCAGGAGAGACCCGACGTACCCCGCGAGCTGAAGAGGAGGAGACGGAGGCCCCGTGCCAGAGTCCGTCGCCGAGCCAGGAGGAGGAGATACAGACCCGTCCTCCCGTCCGTTTTTATGGGGAATGTGAGATCTCTCCCCAATAAGATGGATGAGCTAACGGCGCTGCCCGGCATCAGTCGGAGTACCAGGAGTGTAGCATCATGGTGTTTACAGAGACATGGCTAACTACGCTAACCCCGGACATGGCCGCTACACTGGATGGCTTTCATCTCTCACGGGCTGAAAAGGAACAGATCTGCTGTAGAGACATTGAACTGTTAGCTGTTAGCCATATTACCTCCCGCGCAAGTTCTCGCATGTTATCGTGATAGCTGCGTACATCCTGCCGTCTGGTAAAGCCGCAGTAGCATGCGAGACCCTGCACTCTGCAGTCAGCCGGCTACAGACCAAACACCCTCAGGCCCTCCTCCTCATCTCTGGGGACTTTAATCATGCCCCTCCATCCTCCACTCTGCCCACATTTACCCAGTATGTTACCTGCCACACCAGAGACAATAAAATACTGGACTTACTGTATGCAAACACCAAGGATGCATACAACTCATCACCCCTCCCTCCCCTGGGGAGATCAGACCACAACCTGGTTTATCTCCAGCCTGTGTACAAACCCCTTGTCAACAGGCAGCCAGCTATGACCCACACAGTGAAGAGGTGGTCTGAGGAGACCGAAGAGGCTCTGAGGGACTGTTTCGAGTCAACTGTGTGGGAGGAGCTCTGTGATCCTCATGGGGAGGACAAAGATAACCTCACGGACTGTATCACTGACTACATCAACTTCTGTGTGGAGAACATTGTACCCACCAGGACTGTACAGTGCTTCTCCAATAACAAGCCCTGGATTAATCCAGACATAAAGGCTCTCCTGAAGGAGAAGAAGAGAGCCTTTAGGTCAGGAGACAAGGAGGAGCTGAAGGATGTGCAGAAGGAGCTGAGGAGGAAGATCCAAGAGGGGAAGGACAACTACAGGAAGAAGATGAAGGACCAGTTGCAGCAAAGAAACGTCAATGGAGTCTGGAGGGGCCTGAAGACCATCTCAGGCCACAAGGAGCCAGACTCTCCAGCTGTTGGGGACCAGAAGTGGGTGAATGATCTTAATCTGTTCTTCAACAGGTTTGACCGGACACCTGCCCCTCCCCCCACTCTGCTGCAACTACCCTCATCTGCATCTTCAGGACGCTGCCCCCCCCCAAACAACCCCCACCCCCCCTTTCCTCGTCACCCAGCCTTTCCAGCCCTCAACCACCCTCCACTGCTACTCCTGCCAAAAGTACAACACCTAAACCCCCCACCTCCAGCCTGTCCCTCACATCCACCCAGGTGAGACACTCAGGAAGCTAAAGACCAAAAAAGCTGCAGGTCCAGATGGCATCAGCTCCAGGCTCCTCAAGTCCTTTGCAGACCAGCTGTGTGGGGGTGGGTACCACAGCTGTGGAAGACATCCTGCGTGGTACCAGTGCCAAAAACACCGCACCCCAAGGACCTGAACAGCTACAGGCCGGTGGCACTGACGTCCCATCTGATGAAGACTCTGGATAGGCTCGTTCTTTCTCACCTCCGGCCTCTGGTGAGCTCATCAATGGACCCGCTTCAGTTTGCCTACCAGCCTGGCATTGGGGTGGATGATGCTGTCATCTTCCTCCTGAACAGAGCTCTGTCTCACCTGGAGAAGCCTGAGAGCACTGTGAGGATCATGTTCTTTGATTTCTCCAGTGCTTTCAACACCATCCAGCCTCTTCTTCTGAGGGACAAGCTGGTGCACACGGGGGTAGACCACCACCTATCAGGCTGGATCCAGGATTACCTCACAAACTGACCGCAGTATGTAGGGGCACGGGACTGTGTGTCGGACATGGTGGTCTGTAGTACAGGGGCCCCACAGAGAACGGTCCTGGCTCCGTTCCTCTTCACCCTGTACACTGCGGACTTCATGCATAGGTCAGACAGCTGCCACCTGCAGAAGTTCTCTGATGACTCTGCGATTGTCGGCCTCATCACTGAGGAGGATGAACGGGAGTACAGAGGACTGACCCAGGACTTTGTGGACTGTTGCCAACGGAACCACCTCCAGATCAACGCGAGGAAGACCAGGGAACTGGTGGTGGATTTCTGTAGGCGTAGACCTCCCCCACCCAACACCGGTGAACATCCAGGGTTTGGACATCGAGATAGTGGACTCCTACAAATACCTGGGTGTTCACCTGAACAATAGACTGGACTGGTCTGACCACACAAGCACTCTCTACAGGAAGGGCCAGAGCAGACTGTACCTGCTTAGGAGACTGAGGTCGTTTGGGGTGCAGGGAGCTCTCCTGAGGACGTTTTTTGACTCTGTGGTGGCATCAGCCATCTTCTATGGAGTGGTCTGCTGGGGCAGCAGCATCTCAGCTGCAGACAGGAACAGACTGGACAGACTGATCAGGAAGGCCAGCTCAGTCCTGGGGTGCCCCCTGGACTCAGTGCAGGTGGTGGGAGAAAGGAGGATGCTGGTGAAGCTGGCATCCATGCTGGAGAGGGACTCCCACCCCCTGCAGGACACTCCGACAGCCCTGTGCAGCTCCTTCAGTGACAGGCTGCGTCACCCGAAGTGTGTGAAGGAGCTTACCGAAAGTCCTTCCTGCCTGCTGCTGTTAGACTGTACAACCAGCATTGCCCCCAGTCACCATAAACTGTGCAACTTCTCTACAATGTGCAGTTACAATGTGCAATTACTGTACAAATTCTCCAACAATGTGCAATAACACCCATGTCCAATCACTTACATTAATGTGCAATTACTTTGTGATTGTGTTAATGATCCTTATAGGATTTGCTTTTTAGTCTTTTTTTGTACCCAAGCCCTTTTTTTTATATTTGTAGAATAATGTACATACTGCTACTTTTATACTTAGGTCTATCTGTCTTGCTGTTGTAACACTGCAAATTTCCCCATGTGTGATGAATAAAGGTTTTTATTCTTATTCTATTCTATGAATAAAGAAAAATTTGACTAAAGCAGCAAATACCATCAATCAGGCACATTTTCTGCCATATTTACTTTGTCAAAAGGTCTCTTTTACAAGTATTTTGCATCTTCAAGGACCAACACTCTTGCAGTTTAGTCTTGTTTTGTGTCTGACAGTGAAGATAAGCTGTCCCATCTCTGTTTCACAGAGGGTCATTCTCGCTCTGACTAGGTGTGAATCCAGTGATAGCCCGGGGTTACAAGGGCCCCTTGACAGGTGATAACCCAACCCTAAACCCTTAACTTAAATACACTTAAGTGTGGTGCAGCAAATGGCTCAGTTGTTCATGTATTCCTCTTTATGTGGCCCTCGATGAAAAAAGTTTGGACACCCCTGGTTTAGGGTCTGATTCAAGGGGAAGTCAATTGATTTCTGCTATCCTAAAATAAATGGTAAATGTCTGTTTTGAAGTTCCATCTGTAGACTGTTTCAGCGTTTTCAGGGTCTTATCCTGGTTACCTCTTTGAATTATCTGTCTTTGTCAGAGAGGCTGTTTCTCTCAGTCCCTCTAGAGCCTTGGTTGCCAACTTGGGGTCCAGGCCCCACCGGGATGGGGCCACAGGGCTCTGCCATCCTTGAGGTGGTTAAAATCTGGTAACCATAATTTGACTAAAGCAATGATGAGTATTTTCCAAGAGAATGTGTATGTAAGCAGATTATATATTGATTTTGTTCATGAAAATTAATGTACTTGATTTTTTACTTATAAATGTTATGTATATATATATATATATATATATATATATGTGTGTGTGTGTGTGTGTGTGTGTGTGTGTGTGTGTATATATGTATATATATACATATATGTGTATATATATACATATATGTATATAGGAACACGGAATTTTTAGAATGAGATTAAGAGTCCAGTTTCAGGGAGCCATTGCGATTATCTGGCTTTCTAACATAAACCATTAATGCGTGTTTAAAGGTAAACACTGATGTCTGTTTGAGGGCTTCCTTCAGAGTCGGTGAAGCATCCATGTTCAGACCTCATTCAGGGCATCACTGAAAACTGTCCATCTTTATTTTTCTAAAAAACACCCTCTGTCTTATAATACCCTCCAGTCTTTTAAATGTACCAATTACAGTTTATAGAATTTAGGCTCTCATTTCAAGGCTCCTCCCATTAATATCCATTTTAAATGAATCCTGTTTCAGAGACATTAAGGTCTGATTATGGAGAACCCCAAATCATTCTCTGATTATATCTTTCTGTTTATAGATTCCTACAACAAATGTGTAGGTACATTTTTGATTCTTTTTAAATGTTTTTTGGGACAGCATTCATACTTCCTGTTTCAGTAGTATGGCCATGTCAACAGACCTGCTTCTTTCTGTGTTAAAGTGCCATTAGAAATGGTTTAAGTGACTTTAAAGTACTCTTCAGGGTGTTCCTGCCCATTTTAAGGCACCTATGGAGTGTCTTTTTAAGTGCCCTTTAGCATTTGTTTATGGCACACTTTGGAATACAGTTAAAGTTACCACTCCCAAATTCATAGTGTTTTAGAACCAAGTATCTTCATCTGTTTTGGATACCCAAAGAAGTGTTTTATGGTGCATCTCAAAGTCTGTTGAGGTTCATTTCAGGTTCTGAATCTGGGTACCACTGAGAACAAGTTACCTTACGAGAGTTAACTGTCACCATCTGTTTTGAGGTACCTGTGACTGTGCTTTATAAAAGGGATGTTTCAGGGCCTCTGATAATTTTTTATCTTTTGTAAATGACTTGTCACTAATGGCCAGAGGTTACCCTCGTTAGCGTTTAAGGCTCCCCTTGAGAGTCTGTTAAAGGTTCATTGTGGTATTAAATTTGAGTGCAGCATTTTTGTTTAAATAAATGATCCTATTTTATTAAAGGAACCTGTTTTTGGTGTCTTAAGAGTTTGTTAAACCTGAAAAGTAGATGCAAATAGCATGCAGATTGGTTCCGTAATCCACTTTTCATAATTAAATATATATTAAATGTAAGATATTAATACTATGTAAATGGTTATAACCAGAATTTTGAAAGTCTTCTCTTGTTTTTCAGCACATAATTGACATGAAAGTTTTTTTTCAAGAGGTTAAGCCACAAAACCAAAAGTCCTGGTGAAAGACTTTGTTAATTTGACCCTATAACAGAGTACTTTTGTCTCCTCAAATTCCTCTATCAAGACTTCGTTAACATGATGGACAGCCCTCTGTGTTGCCTTCCAAACATCTGCTGAGAAAACCGGCATATAAACAGTCTGACCTGCTCACAAAGCCGTTACCTGCCTTTCCTTCTTTTGGATGGAGCTGCTCAGTGAAATTAATGATTTAAATATATGCAGCTTACTGAATATGCATCACGACCTTGAACGCATCATACATGCCTAATCAGATTTCCTTGGAAAAACACAAACAGCGATGCACGCTCAGTCTGCTTTCAGGAAATGTTGAGTAAGACTTTGGCTCCGGAGTCAAAGCCGCTTTGTTTCTGGCAGAAGTAAAAGTGAGCTGACGTGTTTTCTTAAGCCCCATTTTTAGTCTGACATGGATAAATTGATTATTCTAATTCAGTCTTTCTTCCATGTAACATCTGTTGTAGGATTTGATTAGTGTTTTACCGCCGCATAAAACGCCGATTTATCTTACGTGTCAAGGCTTGCAGACTAACCTCCTCTAACCCGGACTCCTCTGAGCGACTGACAGTTGGCACAGCAGCAAAGGTGCTCAGGCTCATCGCCTCCATGTCTCTTAAACCCAAGTCCATTTGCGGGGAACACTGTCACGTAATGGGGTTATTATTCGGAGTCCTCCCCACAACCACCAGGCCACAAGGAAATGTTCAGTTATGATTTGTTTATTGTCTGTGTAAACTTCCCACTCAGATGTTTGTAGGTTGGAGTGGAGCCATTTTGGAAAGCTGCCTGCTGCTATTACATCTGGATTAGGGGGGGTTTGAGTGAAGGCCTCTCCATTCAGTTCCCAGGACAAGATAATGATTGTTTCAGAGGGGTTAGAGATGCATCAGACTTATCCCAGGAAATGGAAGAATTTTTTGTTTTATGATTGAAATGGCTTCCAGGTGCTTCTATGGCAAGACACTGACAGTTGTGTCTGCCCATTATCCTTCATTTAGACACACTAAAAGCAGCAGATGTTCACAATTTGATACCTCCAAAATCATGATTTTTATCCAGTTTACCGACCAGAGAGAAATCGATTCAAACTTTTACGAGAGGAGGAAGGATTCACAGCTGTCCTGCTTTTCTTTTAAAAGAGTCCCAGCAGTCTGGATGACCTAATTATCGCTGTCCTTCTGCCGGTTCTTTGGTGCTAATTTACAAAATACCACAACATCTTAAGGCAGCATTTTCACTGATCCAACATGACATTTTATCTTGTTTTTAACTTCATTAGTGGAAGCCCTCAGCACTCGAAAATTCTACTAAAAGACTGTTTTTGTATTTAATTATTGGCTAAAAGTGGGAAGTTTTTACATGCTCACCAAAGACATCAAACATCACTTTGTGAAAAACTCATATTAAGTTTCAGGTTTGTCTTTTTCATCTATTGCAATTTGTTTTTCAAGTTCTTGAAAAAGGAACATTTTGACATGTTTGTGGTGTCGGTGTTCCAAAGTTCAAGTTGTTTTACTCCAAACTGGGTCATACTTGTTAGGATCATGATGAACTGGGGTATAACATTCATATTAGAAATAGATGCGCTTGCCATAATTTTTTGTCGGAGGAAAATTAGAGGCAGAAGTCAAGGTCATTCATCTCTGAAATTCTTCTTTGTATGAATAATGAAGCAGTAGGCGGAGGTAGAGCAGTCTGATCTGGTGGTAGGAGTGAATGCCAGCCCCAATTTGGGCTTGGCTCTACTTCCTCGACCCTCTCTCTAGTGGGGGCCATGAAAGGCTGTGTGATAGGGATATAGTATCAACATTGCCTTTTACCTGGGGCTTGCACGCACGGGGTCTGGATCTGTTGGATAAGGCAGTGCTGTTTGGACTGTTATGCCCATATGGTAGGTTAGGTGTGGAAATGGTTGGCAGTGGGAGGTAGCATGAAAGGAGATGACTTGGCCTCCCAGAGGTATCATGGGAACTTAGAAGGACAAAACACCAGTGAAGGAAGTCCCCACTTGGCAACTCTGACAACACACTGCAAAAACTCAGATCTAAGCAAGTGTGTTGTCTATTGTCAAGTCAGTATTGTGATAGTATTGTATTGTCAGTCAATATCTAAACATGTATTCTTATCCGCATTCTCTTAACAAGTTGAGAAAAATATCTTAATTTAAGAAATAAAAAGCAAAGATAAGGCATTAAATTGCTTGTAATGGTAAGAATACATCTGCCAATGAAACAAGGAAAGTTTGACTCAGTTAGGGTCTTAAATACAGGTTTAATATCTGTTCTGGAGAGAAAATTTCATTTTGAGACAACCTTCAAGTTAAATTTGACTCATTTTTTGGCAGATATTTTACCTATTACAAGCAACTCAGGCCTTGTTTTTAGTTTTTATATCTTCAAATAAGATCTTAACTCAGACATGTCAGGAAAATGTTTCCTAGAATCAGTCTAGTGAGTCTTTTTGTCTTAAAATTGGACAAATACTCTCACCTAGTTTTTGCAGAGCACCTAAGCTATGCTGCCCATTGCTTTACAAAATTTGTGTTTTGAGCCAATTAAGGCCAAGCAGCTAAGAAGTTAGAATGGGCGTTATCACATCTTGGAGCTTGCATTTGTGGAGCCAAAGTCTGATGATAGTGGCAGTGCAGTTTGGGCAACCAAGGGCAAGGAGGTAGGTTGAATAACTCATCAGTAGAGCCAAAGCAAGATGAGGATAAGGAGTCACTTCACTGAGTGTATACCCTTTATTAGAACATCCTTGTGTCATGTGTAAAAATAAAAAAACAGAACTCTTTTGTTGCTGTTGTTGTTTCTTTTCCTCTTATAAATGAGTAAGACAAGTAAAGCAGATAAAAAACAGTGTTATTTTTGTTGACTAATTATTTTTGTCATAATTTTCATCAACAACCATTTTCCCCTGATGAAAACTGGACAGTGACTAATAAAAACAAGTGCACATGGACAAAAACTAAAACTAAATTAACTGACGTCTAATCAGACCTTATTTGGTCATGTAGAAAGTAGGGACAAGTTAGGAATATATCCAATCACAAATACTTTGGCTGTGTGGAAAGGTGGTGGTGGGATAAGTTGGTGAGCGATCAAATCAGAGCTACTTCCTTTATGAATTGATATATTAATGTAGAGCAGGTTCACTGTTTGTGGTCAATTGTGGTATTGTAACTGAGATGCTCTGCCAGGTAGCCTAATTAAAGGTGATTGCATTTCACACAAAAGTTAATTTGTTTCTGTTCATTTATACATTCAAACTTTACTAGAATTCAGTAAAGGGTTATTAGATGTTTCATTTTATCCAAGTGTAAAACATGACTTCAGAAATTCAAGGAAACATAAAAAATGCCTCACACTTGACACTTTATATTTTAGTCAACTAAATTTATAGTAGATTTCATCGACTAAAATGTTGTGAAATTTAATCAACTAAAACTAGACTAAAATTAAAACAATTTAAATGGCTAAATTATGACTAAAGCTAAAAAAAAAAATTATAGGCAAAAGACTATAACTAAAACTAAATTTAAAAAAAAGTGTTGTCAAAATTAACACTGGATAAAAAGCCTGGAACTGTGTATCCTCTCAGTATAAAGTGAATGTTTGTCTCTATGTGTCTTCCCTGTGACTGGTCGGCAACCAATTCAGGGTGTACACTTGCCCACTGACAGACAGAATTTGGATCAAGTCCCCTTTGGACCAAACAGGGAGGGAGTGGTGAAAATAATGGATGGGCAGATGAACAGTATCAGATTGTTAAATAAAATGTATTAGCCTGACTGATATGGATTTTTTAGGGCCGATGCTGATTTTTTTCCATCACCCTTAGCCGATGACCGATTATGAACTGCCGATTTTTTTTGGGCCGATATACTGCTTTTTGCTCCCTCAATTTACATGAAAAAAATGACATTGTCAACTTTAAAAGGAATAAATATTCAACCGTGTACACAACATTTCTCTCACAGATTAAGTTTTATCTCCCATCGATGTGATGGCTGCTCCTCCGCAGTGAGACGCGCACCCCCCCCCCTCAACACACACACATCAGCTGAGCAGACGCTGACTGAAAAACTCCGTTAACGCTGGATTGATAATGGCAGCAAACAGCTCTAAACACGTTTTCACAAAAACACTGACACAATTTAGTACTACATATAAAACATTTCTCTCATCATTAAAGTTCGTCTAGTGCACGCTAAAGACCTCTCTTATAGCAGACACGGCTGCTCCACTCCACTCTGAGGGGGAGAGCACACACACACATACACGCACACACGACACGACACGCATTTAACCTCAGCCCGGTGTTCGCTGAATTAAACTCCTACAAACACCATGGAACTGAACTGACAACGTTGACATTACTTAATCCTTAAACCGGTGTTCGTAACAGCTGTACATATTAGCCTACAACTACATCAACAGCTCCCTAAATACAATGGTAAGCAGTTTTAAAGATGAAGCATTCAACAGCATTCCTGTTTTTCTGACCCACAAACTTAACTATATTTTCATGCACGTTTATTACATGCCCTTGGCATTCAGGTTTCCTATTTCAAAGTGGGCGGCAATATTTCAACTAAATTTAACTGTTAGAGGCTAATTGAAAGTTTAAAACTTATCGTTGTTGTGAAGGAGCCTTCAAGCTAATGCTGCTTTCACCACTCTTGCAGTGGGGGAGAGGTAACGCGTCCGCATGTGTGCAGGGTCTTCCGGCAACACCGAGCTGCCCATGGATGCCTGTCTGTAAATCATGCCGTGGAAAAATACATCGGCGAACCCACGCCCGAATCGGCCAATACCGATTCAAGTAAAGAACACAGATATCGGCCAGATATATCGGCCGGCCGACGTATCAGTAGATCCTTACTTTAGTACCCCTTAAATTGTGTCAAATAGGAATCTGTGGATGGTGACTGATTATTTCTATTACTCAATCAACATTCATTGCTCTTTTTTCTGGGCTTGTAACATCCATTTTGCATTTTCAAGTATGATAAATAATTTGTTGGCCCATTTTCATTCAATTTTAGCCAGTGCTTGCTAGTACGATCACGTCCTCATCGATTAGTTCTGCTATCGATGCTAATGTTAGCAAGGAAACTAAACAACTGTTTGAAATGGCTATGCTTTGTGAACGCTATCATCCACTGTCAGATAAAAGACATGAAGCCAGTCAAAGCAGATTCAGGGATGAAATGTATCCCCACCAGAGACAGAATTTACCTTCAGAGAGGAGAATCAGATGGAAAGGGAGGAAATTACCCAAATTACCCCGTTTCAAATGGCACCATGCTGGGAGCTAACTCATGGCAAGGAGGCTAATACATGAGCAATAACTGTTAAGAAATGGTTTATCTCTATGTTGATGATCCCTTTTTGTTTTAAAAGGGCATAAAATGACATTAATGACATTTTCAATCCGTTCCCTAAATAGCCAAAAAAGTCCTCAAAGGAACTTTAAACAGGCTTTTGTCTTCCTTCCAGGCGAAGTTTGCATTGATGAAAAGTTAGTTTTGAGGTGTGCTGTTGACCACAAAGTTGCTTGTGTTTTTTTCTGCCTCTTAAAGCATTCAGGTATCCCTTTATTTTACCTCCTGTCGGTGTCTACTTTAGCTACAGCACTCTATAAACTCAACTTTGACTCAGCTGCTCATGTCTGCTCACATCCCTTCATCACTCCTGTTTGACCAAAAGACAGCGAAAGGCAAGAGAACCACGGAGGAAGCTCCATCACATTGACTCTACCGGCTCATCTCTCGTTTAGTTAATGCAGCTTTATGTTGTGTTTAATTACATTTAGGAGCCATGAGGGAGTGGCAGCGTTGCCAAGTCGAGGTTTTCCGAGCCAGCTTAGCCACAGAGGATACGTCTCTGCCTGCCAGTCTGTTCTCAAACAGCATTACACAGCTAAACGTCCTCCAAGTGATTGTATATATGCTCCAAGCCCTCACATGCAATTAAGAGGTGAATTTATTCGACAGTGTTGGAATGATGCCCTGATTAAAGAGCCCATGCATTAACAGCCATTCAGTGAGAGTAAATACAGTTTGCTCTCTGCCCCGTCTCCCCTCACTCTCATCTTTTCTCCTTTTACTCGGCTCCCCCCGGAGGACAAGTGGCTCCACTGCAGCCTCTGCCAATAATACCTGCGTAGCTGTAGTCACTGCATTGTGATCAGGACTGTTGAAGGCAGTTTATCTGCTCTGGGGGTGAGAGCTGGCACCGTTTTTTGGGATCTCTGATGCTGAGTGGAATAATCTGGGGAGAGAGAAGAGAAGAAGAGGAGTGAGATACTTCATCTGGGAGGATAACATCACTACAGAGAGAAAGAGAGAGATAGAGGACTTCTGCTGATTGATGCCGAAAGAGAGGAAGAAGAAGGAGGGTGGGCAAAAGAGGGGGGGTTCATGTTTGTTTTCTTTTGTATGAGTGTCTTCATGAGGGATTTGTACCAGCTGTGTTGTTTGTGAGTGTGTGTGTGTGTGTGTTGTCGTACCCAGCATGTGCGTCCCTGTGATGTCAGTGGTCTCAGTGAAGGTGGCGTTCTTGCTGATGTTTTGGCTCTGTCATAGCAGCGGGTGGCTCAGCGTTTGGGATTCAGTGAGGAGAGGCTAACGAGTGCAGGAGGGCTGCCAGGCTGAACTCGGAGCTCAGACCAGAAGTCCTGAAGTGAGCGGATCAGTGAGTCGGCACTCATGCAGAGACAGGAGGCTGCGTGGCTTCTTTTAGATCTGAGCTTTGATGTGTGTGTGCAGTCAGGAGACTCAGAGGAGGAGGAGGGCAGGGAAGGCTGGAGGTGGCAGGGGTCCAAGGTCAGATATGAACCTTAGACTCTGCAGTTTGGATGTCAAATAGGTCCCTATTTTACTCACTGAATTTGAAGATTGATTGTTTCTTTCTTATGACGTGTTTCACTTACTACCAGTACAGTTTGTTACACATTGGCAATCTTTCTTCTTTCCACAATCTGCCCTGTAGGTTGTAGATGTATCTGTGCATGTTCTCATCAGTATCTTAAACAGTCAGAGGACACACCATTAAGCTCAGACTGTATACAAATAACTAATGCCTGAAAAATTGAATATAAACATGGCAACAATAACAATTATTCTGTGAGTAAAAGTGACAATATAGACAGCAAAAGTTATGACCATCATCACCAACTTTGGCAACTGATAACCAATTATCAGACCACTTATATTGCCCTATAAAATCTGATTTATTTTTTTCCCAAATTCCGTTTTTTTTTTTTTTTGTTGTTGTTGTTGTTGTTTTTTTTCAATTTTAATTTTTTGAGAATTCCTTTTTTTGTATTTTACGCAAATTTAACCCCGAGACACAGTGTAAAGTAATGAAATATAATCACTCACTCTTCAGGTGGTCGTCACATTTTTGTAGGGGTCCAGTCAACAGTATGTTTACAAAATTTGCAGAACATTTGATCGCCTGACACATAACAATTATTGGGAATCTGCTCTCCCCTGTACTTTGGAGTTAGCCGGGAGTTTTGTAGCTTCTTTGCCAACTTAGCCGTTGTCTTAGGTGGCCGCTTCGACATGTTTGCATTGTTAATGAGGGGAAGGGGGAGAAATTGAAGTGAAGCATGCATTGTGCCCAGCCTTAGTGACCCTCTTGGAGCATTTTCCTCAGAGATACGCCCTTTTTTATTCCAAAAAATATATACTTTTACATACAATGTTGGCCATTTCCATGATATTCTGCTTTTATTGAATTCTGCTTTAATGTTCAATTCTGTGATTTCATCCGTGTTTCCATGATCATGGATTTCATAGGGCCCTAGACTTCTGTGGTTTCCACTTCTTGTGAATGGTTGTGAACTGTTTGTCATTTTGTCTTCAGAACTTCTTGTCATTGTAGTAGCTGCTGTGTTGACTCTGTCTTATCTCTCGCTGCCCATATTGGTCATGTAAATACTGAATTTTGCATCTAAGTTGCCTTTTTTTCTGAAGGACATGCAAAGCAGACTTGCTAAACTTTTGCAGAGGAGGCAATGTAGCCATCATACATCCACATAACTGGACACACCAGATGGACCAGTCAATATATTTCACTAGCCCATCTGAGCAACAACCCATAGAAAATGGGCAGAACATTTCAAAAGGATATCCTGCAGATGATTGGACAATTGTTCCATCAGTCACATTCATTACAGGCCAATCAGATATTGTAGTAGGTTGGCACTACTGCCAGGCGTAAAATACAAAATGTGAACCACTTTGTAGAAAAAACATTTTGTTTTTCATTTAATAAAGAAATGCTGTCCAGATCTGTTTTAACTGCTACTCAAGCTGTTAGCATATATGCTAATCTCTGTATGAGCAGCCACTTCCAGCTGCCGTCTCGCTCGTAGCTCCCAACTCTTCCTGCTTTAAAGGACTCTGATTGGGCCGTGCCACTCTGGGCCACTCACAGTGGTTGTACATTGGAGCTTGGCAAGATGGATCTGCCTGATTACAGGCATTGAATCAGGCAGATCCAGCCGCACTGCAAGGTTAGCATTTACAGCCACATCTTCAAGAGCAAGCTTATTTCCAGCCTAAATTGGTAGTCTGTTGTGCCTTGATCTAGCTGGTAGGGTCAGTAAGTATGTTTGGCACCTCTACATAGAAATGCCAAAACATGCACGGTCCGGAATGATTATTTGTTTACTTCTCCAAACTATTGACGGCAAAAATGCCAGAAGTTGCTGGCCTTACTTTTCTGAACAAAGCAGAAACAGAATGTAGGTGGAAATGCATCAATGTGAAATTATGCCATTGAGGCACTTATTTCAAAAAAAAAAAAAAAAAAAATGCCCCCACGAGGGCGTTGTTGTTCATAATGTGCTAAATAAACATCTTAATTAATTGTGCTCATATTTATGGTAAGAAAGGACTTAACTGTGCAATTCTCAAGTCCTGAATGGGGCACGAGGGTAGTCCACTGGAGACAAACAACCACTCATGCTCTGAGAGTTGAAGAATGTAAACCAAGGTGTGCCAAAGTCGATTTACTGTAACCAGTGTGTATCCTGCTTGCAGTTTGACTGGGTTGTAAAGTTCAATAACACGTCCAAAACACTTTTCGAAGTGATTGCTAAATGCGTATTGTTTGTTTGCATTGTGTTTTTTGGTGATATGGCTTCCTGGGCTGTTTTGGGACTGTTCTAAAGTTATCAAATTAATTATTTATTATTCTAAAAATGTATCCACACATCCATCCATAATAGCTTTGCCTCTTTTGGGGTGGTAGGGGGATCGAGCCAATCCCAGCTGATGCCAGTAGAGAGGTGGGGTTTAACCTGGGCTGGTCACCATGCTGATCAATCAATCAATCAATCAATCAATCAATCAATCAATCAATCAATCTTTATTTGTATAGCGCCAATTCATAACAAGTGTTATCTCAAGACACTTTACAATAGAGCACAAAGCTCTTCATATTATGGATACACATATATGCATAGATATATATATATAATATAAAATACACATATACATATATATACAAATATATACATCCAACACCCAACATGAATCCATATAGCCAATCATGAATCCCTCCATCATGGCGGCAAGAAAAAACCTTCTGTTAAGCAGCAGGAAATCTTGAATGTGGACCCCAGTCTCATGATGAACAGCAAATCCACACGATGCTGTGTTGGGTGTGTGGGCAAAGGGAGGGAGGTAAGAGGAGACAAGTGGACTAAAGTAAGAACTAAAGTTAGTGACAGATCCATGGACCAATCATAGACCTGTCGTTGTCAAATTTGTTTCTGCTGCAAACAAATTAATTAGAGGTTAGCCTCTTGAGATGCTACAACTTGTTTTAAGAAGGATCCTCATGTCTGTGTGGTTGTGGTGATAATTTTATAGAAGTATAATCAATAAAAGTCTTACTGAAAATAAGAATTTATGGTAGTGACGAACTCATGGGTGCCCAGACCACAAGTGCATCCCTACCATATTTGTCTCCGTTAAGTATAAATGTATTAATGGTAGACCTCTTGAGATGTGACACCTCATTTTCAAGAGGGATCTTATGTCCATGTGGAGCTAAAGATAGTTACTATAGATGTATCAACCATGGATAGAAAGATCATGCTAATATCTACATTAACAGCTATAATGATTATGAACTGGAATGAGATGGCCAAATATGTGCTATGTCTGTAATTGTAGTTATTAAGGCTTCGTGACTCCACAGCAGCAGGCAGTCTCCACCAAGGATCCCCTGATCTCTCCAATAAAGGGAGATGGACAAGTATTTACAATCTTATTCTCACCAGCTGACTGAAAAGCTGGCACCATATTTGTTGGATATAAATTGCTTTTCAGTCAGTTTCCAGCTGACTGAAAAGCATGTTTTTGGTCCGTGGGAAGAAACCAGAGTCCCAGCAGAAAACCTATACATGCACTGGGAGAACATTCAAACTCAACGTGGAAGGCTCAGACTGATTCATACAGTCAAGTAGTGACCCCCTACTGTGAGGCCCCAGCACTACCTGCTGCACTGCAATGTAGCCTTAACAGATTTATCGACTTTCTTATCTTTTTATGCTGCATTTAATTTTCCTTTATGTGGCCAATGATAAAACTTGATTCTTCTTTTAAACATGTTTCTGTTTCTTGATCCAAGTTATGTTCTGTAAAATAATAAAATTTGATGCCAGCCATGACACTAACCTCTGAAGTCCAAGCAGCTGTCATTTTGTACATTAACTGTTGATCAGATTACAGGCTGCAAGTCAGTGATGTGATTTTCTTATAATTTAGTATCTTCTCTCTTCAGAATCTTTTGCAATTGAATTTCTAGAGTACATGCTGTTCCAAAGTTTGCATATTAGACCAAACCTAATACAGAAAGTGACTCAGCGTTGTTATGAGCTGTGACAAAGTCAAACCTCTTCAGAAAGAGCACCTTTAAGCAGCTGTGGCTCTTTATTCAGAGGTGCTGAATAACCCTAAAAGTCTCTGAGAAAATTTGCATTTTCCCAACAACAAAGCAGAAATGGCTGTTTGCAAAATTTCTGAGGAAACTTTTTGTGTGTGTTTGTGTATTATCACCCTGCTGTGTTTGTAGGTATTAGCAAGAATGTCAAATTAGCAGATTTTAAAGGTCTTGAGTTATATTCTCCTGATCGAGCACCCTGTGAAGATTTATCAGATGTCCAGAGTGCTCAGCAGTCCTTCTCTCTGAGGCTCACTCAGCTTTTTTATTACATCCTGGGGCTTCTGTTTAATAAAGCACACTGATCAGGTTCATTCATTTTAAATTAGATAAGACTTTCAGAGTTTTAGTAACAGCCAAATTTAGTCATAAACATTTGCTTTACTGGCTTGTTTATTCCACTTAGATGCATTTATCATGGTTTCAAACAGGACCTAAGTGTTACATATATCATTTTGAAGATGAATTATTTTATTTACAGGTCAGGACAATGTTGTTCTGTGTAGTTTTAGTTGATTTACATTTAAAGAGTGATTACAAGTCAGCAGCAAGATTGTTTTTAATACAAACCGCCAACTGAAATATGCTTATCAACTGTTAAATAATCAATTTTAAATGTTCAAGGGATCTTTTAGTATTTTTTGAAGTTGGGTTGTATGCGGTTCTTGTCAATAGTCAGTGAAGTGGCTGAAAGGGCTTTTAGCTGCACTGTACCTTTAAGGAGAACAAGCTCAGTCTACCAGTAAGGTTCACAGTTGTTGGCAGGTCCAGTTATTTTGTGTAGTTGTGTAAGATTTATGTGAAAATGAGCCACAAAACTATATTGGATCAAATGCACAATACAAGGAAGAATTTCTGAGGGTTTATTTTTCTTCCAGGAAGTCTCTGTGTTTGATACTACTTTACAGTGCAGCAAATGACGACGTGTTCTTCCACCTGTACATATTCTGTCAATCTGCCACTTCACAGTAATCTCTGTTTTAGTTGTTAATCTGACTGGACATCAATATGTTTTTTTTTTTTTATTTGACACCATTGTCCATGAAAATGATTTGATTGTTTCTTAACATGTGGCATAGAAGGTTTTGGCCAATTTTGATAAACTCAGTCAGCAGGAATGTTGCTAATGTAGTTGTTCACTGTAGACAGTGTGTTAGACCTTGTAATTTTAAAGTTTAAAGACAAAAAAATTGATCAATTCAGGGTTTCCAGGACTTTTTTTGTTGTTGTTGACATAGTGGTGAAATGCTACCCAAAGGTTTTATCCACTTTTCAATTGATCCTCACTTGTTTGCATGTTGTCTGTTATATATATATATATATATATATATATATATATATATATATATATATATATATATATATATATATATATATATATATATATATATATATATTCTTTATCCGTACATTGTTATTGGGATTGACATCCAGAGACAATGTGTGTTAATTATTTGAAACATATACAAAATGCAGGCAGAAAGAAGAAAATAACAATAATAATAACAACAATAATGATAATAATTAAATAATAATAGCAATAACAATAATAATAATGCAAATAGACAAAATATAAATAAATAAATGAAACAATAATCTCTCAGTTCCCTAAGCCACTTCCCAGAGGAGAAACAACAAGGTACAAGTAAATAAACATGTAAATAAATTGTAGACAGTACAATAAACCACTTACAATATTAAACATAGAGGGGAAAAAATAGAAATTAATATATAAGTGAACATATAATATTAAAATAAGCAACGAGATAATGGAGAGAACAAAGATATATTAAAAATAAATTGGTAGAAAGCTTTGTATAAATAATTATATATACGTGTGTCTCTTTTTTTTTTATTAAAGGTATAATTAACATTATTAAGTTCTGTACTTCATACAATTGATCATTAAAGCAACAGTGATTCGCCCAGCACTATTTTGACGATGTTTACAGACAGAATTCAGTGTTTGCTCGGAGATGATTCAACACCCTCTTCAGTTTACTTTCTCCTCAGTCTACATGAAGCAGAATTGTGTTGCTGCTCTTCCACTTTCACTCCAACAGCATCAAACAAACTCTGCAAATCAAAACCAAATACAGTTTGACCTTCATAGATAGCGTCTTGCCCTGAAGATTTGTTTTTATTGGAATCATTTCCCTCCAGGAGCTGCAGCAGACGCTGAGGCAGCTGACGAAACCAAGAAACAAAATCACCAAAATTGAATTCTTTTGCCAGGTATTCCACCTTCCAATAGGGACGATAGATTTTCCCCTATCTCCTATCTTCATGTCTTATTCCCTCTCAGTGCACGAGGGTGAAGGACGTGATTTTAGGGCTGCATTATTTTTTACTCACTGTGCTTTTGTATTAGTTTTGTACTCTATATGTTTTGTAAAGAACCAGGCTTAAACTTTCCCATTAGGCACAGAGATGCTATTTATTCTGATAACAGGTGAAAATAAGTTCTTTAACAGCATTGATTAAAACAGAGACAGATAATGAAACAAAATCCTCCATCCATCTTCGTCAACATGACCACAAGACCTTCCTTACCCTGCCACACTTAATAGTTTCTTTAGGTAGTTCTCAATGCATTCCCAGTCAAGACAGGATATGTAATCCTTCTTGTAGGTTCTGGGTCTGCCTCAGGGTCTTCTCCTGGTTAAATGTGCATGGAAAACCTCTACAGGGAGGCCACCAGGAGGCACCCCGACCAGATCCCCGTATGAAGGAGCAGCGGCTCTACTTTAAGATCTTGCTGGATGTCTGAATTCCTCACTCTATCTCTAAGGCTGAACCAAGATACCCTCCAGAAGAGCCCCATTTCATACACTTGTAGCTGCAATATTATTCTGTCAGTCATTAACCAAAGATGCCAACAGAAGACCATCGTCTACAAAAAGCAGAGATGAAAATCTATGATCCTCAAACTGAACACACCTTCCTCCAAATCAATCAATCAATCAATCACTCAGTCTTTATTTGTATAGCACCAGTTTCTAACAAGTGTTATCTCAAGGCACTTTACAATAGAGCAGGCTGAAACCATACTCTTAATATTATAGATACACACATACTGTATATATATATATATATATACAAATACATATAAATATATTTATTTGTATATACACAGACACACACCCAGAGATGTATCCATCCAGGCAGAGACAAAGGGACTAAAAATAAGAATTTATGTTAGTGACAAACCCATGGACGCCCAGATCATAAATCTGTCTTCATCACATTTGTCTCTGCTCAATATAGATTCAATCAATCAATATTTATTTATATAGCACCATATTTGTTGGATATAAATTCATTATAGGTAAATCCTTTGAGCTGTTGCATCTCATTTTCAAGAGGGTCCTCGTGTCTATATGGTTGTAAAGATAGTTACTATGGATGAATAATCAATACAACCATGTATAGAGAGATCAATCTGATATTAACATTAATATCTATAATGAATATAATCTGGAGAGGAATGATGTTGAATAATACGGCAGCATCTAGCTGCACCTCGAGATCCTGCCCATGAAAATCAAAGACAGTATTGAAGACAAGGGGCCACCCTCGATCAAATCATTCATTCTGAGATCAGAAGAGCAGTGATGGTTTTCTGTTTCTCTTGAGTTGTTCAATGTGCACCTCATGCTCTTTGTTATGTAATCTTGTTCTATCCTTCTTTGCAAGGATTTCTGCAGCCTTGCAGAAAAATAGTTGCCAGCAGCTGTTTACATCAGTGCACCCAATGTCTCACCTTCACAAAATAGTAGTAAATGCAGATCTGTGCATTTGCAGCTTCTCAGTTAAACTTGGATGGATGGCAGGCTGAGTACTGCTGACAGCAGAGCCTTCACTCCGACGCTCTATCTCTCTGCACAAGTGTTAATCCTCCATCCTGCTCCCTTTTAAGGTAAAGAGGGGAGAGAACGAGACAGATGTATGGCTGTAGGAAAAATGTCCCAGGTTCCTGATGAACCTAAAGGGTCCAGCATCTTGTGGTCGAGCTTTGGTGTAAAATGCTGCAGCCAGTTGTGACTGCAGCTGTCAGCAGAAGCTGCACACGCTTTTAATTTCTCTTTTTCACACACTCATTCCTCAAACTCCTGCACTCCTGTTTGTTTACTTGCCCCCTGATGGGATGCGGTTTGGATTTGCGGCATGCATTTCTCTGTGTGAATGTTTCAGAGTTTGCCTGTTTTCAAGCATTTTTAGAGCCTTTGTTTTTGCCTGTATTGGAATTTTCCCCCTCATGTTTTCAAAGTTAGCGCTTTACGGCTTCTCAATATGGAGGGACTCTCTGAAGGAAACCACAATGATTCAAAGCTCTGAGAGGCGGCTCTCTTTTAAGAAGAGGGAGTCTGGCTTCTGAGAATAAAAAAAGCGGGAAAGAAAGGGTTGCTTTAATTGAGAGCAGTCTGTGTGTGGTATAATGAGGGGGAATACAGACTGTTGCATCATAAGGATATGAGTGTTTTATGAATTATTTCTTTGGGAGATGTTTCTAATTTAAGATGTTGAGAAGGTTATTCCAGTAATGGAGTCTTATCTACTGAAGCATAGATGCAGCCTAAAGTTTGTTCAGGAAGATAAAGAAATTATAACAATTGAATATTGATCTAATTCATTCCATAATGTAAAATAAGAAAAATAAAAAAAATCATAATTAGTCATTTATTCAGTGGCCTGTATATATGATTGTACAGCAAATAATTCAGAGAAAATGCACTGCAGACTGAAAACTTTGGCACAGTATGGAGGACATTTTCATAGAATGTTTTAAGTGAAGGTGAAGTCAGTACACGTGGTCAGAGGGTTGTCACCTGTTTTGAGTTTGATACACATAAGAGTGTAGTAGAACAGCTGCTAGCCAACCTAAAGGTCACATAAAATGCTAAGTATATGTTTTAATAGTTTTTATATGAAAAATGAGTCCATTGTCTGTCTTCAGACCCTCTCTCAGCATGAAAAAGCCCTCCTACCCTCTGTTACTTGCTCATCCTGTTCAAAAAAATGCTTATAGAGTCCGTACTTGAAAATGTACCCCTACTGATTTCATGAAGGGATATGTCAACTCCCCCAGATGGCATCTAAGCTAGGTGTTTGTTCCCCCTACTGCTTCAACTTACAAGCCACTAAGTGTCCAGTTAAGGGAAAGAAAGACACCAAAGCAGCAGCCTGTTTGGAGCTGGACTGAAACTAAAGGATTTATAGGCATGCCAACATCCTATAATTAAGTTGTAAGTAAGAAACTTCAGAATACTTTGGGGGGACGTCTTGGACCAGGGGCTACATGGTGATGCAACAAGTAGTCCTAGGGCCTCATAGCAAGAAAGTGGCTGGGTGGACTCCTCAGTTGATCAGGGCTATTCTGTGTGAAGTTATCCTGTTCTCCTTGCACATATGTGGGTTTCCTCTGGGTACTTCTGTTTCCCCCCACAGACTAAAACATTCTTGTTGGGTTGATTGGTAGGGCTGTATGAAAATTTTGATACACTAGTATGTAGTGATATTTTGTGGCACAATACCATTTCAACATTTTTGTGCACCATCGTGATATTGTATTATTCAATCATTTATTGAAATTTGGAACATCTATATTGTAGTTCAGCTTCCAGCCACTAGCAGACAGTGAACAATTGACTCTTCATTTCTAAATAATAGAGTTTATGGATGTGTCAGGGGTTGTACTTCATGCTTCTAGTGGTGGACAAAGTACTCAACTCCATTACTTGAGTGAAAGTGTAGAGACTCCTGTTCAACTATTACTCCAATACAAGTGAAAGTTGTTCAGCCAAATTTTTACTGAAGTTAAAGTACAGGAGTACCTGCTTTTGAAAGTACTTGAGTATTAAAAGTACTATTTTGTTTTAATGTCAATGCGTTATTGTATTGTTGCCACAATTAATTTACAAAAATGACTGAAACAACTGACTGAATGCATTGACCTGCTTATAGAACCTGTAGAATAAAAAGCTTGTAAAATATGCCACAAAGCCTGTAGAAATGCCTATTGAAACACGATTGAATCGACAAAAGGACAACCATTGCCGTTTTTTTTTTTTTAATTTTTACTTAAGCTATACTTAAAAGTAACGAGTAACAAGATCTTTCATAGAAATGTAGTGGAGTTAAAAGTAAAATATTTGTCTTTCAAATGTAATGGAGTAAAAGTCAAGTTTCCAAAATATAATACTCAAGTAAAGTATAGATACTCAAAAATGTACTTAAGTACAGTACTCAAGTAAATCTACTTAGTTACTGTCCACCCCTGCATATAAATAACACTGATCAGAAAATATTTTACCTCTGTCAAGGGGGTTGTGTTTTTGCCAGTTTGTTGGTTTGTTAGTTTGTGAACAGGATTATTCAAAAACTATTGAACAGATTGGGATGAAATTTTCATGAAAGAATGATCATAGCACAATAAAGTAATGATTCTGGTGGTAATCCAAATCTATATATGGATCCAGGAATTTTTTTAAGGATTAGTCAGCAGTTTAAGATGGGTTTATTATTACACATTTTGACAATAAGTCTCTTGAAAATGTTGGAAATGCCTTGGCGGAGGTTTGTGCTTTCAGAGCACTTCTAGTTTCTTGCATGCAACAATACGGGTTTGTGATGCTTTAAAGTTTCGAGAGAGTCATGTAAAAGATATTGAGAAGAATTTCTGTGTTTAAAGTATCGTAGTATATCATGATATATTGTTTCGTCAACTATTTGTTTCAATACGCACCCCTTTTTATTGGTTACTCTTGATTACTGTCATTCTGAATAGTTGTCTATCTCTCTATGTCAGCCCTATGATTGGCTGTAAACTACTCCATCCAGGGTGTACCATATTGAAGTGTAAAGGTAAATGTCTTGCACAGGGTAAAGATTGATGAATATAAGTCCTACATCATGGTCCTGCAGGCTGCCCTTTTGAGGCTTTATTTCTGCCTTTTCTAGACAGAGAGGAAAGTGGATAAATGAGGAAAACCTCAAAGAGAGAGAGCTAGTGGGGAATGACATGCCTGATGGAGCCCCAGGCCAAACTTGGACTTTGGCCTCCTATCCTAAGGGCATCAGCCTTGGTATACAGAGCCAGCAGACCACAAATGCCCCTTATTACCCATGATTAAGTATTTCTCTTTTCGTACTGCAAAATAGATGGAGTGTCACTTTTTTTTATTTTTTTGGTCCTACTAGATGTGCAGGAGTTTATTTTTTTGGTCTTTCTTGAATTTCTGGTATTGATTGTGCCTTTTTCATTGTATTTTTTTTTAAGTATGTGCTGTTTGCTTTTATGGAATTTTTTACTTTTGTTTTTCAGTATTTGCATCATTTCTGACATATGTGCCTCTTTCTACAAATGTAAATATTGGGGTTTGCAGGATGTCCTCTGTACAAGCACTTTCAGGGAACACCTTGTATGCACCTTCGAAAATCCTTGATGCTGCTCAGGAGTGTATCACTATTGCTTCTTCAAATCAGGGACAACAGGGAATGTTTTAGGCAGCAGTACAACATTAACTGTCTGTGTATGAGCTGGTTAGGATTTATTTTTGCTCCTGAAATCTCAATTCAGGCTAAGCAGGAAGCAAGACGTTCCTTCACGGCTGTCTGTTAAAATTTGAATCAAACACACCCTCAGCACCGTCGTGGTAGCAGGATCTCTTCTGTAGTTCAGTCTCAGGTACTGTTTTGGTCTTAGTGAGAGAATTCTGGAAGTTTGGCACTTGAGAGAAACTTTATGTCACAAATACAAACTTCCTGTGATGCAGGGACCAGCTTCTCGAAAAAGAACGTACAGTTATGAGTGCCGAGCTCATGGAGGCCAAATGTAATTCCCATCTTTTGTGTGTTTTGGTGTCCAGTGAAACCACAGCAGCTGTTGAGATCGGTCTGTCAGCGGCTGGACAAAGCGTTCCTTATCAAGCAGCTTATGGGCTCTAATGACAGACAAAGCAGCCGTTAAGAGGTTTAGGTGACAATACAAACGATTAGCCGACCTACAGCACCTCCAGGTTTAGAAACATGAATCCTGTTACAGCAAACGTCTCAATTAAGGCTGGACTTAAAATAAAAGTTGACCTGTTTGGGTAAACAAACAATGGTGCAGGATTAAGAGAAGTTGTTTGAGTTGTGAGTATAGAGTCTGTTTGGGTGGTGGAGCTGGCAGGACATTAAACGTTCTGTGGTACAGATGGAAACAAGAGGCTGAGAGGCAGAGCTGTGAGTGAGAGGCATGCAAAGCTAGTTAAGTGTGGTGTAATATTATAGATTATCTAAGCTACTGTAGCCATCAAGGGCCAGAGCCAACATCCCTTTAGTTGCTATCTTTCTATTGTTTCCATCTTAATTCTTCATCATCAGCTCAGCTTTTATTGTATCTTTATTACCTTCGCCAAGGATGTTGTGTTTTTTGTCTGCGTGCGTTTGTACCTTTGCTTGTTTGTTTGTTTGTTCGCAAGATTACGCAAGAACTACTGGACAGATTTTGCTGAAATTTTCAGTGGTAATGGCCTAACTTAGAAATGACTAAATTTTGGTGGTGATATGTATATTTGTCTGGATGCCAAAACTTCCAGAAATTTCCAAAAATCCCATAAGTTAACATTGGGCAGAATTTTAAAAATCATATCTCTGCCATTTTTTTAAAGGATCTATGGGGGTCCATGTCTCTATCATCAAAGTACATTTCATCTGGACCTGATCTAAACTGGCATCACAAAAAACACTGAACTTTGTAATGGGAAATCCAGTTGACGAGATTCAATAATTCATATAAAATCAAAATATTAAGTGATGTTTCCAAAACTGGTGTTCATACAGGATAACAACCTCCATGTATGTGCTGAGTTTGGTCTGGATCCTGGCACTATTCTGGATCTGGTGATCTGGAGGTCTGCGCTCTCTGAGTGCTCTTCTAGTTTTATGTATTTTGTTCCTGATGGAGCCTGTTTAATTTTTCCCACTTTGCTTCACTTTGCTTATTGACTGGACCATAACCAGAACATGCTGGAACCTGCCCACCATCATGGCTGTAATGAGATCCCCCATGATGACATGACAAACACAAACTTCTTTAATGATGATACATTTATATGGAAACTGGAATTTATGTCACATCCAAGATAAATGTGTCCCTGGTGAAGTCGATCTACCTGAAGACCATTCAATCTCCTGAGTATAATTCAGACCAGCGGGGGGCCATCCCAGTGATCTTATTTGCAACTTGGACATTATGACCTCCAAGATCAAGTGGAACCCACCACAAGGGCAAAGGTCAAAGTCCACTGGATGTGTTCTTTTGAGGGAAATGCCATCTCATTAGCACACTCTGCAATTGCATGAATGGTTGCGTTTATGGTGTAATTTAGGACTCCTAGTGGCTGGAAGTTGGCTGGAAATTGGATGGGACCTGGCAGGTATTTTACTGCAGGGGGAGAATTAGAGCTGCATTTGTACCTTTTTTGTTATTAAAATTCCTTTTGACCTCTTTTTGCCTTAACTCAGGGTTTAAATACTGAATTTGATGACTACAACCTTCTACCTTTCATATACTGAGTACCCCTAATCCAGCTTTCCTTTTAGGGCCCCCTTCCTCACAAGTGCCCAGTACACACTGTTTAGGGATGCGAATTACAAGTTAGTTACAAGAGAAGTTACAAGTTTAAAAATTAAGTAGCAAAGCTAGAAGAAGTATTTTTGTATTAGAATCCAGAATTGCAGTATTTACAGCCAGTTCTTACCTCCATCAGAACCATATTTTTTCTTATACAATCATCTTGAGCTGAAGACACCTGAATCATGAGTTGACATGCAGCTTCAAGCAGTATTTAAGCTGTTATCATGGAGATGTAAAGTGCTAAAGCACTGTGCTCAGGGTAAACAAGTAACACCAGTGAAGACAGAGATATCTGTTAATTGTCCTGTTTGTTGTTTTTTGTTAGCTGCCAAGACGTGACAGTCGAACACCAAATTATGAGGTTTAAACAAGTAAATACTTGTTTAAGGAAATGTGTAATCTAATGCATGTCTTTAGAAGCAAAAAGCAGGTAATCAGGCTGCTGACAGAACAGAAGAGAGAAAGAAAATGATCATCAATCTAAAAACAAACCCAACTTCCCAGTGAAACTGAATCGCTGCATCCCCCAGACTCTCAGATTTAGATCTAAGATGACTGATTGTTTGAATCAGGATGTTTTCAGCTGCCAGGAGTTACACAAAGTTCAACATTCTGGAAAAGATAAACCGATCATTAATTTTCCTCACTAAAACATCTGACGTTCAACTTTTATCGATGCTCTTTGTGTTCTGTCACTGTCTTACTGTGCACTCGTATTTCAGGAGGATATTAGAAGATCCTCTACTGAATCACTGTGTTCTGGATAAACTCTGATCACCAAAGAAAGTCAACTCAGGCACCCACACTCCCACACACAACATAACATGCTGTTTGTTGTGTCTCTGCAGATTTACACAGACTGGGCCAATCACTACCTGGCCAAATCTGGCTGCCCACGTCTCATCAAGGACCTGAGCCAGGACGTCACCGATGGAGTCCTGCTGGCACAGATCATCCAGATCATAGGTAAGCATCCAAACACACTAAAACACACACAGATATGTACACACACTCAGAAAGTATCCCAGAGTGGAAAGTTGGACTTCTGTCACCACTGCAGGCTATTTTCAGATGAAATACAGCTGCAGGACATATGCTTTGGATACCCATATGTAGCTGAAGACCTGCAACTAATGACATTTAAAACATAACTGAACCACACGCATGACAGACCGTTTATCTATCCATGTTGGGAGTGATGTCATGGTGTCAGTTTGAAGCAGAACAAAGCAAAACTGGCAGCAAACACAATATTCCTGACTAGCAGGTAGTACAGGAGCCTAAACTGTTTTGTTCCGTTGTTGGATGCTAGTATAGGATAAGTGCTAGATCCTCTCATGATGTGAAACAGTGTGATGCTGTTTGATAGATGAGGCTTAGCTAGAAGCAAAACAAAACCTTCAGATATGCTGATAAGTGCTAGCTAGCAAGTTGTTTTTGGCTTGTTTTTTTACAAAGCGGAAGCAGATACAGGCCCATTTTGCTATGTGAGGTCACTTATTCTGCAGACTGGCTGAATTTCAGCTTTGAGCCTTTACTATCACTGCTTTTATTTTTGCAATCCACAACCCAACAACACAAAAGGGTTTTTTTGGCTCCTGTGCTGCCTGCTAATCTTTGGTGACAAGTCCTGTTTGCCTCCAGTTTTGCCTTGTTTTGCCTTTAGCTGGTGCTGAACCATTACTCATTGTACATAATCAACAAAGGTCCTTCTTGCAATTATGTCATGAGTAACAACATAACACTGAGTCAGAGAGAAGTTCAACGAACTACATTACCCACAATCCTACAGTGTGACAGAAATGAATAGTAGAGCCATCTGAATTTAAAATTTGTTTGGGATTAATTTAATCCTGTAATTGATTGCAGGGGATTAAAATAGTAAAAAAATAATATGTACTAATTCATACGTAATACATTCTTTTTTTTGTTGTTTTATTTGCAAGCAACACTACCCAAAAATTCAGGTGCCACAGTAATATCTCTTATGTTTCTTATGTTTTTGACTGCTACCAATCAATAAAACTAAATTATTAACATGTATTATTTTAAATTACAGGAGATATAAATGAGGGAATGATGATTTTTGGTTCTGTAGAAGATGCAAGTGCATATGGTGAATTACTTGCTTCAGTAATTCAGAGTTTATTTGAAAGGTGACGGTGAAGAAACTGAGATACCAACAGTATAAGAATTTCAAAGCTACTCTCTGATCAGTGGAGCAAACTTGACCTTACAAGAAATGTGTCTGTTTGCTGCTACATTTGAAGTTAAAGGGATAGTACAGTTTTATTGAAGTTGGGCTGCATAAGGCTTATTTTAATAGTAAATACATGTGCTATAGAGATTATGGTCGGCTCTGCCTCTGTAAGGAGAGAACCGTCATGGAAGCTTAGCTATACATTGATGCAGATAGGGCCAAGAACTTAGTTTGATCTTATTAATTTTAGGCAAAAACAAACTGCAGACAAAAGCGTCAGAGGATTGTTCAATGTAACAAACACATTTACAATGCTTAACTTTTCTGCTTGCAGCAATGCGAAGGTAACTGAACCCATACATAGGAGCTTGACTGCAGTAAAATGCTGCAAATGTGTCCAGTGCAGTGTACCAAAACACCAAGGTTTTGTTCCTTTAGTTTGAACTTACCTCAAATTCATCAATTAACGCAAAGTCATTGGCCCCTACTGCAGCAATGTACAACCTATCTTTCTGATCAGTTTTCACAATACAGGAGCAGAGCTGACCAGAATTGCTTGGCTGACATATTAACTGTCAAATGCAGCTAATACAACCCTTCTTTAGAAAAATAGTCTATTGTTTTACCCCAACTTTTTTTTATTGGAATTTTTGTGTACAAATAAGGTATAATTCACAGTATATAAAAAATTACAATAGAAATGAGGTATTTGTACATTAATTCCACCCACCCCCCTCCCACAAGAACCTATTCAGGTCAGAACCACATAATAATAATAATAATAATAATAATGATAACTTTATTTATAGAGCACCTTTAAAAACAGCAGTTCACAAAGTGCTTTAACAGACAAAATAAAAGCAGAAAAGGCAGAACTCTGAGCACAATAAAATCAATAATCAGGTCGGACAGAGACCGAAAGAGTCAAAGGGAAAGGCACAGAGGGTCATGTTAATTAAAACAACAAAAGGAAGGACAATGGTAAACTGGTGAGAGGGAGACAGCTGACGTATTTGTTTTATATATAGTGATAAGGCGACAGTAAGACAGTTGATAGATAATGTGATTGTAAATACATAAATTGACGACAGTTGATAGACGATAGATGATAGATGATAGATGATGGCATCACATCAGCAAGATGTAAAAGGAGAAGGTAGATAGAGGATGAGTAAAAGAGAAAAGATAAATTAAAACATAAAAAAAAATAGAAGAGCAATGGTAATAATTAAAAAGGGAGTATATTAAAAACATGAAGATATGGTAAAAACAGGACTAAAGCGATGAAAAACCGGTGAGGAGAGTAAGAACAGAGGAGTTAAAAAATAGTTTAATAGAAAATTGTAAAATAGTTATGTGGAAAAATAAATAGCTAACATGGATGATGACAAGTATGTAAGCAATAAAAGGATCATGTAAAAGCAAGTCTAAAAAAGTGAGTTTTAAGATGTGATTTAAAAGACGTCACTGATTCAGCTTGTCTTATCTCCTCGGGGAGGGCGTTCCAAAGTCGAGGAGCCCTGACAGAAAAGGCTCGATCACCTTTCGTCTTAAGCCTCAACTTTGGAACAGCCAAGAGGCCCCCGCCCGAGGATCTGAGGCTGTGGGCTTGCTCATAAGGTGTCAATAATTCAGAAATGTAGGCTGGGGCCAGACCTGTAAGAGCCTTAAAAATGATCAGTAAAATCTTAAAATCAATTCGGAAATGGAAAGGGAGCCAGTGAAGAGAAGCAAGAACAGGAGTTATGTGATGCCGTCTGTTAAAACCAGTTAAAAGCCTAGCTGCTGCGTTCTGGACCAGTTGGAGGCGAGAGAGTGATTTGTGGGAAATTCCGGAGAGAAGGGAGTTACAGTAATCTAGTCTGGAGAAGATGAATGCATGAATGACCTTTTCTAAATCAGCAGGAAGGTGTTGGATGGATTTGATTTTGGAGATGGACTGGATTTGGATGAAGCAAGACTGGACTGTTTTCTTGATGTGTTGTTCGAAAGAGAGGTTTAAGTAAAAAATTACGCCTAAATTTCTAGCAGATGGAGTGATGTTAGCAGAGTGGGGACCGAGGGTGCTGGTGATCTGGGTGATATTTGGGTTGGGGTAATTGAACAATATAATTTCTGACTTGGATTCATTTACTTGCAGGAAACTTTGGGCCATCCAACATTTGATATCTTTGAGACAGTTAAAAACAGCAGCTAGGCATTTTGGGTCACCAGGTCTCAGCGGGAGGTATATCTGTGTGTCATCCGCATAGCAGTGGAAGCATATAAATAGAGAATAAAAGGGGACCTAGAATAGAACCCTGCGGTACACCACAGGCACTACGACGGGTGGAGGAGTAGTGGTTACCTATGGTGACTGCAAAGGTTCTGTCTAAAAGATAAGAGTAAAACCAACTAAGTGCAGTGCCCTTGACAACAACCCAGGTCTCGAGGCGATGCATTAAGATGGCATGATCAACAGTATCAAATGCTGCACTTAAATCTAAAAAGATTAAAATAGCGCTCTCTCCTCTGTCAGTAGCTAGAAGAAGGTCATTTGTTACCTTGAGGAGGGCCGTTTCTGTGCTGTGCAAAGCTCTAAAACCTAACAGGAATTTCTCAAAGATGTCATTTGATTCATAAAATTTAAAATCTGTGTTAAAACTACTTTCTCTAAAACTTTTGATAAAAATTCAGGGGTTGGACTGATTGGATAAATAAGATTTGAATAAAATGATGCTCTTGCTTCTTTAATTGCTTTGTTGTAGTTTTTCATGGCGTCTTTCCAGACTTGATAAAAAACATTAAGACCAGATTTTTTCCATTTCCTTTCATATCGTCTGCAGGTCCTTTTTAGTTCTTCAGTTGTGTGGTTTAGCCAGGGTTGGGGTGTTTTAAAAGAGTTCTTGGTCTTGTATGGGGCAATAGAATCAAGAGTGGTTTTACAAATTTGATTAAAATTGGAGACCAGCTCCTCTGTGTTAAAATCTGGGTTAAAAGCAGTTAAAGAAGCAGTAGTAAAAAGCTCAGAAAACTGCCTGGCAGAAGAGGCAGTAAAAACACGACCGGAGTAAGAATTACAGTTAAAAACAGGTAAAAATGATAAAACAGCACTAAATAAAACCAGCTTATGGTCTGACACACAGATATCCTTGGTTTCAAAGTTGTAGGGGCTGAGACCGTGGTGTAAAACTAAATCAAAGGTATGACCTTTTCAATGTGTAGGGACCTGAATAGACTGGGTGAGATTAAAAGACTCAAAGATGTAGATAAAATCAGTGGTAAAAACCTGAGAGGGACAGCATACATGAATGTTAAAATCTCCTAATATAAGAATTTTGTCATATTTTGACATGAAATATGATAAAACATCAGCAAATTCCTGAATAAAAACATTGTTTGGCTTGGGAGGTCTATAGATGATTAAAACTAAAATGGGTGCTCTAGAGTGTATAATAAAACCAAGGTGTTCAAAAGAGGTGAAGGGGTTTGGTGGAGTGGGTGTGCATTTAAAAACTTTTTTAAAAATAACAGCAACCCCCCCTACCCTGCCTGACAATCTAGGTTGGTGTAAATGAGTAAAGTCTGGGGGGGTTGCCTCTACGAGCGGACAAAGATCTCCCTTGGTGAGCCATGTTTCAGTTAAAACAAGAAAGTCTAAATTATTAGAAGCAATAAAATCGTGGCACAAAAATGATTCGTTTTTTAAAGATCTAATGTTTAGAAGACCAAAACTGACTGGGGTACACTTAGGAGCAGAGAGGGGTGGAGATTGAAGAGGGATGAGAATTAAGTTGTTGTGATTTGCAGCAGAGGGATGGGAAGATGGGCGAGTGGTGTGTCTATGGGAGGAGATGATTGTTGCGATTGATCAGCAGGGGGGTGGGGGGATACTTTCATCCTTTGTGTTTAAAAGAGGGTGGGTCCTGGCTCCACACAAACAGCAAGCGGTGGGGAACCAATACCACTGGTGCTAGGACCCTGGGGGCATCAGTCACAGTGGGACCAGTCGGAGGGGCTGTGTGCAGTGCGGGATGATGACAGCCAGGTGTGTAGCGCTAGCAGCCGGCTGAAACGCCCACAGCCTCGGCCGTAGGAGGGAATGGGGCCGGATACATGGACCTGGTTCACGGATCTCTTTAGAGTTTTGAACATGTGGATAAAGTCCTTTTTTAGAAGCTCTGACTGTTGCTTACGGATGTCATTTGTACCTACGTGGATTATTAAACTGGTGATTTCTGGATTACTGGCAAGCACCTAAATGGCTCTCGTGGTGATATCATGGACAGTGGCTCCAGGAAAACAGCATGTTGTAGCTGATGCAGATCGGATGTGCCTGATAATAGAGGCACCAATGACCAGTGTTGTAGGCTGTTGTCGAGGCTCACCTGAGGGCACGGAGCGAGTTCCCCGGGATGATTTGGGCCGCAACGGCGCGGGGCGTCCAGTGGCCACAGGTCGCCGGGCTGAGGCTCCCCTCGGAACCGACGGAGACTCTGGTGGTGCCTGGGCTGGACCACCAGAGGGCTGAACATTAATGGTGGATATATGTTAATTCCTAAGCACTTCGAACTTAATATCCAGCGGAATGGTGCCAGCGGGTGAAGCAGCCTCAGATGGAGGAGAGCGGGAACGGCTCTTTCCGTGCTTTTTCCCCAGGACAACAGTCCAGGATTCCCGAGTGGCGGGTGTGGAAGAGATCTGGACTTTTGGTTTGGCACCAAGCCTGGGCCAGTCCTGGTCATCCTCCTGGATGGAGTGGGTGCCTGGTCGGACCGGCTGGGAGATGGCAGGGGGACCAGGAGGCAGGAGGCCTCTGTTGCCATAGAGTCTATCAGACGTTCAGCATCTTGAATCTGATATAGAGTGGATATCCGCCCCTCAAGTTCGGCTATCTTTTAGGTTAAGCGACAGCATCCAGCACAGTCTGGTGGAGAGGTAAGTGGAGGCATAGCTTTTGAGTTGTTTACCAGGACAGCCGGTTGCTAGGGTAAACAGTCTGCTCCGAGCACAAAGTCCGATAACATGTAACCATAGGACAGATCGAGCGTTTGTTGTGGAGTGAGGACTGACTTTACTTTAAAAAGCCACAAGAAGTTGTGAATGGAGCAGTAAAGTGCGATTAGAGCAGTAGAAAAGAGTACAAAATACGAGCCCGATCTGACAGCAGCAGAACGGCATCTGACGGGATGTTAAAACTCATTGTAATTCTACTGTTGCATAAATTATGAAGCACAGAGATGTATATCAGTGAGTGGAAGCTGGTAAATAAGAAATTAAGTACATAAATACATTTAAACAAACTAACAAACAAAAACTACCAAAAAAAGAGACGGGGGGGATGCAGCTGGGGAGTGGCTATCTAACTGTTATCACTCATTCTTCCAAAATAGTCTATTGTTTTAATGGCCATGGAAAAGTAAGAGGAAGCTATTGATCAAAGGTAGCACCACATTTGTCACCTGCCTCCAAAGATCAGTAAACGGAGGCATTTGATCACAAAGCTGAGTTCCAACCTGCAGAGTATAGTCACTTTGGATGTGTATAACACAATATATGGAACTATATTACTTTGTGTAGAGATTGGAGCCCTAACGGATCAAGAATACTGACAAATTTCCATTTACCCTTTTTTTTTGTAGCAGAAAAATGTGGACTTGAGGTTTTATTACAGACACACTGCCATTGTTAGTCTAATAAGATTTTGGTCAGACAAAGACTCTTCAACCAACTAATTGCCTGACAAACTGAAGGGTATCAGCCTTAGATTAAGCAAATTCTTATCAGTTTGCTATCAGCGATGATAAAAGACTGAATGGGTCAGCCCGCTAAATGAACCACCCACACGCATGGATTTATAAACTCTTCTTCTTCTGTTTTTCTTGTGGTGTTTTGGAGAGAAGCTGCTCTTCAGTCTAGAGCAGAATTTGGGCCAAATCACAGCAGCGTTCTCTTGTTTTGGGTGCTGGTTGAGCCGCAGCAGAGATCTGTGGCTCTGACACCCAGGGGTGCCGGGGGATGTATCACGCATTGAACCCCAGAACCAGAGAGAGAGAGAAAGAGCTTTTAATTCTCCACCCTCTCTGTCAGAATCATCCCCTCCGATACGTCTTTCCATCTCTTCCTGGCTCTGTAATGTCTCCCTCTTTGTCTCTGTTGCATTTCTCACTTAGACTCTTTCTGAGTCCCTCTCTTTGTCTCTTTTAGCCCCTCTGTTCTTCTCTTCCTTTTAATTCCTTTATCTTTCTTTCCTCTTTGTCTGACTTTTGTTCATGTTGAGTGCAGCAATAAGTGCAACTATTTTCTGCAAAGATGAGTGAAAGGGATTAAAGGGAGAAGGCAGTAGTCATTTTACAGTTACTTATCACACTGCCTCAGTTGGCATGTGTAAGCCAAAGCAGCAGCTTCCTTATACTAAAATGTAAATATATGCATTTCAGTGACTACTGAGTAATCTTTTATACTATTAACTAACAAGACTGCTCTTATGAGGATAAAAAAACATGGTTCCCAATCACACCAAGGGCTCTAATTTCGTAGACCAGGCGCAGGCGGGGCGCACCTGCCCTGTGCCGCGCCTGTGCCGTGCCAACGGGGTGTGTCCAGGGCATTTTGCAGGTTTCGTGCACGGTGCAGTCTGGTGCAGGGAGGTGCAACCACGCCTCTGTCTCTCAGAAGGTCAGAGCTGCTGTCACTTTTACAGCAGCTGGGAGAGCGCAGAGGCCACCGAGCTGCGCATCGGAGGACACGATGCGCATCACCCTGTGGACCACCTCGCAGGACAGATGTGATCTGTTCCTGTGTCATAATAAGAGTACAAAATTAAGTGATAATTACATTTAAACACAGCAGCAGGCTAATCCATTCATCATGCTTGTGATCCAACTGCATTCCTGGTCTGTCATCGCCAAATAGCAGCGCCTTAGGTGAAAATATATCTCCTCCTCATCCTCCTTGCAATAATGTACTCCATCTTTTTAGATCAAGTTAAGAATAAAGATTAAAGGATAAGTTCATTTTTTTGACACCTGGACCTTATTTTTAGGATTAAATACGCTCGTAGACTCACCCAGACAATTTTGGCGGCGCTCGGAGCCATTTTCGAGCAATTTAGATCCATCCGACGACGTTTTTCTCTCATGCCATAGTAGCAGACGGGGCCAGAAATCGAAGCCCCTAAATTAGACATTATCTGCTGCAAAACTCACTCATTTCAGCTACATTTTATAAATGAATGGCCAGTGTTATCACCATGTCAGCCCAACTTTGGTGTTATGGTCATCCGGGGCTTTACAAGGACGGGTAACTTTTGGTGACGTCATAGACATGCACCGCAAGAGCACAGCTGAGTAGAGCCGCTGTTGTTGCTAGGCTAGACGGCTACACGGCTATTTTTGTGCAACATGGCGGAATATTTATCCGATGTAGAAGTGTCTGACGACGACTTTGAGTATAATGGATGCCCGTATCGTTTTGAGCCAGAATATACCGACGAGGAGCTATTTGAAAGGAGGATGCAGAGGGAAAGAGCCGAACAGCTGGCCAGAGAACAAGCAACCACTGCACGTCCACAAATGGGGGCTAACTGGTGGTGTTGTTGTGGACATTGCACGGCAATGGCAACAGAGGAGGAGTGAGTTTCGCAGCAGATAATGTCTAATTTAGGGGCTTCGATTTCTGGCCCCGTCTTCTACTATGGCATGAGAGAAAAACGCCGTGGAATGGATCTAAATTGCTCGAAAACGGCTCCGAGCTCCGCCGAAATTGTCTGGGTGAGTCTACGAGCGTATTTAATCCTAAAAATAAGGTCCAGGTGTCAAAAAAACAAACTTATCCTTTAAAAGAGAGAAATATGGGCAATCACGGGTAAATCCTTAAGACACAGAGTGACTTAGATTTATTCAGCGAGCGTCTCTCTCTTTTTTCTTTTCTATTTAATTTCATGAGATGAGAGAAGCCGGATACTCCGTATCGGATGATGTGGCTGTTTGTGGTTGGCTTAAGAGATGTGAACTTATGACAAACGTCTCTGATCTGACATCAGATGTGACGGGACAATTAATATAGATACAAATGCATATGCTGGCTCAGACGGTTACATTAAATAGTAGTTGTTCTGATTGTTTATTGCATTGAAATGTGCCTGACACTGTGGATACCTGCCTGTGAGGTTTTGGTGACATATGCACACAGCGCGCCTGTCAGCCAAATTACCACTGCCCGGGGTGCGCCTCTCCTGCGCCGAGAATAGACCAGGTTGAAGCTGGTGAGCTTTCAGCGCACCTTCTGCGCCGTTTTTTGGCACGAAATTGTCACTGCGCCAAGCTGAATCTTTGGATACCTCCCCCTGGTGCGCCGTCACACCCATCTCGGTGCAGCTGGTCTACCAAATTGCCAAATTGGCTGCGCACGGCGGTGCGCCGGACGAAATTACCACTGTGCGAGGTGCGCCAGGCTGCGCCACCCTGAGTTGCGCCAGGAAATTAGAGCCCCAAGTGGTCTATATCCAAGGTTGTGTATTCAAGTACAGCTACTTTAAGTTTCCAATAAGTGACATCTTAAGCTTACTGCTAGCTACTGATCGAAGTGCACATGTTTTTGCTAAGGCGTTGGAAAATAATTAGCTTAAAAGTTGAGCAATGCATTAACTTAAAAATATTTGGTGAAGGCAGAGAGAATGTCCAGGACAATGAACATCCTGTGTGCACATGGACATCAAAAATTCTAAGAAAAGATTCAACAAATTGAACCAATTGTTGGAAATGATGGATGAAATGGTCACCATTGATAAAACTTTTGTCTGAAAAGTTTACAATGACAAAAGTAAGTGCCAAATTGCCCCAACACACTTCATAACTCTTAATATACGGGTATCCTTCAGTTTGCTCCAAAATGTCTTCACAAATTTGCTTTTGGTCAGGATTTAGATATTTCGGTACAAAATATTTTGGCAGAGAGGATGTTTAAGATGATGAATGTCCTGGGCACCCATGCACATCACTAACTTCTTAACCCTTTGACTGGCATTGTAACTGTGTGATTGACTTTTTGCTGCCTTAACACTGTATTTAACATTTTGAAAGTCTATCTTTGTCTGTTTTTCCTTATTCCCCTCTCTTAATAGTGTTTGTAACACCAGTTTGTATCCAATGGGTGGCGCTGCTGTACATGAATATAATTGTCTGAAGACTAGAAAAATCGGAAGTGAGTCATTGCTCCTCAGAAATCTAACAGTAAGAGCATACATCAGAGCAAGAAAAAAATATTTTCACATATCTCCAGATCCTCTAACAATCATAGTTTAGTTGAAGGAAATACATTTGATAATAAAAAAAAATGTATCAATGGTTTCTCAGAAAACTGGGTCAACTGCTAAATATCTATATTTTGCTCTCTGTGATGTTCTCATATGAAAAAACAAAAATTTGGTTGCAGAAATGAAAGAAATCCATTCATGCCCAGGATAACCCTTAACGGGCAAGCCAACCAGCTGGTTGACCAACATATCTGCTTCGCAATTGGGTTATTTGTAAAATACAACCTGAAATGTTGCTAAATGGAGAGAAAGGAACACAATTTTACCACCAAATTATTTGTTGCAAATGCATTTCGTAGTTTGGAAGTCAAAGGATTAAAACAATAAACAAAATGAATATATCGGTGGAAATGACGGACGACTCAGTCCAGCTGCTTTGCACATAATCTACACACACCCTGATCTTGTTTGTTTAATTTGCCATTCATGTTGTGGAGCCCAGAGTGCTTCTACAGAGTGGCTTTGCATGTCTTTCATTTTCTCGAGGTGTACTTATTGTTTCTGGGCTCCAGAGAGCAAAGGCGGGTCTGGTTGTGCTGGCCTTCTGTTGGATCGGGTGGTTCATTGTTCCAGGCACCCTAATGTGCTGCAGAACTGTAATATTCTATCTGAATGCTTATTTACCGGTCAAGTACAGAGAATGGAGCATTGAGTATCAGGTGACAGTGTGTAGCGGCACTGCCCAACTTGTGTCCATTGAGGAGAAAGAGACGAAGTTACGAGTGTGACAACAGCAAGAAGGAGCTACAAGTCTGTGATCAATGGCTGCTCATACAAGAATTAGCATTGTAACAGAATTTGACAACAATTCATGTTTAAATGAAGAACAGGGAACAACACTGAAAACGTTAACCAATTCTCCCGCTCCTGGTGAAAGTTTGCTGTATGAGATTGGTTGGATTGTAAACTTAATTTATATGATTTTTAAAGGTTCTGTCCTCTCTAAGCTCTTTCTCTGGGATGATGGCCAGATTGAAATATATCTTGAATATATTGATCTGACAATCTGACGTGTGAAGTAAATATGATGTTGTCCTATGAGAAAATGCTTAAAACTGTTTTAAAAAGCCATTGACCACTTTTAACATCAGTGTAAATGTACAGTATACACGGGTGGATTTGGGCTTGTTTTTGCAAAGTTTCCCAGTGCCTGCATCTCCACAACATAGATTTAACTTCTTCATGGCTACTTGCAGATATAAAGTTGATCAAAGTCAGTACTGGTCTGTACGTTTTTCTCTATTGTCCTCTTGATGAACCCATAATCACAGAGCTTTACGTGATGAGTAATTGATGAGATTGTTGCCCTAACTTTCATGCCATCGGCTCTGTTACAATTTGCCTTTTTTGTTAAGCATCTTCTCAGCCCCAGTTCTCTCACATACTCCTTTTCCCCCTGACATCTGCTTTCTTCCTCTCTTTTTCTTTGAGTCTTCATGCTTCCAACACTGCTGTTAACTTTTTATTTGGTGGGACTCCCCCTTATTATCACACTCAGACTCAAACACGTCTTCCTCTCAATTGCATATGCTGCTCTCTCACTGATGCCGTCTGTTCTCCAAGCCTTAACTTTTTTCTCACTCTCTCTCTCTCTCTCTCTCTCTCTCTCTTTCTCTCGATGAAACTTTACCCTCCCCGCTCGCCCCAGCAGACAATGAATCTGAGCCGGCCTGTCAGTAACTCTCTGGCGGCAGCTGACGAATTAGGCAGCTTTTGCTTCCCAGACCTTTCCTGCATCTCAGCACACACATGCCTCATACACACACAAACTGCGCTATGTTAACCTCAGCAGAAGTTTCCTGCTGGATCTCTGCACCTGAAGTGAGAAGAGGCAGGATTTTTGGGATGTCAGGGTTCAGAGTGGGCCAAAAGTAAAACTCTTCATTTCTTCTCCCACACAGCGAATGAGAAGGTGGAGGATATCAATGGCAGCCCCAGGAGTCAGTCGCAAATGGTGAGTGTTCCAGCCTGACATTAATATTCATCTTCATCTGTTCTTTACTGCACTGAGGCATGGAGATGATGTTTGTGGTGCTGAAGCTCTGACTTTAAAGTGCTGAAGCTGAGTTTTGATTAAGATTCATGAAAGGTTTCATGGTCTTTTACTGGAGTGAAAAGAGCTGAACAGTAAAATGAATTCCTAGATTACAGTGATTACTGACAGCTTGTATACTGAGACACATATCACAGTATATTTTGCTGTCAGTGCCTAAACCTGTGATTGAAAATGCATCCCTGAATCACCCATGAAGAGCTGTAAATAAAAAGAAGACTCATACCATATCCTGGCTCTCTATTAACATATTAACCTACCCAAAATATCTGATGGGTAGATGTGTGGTTAAAAAAGTGAAGAAGATAAAGCCACCTATTTGGTTTTACCTGAAAAAAAACTATGTCATATTGAAAATACCATAGATCACTTTCACATCTGGAAGTTGCTGTTCTCGGTTCAGGGGAAATTGTTTCATTTTTTACTTTGGATTGACTTCACACTGCACTTTGTCAAGCAGATGTTGTGTAATACAGCCACCTGCCACCAGTTGGGGCTCTAGCTTCTGAGTTTGTGCCTGTCATCCGGCCTGTTGTCAAACTGTGACCTGAAGTAAACAACCAGCTTTAAGTAATAACATCACGTAGCTCAAAGCAGTGATGGTTTTGGCTTTAACCTTTAACCTCCTTGCAACTCTACAACCACCGTTAGCATCAAGAGGACACTGGCGTTTGTCCCTCATGATGTGTGCGTATGCTCCATGTCCTCTTAACAGCTATTAGTGTATGTCTGCAGCAGTTACAGAACCACCTACAGGCCTGGCATACATACATGATTTTCAGTGTTTTCATCTGGACTGACAATTTTCCTGATCAGTGAAGTTTGTGTTGTTTCATTTTCCGTTTGGTTTGGTAATCTTCGACATTCAAGCAAACCAAAGCCTATAAAATGCTGCATAGTTAGACAACCACCTCTAGTTGGGGCTGTAGCTGTGGTCTTTATTCCTACCATCCAGACTGTTGTTTCACTGTGACCCTGAAATACACAGCTACCTTTTTTATTGTTAAGTTTGAAGCAGCTCTGTAGAATTTTGAGTGATAAAATAGAGACAAAGTTGTATTTAGGCTGCTCAGGTGAAAATGCCATATTTACCAGAGTTATTTATAACCAAATTTTGCACAGATGCTTAGATGTTAATCTGTTTGGAGAACTGGAAGCTGGCAGTGCCACAAATACTAACTGTAGCTACACTCAGTTAGCATTTACACCCTCCAACCAGAGTTCATGGCACAAACTCTGGTTTGCTTGGGAGTGACTGAAGTCCCCCTGTTTTCAGGTTGGCTGGAGCTTGGATGTACAGAGCCTGGGTGTGTTGAATGGAGCAGTGATGTTTAGGCTGTGATGTTATCATGATGCGGAGGGTAAAAGAACGTCTCTGAGTAGGCATGGTGGGCAGTGAGGGTATGGTGTCTCTTCACTGAGCACTTTTTTCTGTCATAAGTGCATAAAGTGTCGAGTTTCTCCAAAATTAAGCCAGTGTTTGCAGATCAGTGGTTTTTAAACTTATTTTGCTCCTGGGACACCACACTCAAACCAGTGAACTTAGTCTTTTAAGCTGTGTTACAGTACCTCAGCAGTCCATGCAACTCTATTTCTACATCTAGTAAAATTTGAAGAACTGTATAACTCCTGAAATGTTTAGTTATTTAACTGTGTAGAGTAAGAACATGCCGAAAAATTACCCTCTCTTCTGTACAGGAAGCTTGTGACTCCTGTACTTCCTAAGTTACTACTTGACAGGTCACACAAGAGTTCAAACCCTGACATGCTTCATATGCTACACTGAGTTCAGTCATCAGCTTATCTGGCCTCCATCCATCTGAGTGATGCCGGTGGTTTCCTTATTTCCCAGTTTTAACGAGATGACGAGCTGTAGCGCGGCTGATTGTCGTCACTGTGAGATAATTACCCCTCACTTTAACTAGACTTGACTAAGTGTTTATGCAGTGTTGGTTTTCGCTCTGGCATCTGCCCCGCTGCCATTAAAAATGACTAAAGCTGTTTAGCTGCTTCGGCGCACTTTCTTAATCAGACAGAGTGGGCGAGGAGTGTGTTTGGTCTTTGCTGTGTGTGTCCTTCTGCTTTGTTTTACACACTCATTCATTCCTATTCGGGAGCTTGAGTACTTGTTTAACCATCAGCTAGAAGCAGAAATTCACTGTTTAAGAGTCAGTGGACTTGACAACCTCTCTGACAGCAATGGGCAGCATGGATCAAAAACTCACTTTAAACTCATTTTTTTCCCCTGAATGGCAATACACAGCATACAAATGCCAGCCACTTTATTAGGTACACCTTGCCTGTATCAGATTGGACTGCTTTGCCCTTTAAAGCTGCCTTAATAATGGTATAGATTCAGCAAGGCACTGGAAACATTCCTCAGAGACTTTGGTCCATATTGGCACGATAGCATCACACAGTTTCAGCAGATTTGTCTGTGGTGTGAATCTCCCTTTATTCAACCTCCATTTGGTTTTCTACTGGATTGAGATCTGGGGATTGGAGGCCACAGAAGTACAGTGAACTCATCGTCATGTTTAAGAAACCAGTTTGAGATGATTTAAGCTTTGTGAAATGGCAAATTATCCTGCTAGAAGTATCCATCAGAAGATGGGTACACTGTAGTCATAAAGGGATGGACTTGGTCGGCTTCATTACTCGGGTAGGCTCAGCTGGTACTAAGGGGCCTAAAGCATGCCAAGAAAATATCCCCCACAGCTGCACTCCCACCCCCAGCCTGAACTGTTGACACAAGGCAGGATGGATCAGTGCTTTCATGTAGTTTATACCAAATTCTGACCATACTGTCTAAGTGCTGTGGCAAAACTGAGACACATCAGACCAGGCAACATTTTTCCAATCTTCTTTTGACCAATTTTTGTGAGCCCATGCACATTGTAGCCTCAGTTTCCCATTCTCAGCAGACAATCAGTGGTATCTGGTGTGGTCCTCTGATTCTGCAGCCCATTTGCTGCAAGTTTTATGTGTTTTGCATTGATAAATAGTCTTCTGCAAACCTTGATTAGACCCAGTGGCTGTTTGATTTTCCTGAAAGGCCCCCCTACTGGTACCAAGGAATAGTTAAACCCCTCTTTGACCTACACAAAAAAATTAACACACTGTTTGTAATTCGATTTGATTACTTGCTCTCATCAATAAAATCAGGATAAAATTGAGCCTACACACATATTCTGGTTCAAAACAATAATAGAAAGCATATGCTAAGTGTTAAAATCTGAGTTTTAGTCGAGTACATAAAACAAATTTCTTCAACCTCAAAGCCTCGTGATGCTAGAGGTGAACCAAGGCTCTATCTCACTGGATATTCTCTCTATTTTGGATCTTTAGCTGTAAATCATAAACATAGCTTTGAATGTAAATACCAGTAGATCTGCTGTTAATGGTCTGAGACACACTCAGACCAGACCCCCTAGCACCAACAATCATGCCACATTCAAGACCACTATAAACACTTTTTATTCAATCTGATGCTCTTCTTGAATTTCAGCAGAGCACGTTGACCATATCTACATGTCCAAATGCATCCAGTTGAAGACAGTTGAATAAGTGTACCTAATAAAGTGGCTGGGGAGGTCTATTTCCAGCCCCATGCTTTTGGTTCATCTGCCGAATATCCTGGAAAATTTCTCAAGATTCAATCACTGGAATTCAGGATGTATTTTCCAACTAATTTCACACATTCAGCACAATTTTCGACCATTTTATTCCTCCCTCCATGTAAGCCCAGCTGTATGGAGGCAGACTGTCAGAAAAATGTTGCAGAGCCAGAAAGGTCGACAAAGTAAAGGTCACATAAATCCTGGATCTCTAAAACGTCACTGTGGTTTTTCAGCATGTCCAAACAAGACAATGCTAAAGCTCTGTGAAGTTATTTTGTCACATAAAGTGATTCTGGTCCTAAGTCCAAGGCAAACTGCTAGCAAACTCCAAGCATGTGGCTCAATATGCCAACAACCCCTGTGTTTGTGCGTGGTTCACTCTTTGTCTCAGTCACTTACTAAGCCCATTGATCCACCACCTGCTCTGACCGCGGAGGGTACAGCCAGCTTGGGAATTGAAGTTTGAGGAAGCACGGTCGCTCCTGGTGCAGGCGCAGAGGGAAGGAAACATCTGACAGGCACATTCAGAAAGACACAACATCCACAAGAAATATAGCAGGCGAGCTGAGGCACTGTTTGGACAGGACAAGGTTTTTACTGTGACAGGTGATAAAAGCAGTTTCCTTGCTTTGAGACATTCAAGCTCAAAGTTTACAACAGGATTACAGAGGCAAAGGCAGTCTGGTAACGCACTAAAACAGGTGCAAGACCTTTTAAAAAATGAACTGTGTATAATTTAAAAGGTATTTTAAATCCACTTTAAATTTCTGGGGTTGGGATAAGATTCTGATATGCTATAACACTGTTGTCATGACCCACGTGGTTTGATGTGATTGTCCTGCCAATGAGGCCAACTTCACGACTACTTCAAGACTCTGAACCACTGCGCATAAGACATGAATGAGGAGAGCTTAAACAGAAATTGGCCAAAGTCAAGGGAAGGGAAGGGGAATGTCACTGGAGAATGTCAGACAGTAGTAAAAAGAGGTAAAGTGAAACTGACACTAAGTTGCTGTTACTAGATACACAATTCCTGTATTTACCTGTTCAGAGGCATTACATCCTTTTGATAAACAAGTTTTGTGATGAATTGATTATATGTGTTGCAAGATACCAATTATCATGTCGTTGCTGTATCTTGATCCAAACATTACCACGGATGGACCCTCTTTTGCCTTTAGCACTGTCTCAATCTTTTTAATTTGAATTGATAAGTTTATTTCAAACGAAAAGCAAAATAAAAGTACAGACAGAAAAAAATAAAATTAGTACTTCGCTAAATGTTACATGTTTGAAAATGAGTGAGAAGAAGTCAAAATGTATTTAATCCCACCTCCTCTCCATCAATTAATAACCAATTATTTAACTTCCCAATCTATAGAAATATAAACATGTAATTAGTTTATTAATCTAATTTCATCTATGTCTGAAAAACAAGACTTAATCATTTTAAGGAAAAAAAATCAAACATACTTGTTTTATTGATGTTATCAAATTGTAATATTTATAAATGTATATGTACATTCAAAGTAGGGATGCATGATATTCTTGGTTTGATGTCAGTATTGGCCGATATTAGCCTAAAACGTTAGGAATCGATATTGGCCAATACTGAAATTTCTGCAGACATTTACAGCTGATATATCGGCTGTACATATCGGCCATATATCGGCTGGAATATCGGCAAATTACACAAATGTACAATATTAATGCACCTTCTCATCACTGCATGGGTACATTTAAAAAATCAAAGGTTTCATTTTTGCAAGAGTTAAAAGCTGTTTTTCTTGTTTTACATCTGTTCCTTGCAAAAATATACTGGAACACTGAAAGCAACAAGTCAGTTTTTTGTTAAGTATAGAGCTTGTGCTCTTGATCAGAAATATCGGTATCGGCGATAATTAATTTAAAAAATATCAGCATATCGGATATCAGCAAAAATCCAATATTGTGCATCCCTAAACAGAATATACATTTGTATACATACACATACAAACATCTACCTTAATTCTTCATGGCATTGATTCAACAAGCTAGAAACATTCCTCAGAGATTTTGGTCCATATTTACATGATGGCATCAACGGTTGCTTGCAGATTTGTCACTGTACATCCAAGATGAGAACCTCCAGCTCCACCACATCCTAAAGGGGCTCTAATAGATTGAGATCTGGGTACTGTCAAGGTCACTGGAGAACAGTGAAGTCTTTGTGGTATGGCATGTTATTCTGCTGGAAGTAGGCATCATAAGATGGGTACACTGTGGTCAAAAAGGGAAAGGCATGGTCAACAGCAATAATCAGGTAGGCCTTTGTGTCTAAACGATGCTGTCGTGGTACTAAGGGGCCCAAAGTGTCCCAAGAAATATCTCTCACACCATTACACCACTACCACCAGCCTGAACCACCAATACAAGTCAGAATGGATCCAAGCTTGCAAGTTGCTCACAACAAATTCTGCCCTTATGTATAAATGTTACAGCAGAAATAGACCCATCAAACCAGGCAACATTTTCCAATCTTCTATTCTCAGTTTCTTTCTCTTAGCTTACAGGAGTGGCACCCGGCATGGTCCCCTGCTGCTGTAGCCCTCCTGTGGTGGTTTTCACACAGCTTGTGTCCTTTTTCTGATTCAGTTGAAAAAAAAATGCTATGTACTTACCTTGGATCATTTCAAGTTCATGCGACAGTACTTTGAAGCAGGCCAGATCCATACAAGAAGGCAGCCTGGCTTTACATCATAACATTACAGCCAGTGTTACTATATATACAAGTCACACACTGCGTTGGTTCAGTTTTTTATATTCTAGTCTTTATATTTATGATAACATAAATACTGTTTTTTAAACTTAGTCTATTTGTTTATTTATTTATCATTGCTTTCCTCTTTGCTGCTGTAACACTGCAAATTTCCCCGTGTGGGACAAATAAAGGTTTGTTCTATTCTATTATATATTTATCAGTGTGTGACATGCCTTGAGATAGAAGTTGTAACAAACTCCACAGCAAAGAGAAGGGGCTTTTAATGCTTACTGGTGTCTACAGCTGATCGTAGTGGGCACTAGAAAGCAAAGCATTGTAACATATTGCAAAGTTTTAAGACCATTATGTGTTCTTTCTTATTAAGTCAATCACAGTCAGACCTTTCTGTTAAAACAAAGAATAAGACAAAAGCATATTAACACAATGAGTTCAACAGTGTTTAGTTTCCAGCTCATTTGAATCAATACATGTAGGATTGTACACTGTAGAGTGAGTGTCCATCGGTCAGCAGACTGAGTCACTCGACTTGGCTTCATGCAGCGCTGATGATATGAGATTAAAGTTGCCAAGTTGTCCAATCAATGATTTACCTCTCCCCAATGTCACTGACTGCTTTTAGCTCTTGGTCTGTTTGCAAAAAGTCAGCATACACAACACGGAGACCAAAATGTACAAGTGTAGTTTGTCCTTGGTCAGAACAGATGAACCAAAGACAATGACGTGGATTTATATCTCTGTAAGTGCTTAAGTGTTTAGTTTGGCCATTTCCTCCAATAGTAGTCGATATAAATCCTGACATACACTATTTACTGACAATTTCTCCCTGTCTTGTGTAAAAATTTGGCAATTTATTTAACTTTTTGATTGTTGTTGGCAAACAGAGCTGTGAACTCTGGAAACCTGCCACTGTCCACCTCGCACCTGGAGTCTAAAAGCCTCAGCCTGGGATATCACAGTAGCAGCAGCTGTCAGAAACGAGAAGAACAGTCAGATTTACTTCCTCTGCATAGATTTTCTCCCTCTTTTGGGAGTTGAAGCAGTGATCCTGCCATCACAGACCTATTTCTCTAAGTGGTGGGTCACTGCCCGGTTTGGTCAGTGGACAGAGGCCAACGGAGCAGCTGCTGGAATAAGAGGAGAGGAGACAAACACAGCAACAGCATCTGTAAGATTTACAGCTAATCTACAGACATAATACTCTCCTTTTCTCTAAAGCCTGTGTTAACAAAGCAAGAGATCTGCATGTCAGACAGAGTCCAGGCATTTCCTGCAGTGCTAATCCAGCAGAAACCAAAGAGAATTGTGAATGGTCAGTAACAAAGACCCTCTATGGCTTTTCACTGGCATCTGCTCCCTTTTTAACACTTACAAACCCTATCTATGGTTTAACTGTGCTTGTTTTCAGGGAAAACATTTCACTGAGTTTCCTTGCTAAAGATTTCCTTGAAAAAATGTTTTAAAGCTCTGGGGCTGATATATTGTATCGACATTTTGAGAGTGATCCTCAGTGCTAAGTGTAAATGCATCACTGGTCATACCGATGAGCTCAGCATTCATACTTCTCTACCAGACTAATTTGGTAGTGAAGATGCTTCAGCCAACTGGCATCCATTAAGAACCATAAAGACCCCTGAACAGGTATTGCTACCTTTCAGTTTATTGTTGAGAATTACATGCTATGTATGGTAACCAAAGGCAATATAAGAACAGGGGGTGAATTAGCCACAGGCCAGAGGGCCATAGGCTCTGGTCACAAAATGCATTGAGTCAGACCAAAACCATATTAAAAAAAAAAAATGAAGAAGAAAAGCTGCTAAGAGGAGGCCACTTGTACTTTTGCCTGTGGCTAATTTGGCCTTATTCCTTAGTTTTACTGCAGAGCATGCTGTAATGCCTGGCCATAACCTAAGAGCTTTAAATAGTGGTGACTTGAACAGCTGATTTTGAAATAGTGTTTAGCAGGGGTGTTTATTGGCAGTAATCTATTAATATGAAACATATTGCAATACATGGGTGATGACACATTATAGGATAGGATATTGCAATACTATAAGCAGGGGAATATGTCACAGTTTTCTTCACTTTAATGTTTTTTTTTTTTTTTTTCATCTTTTGTTATAGTATTAAGAACCCACAATATTGTGTGCGTAAAAGTACTCTTCTTAATTAGTGTTATCCATATGAATCATGGTCCCTTCAAAATGGTTGAACTTTGGGATACATGATATTGTTTTATTACCTATATTTCCAAGCTCATTCTTGCTGATATTGATATCCATACAGACATTTTTGTCAATAGAACAAAACCTCCACTCAACAAAAAGTGACCTGTTTCCTTTCATGGTGACAGTCCATTGTATTAGAAACAGATTGTAAAAACGAAATACTACATTTCATTCTTTGATAAATTATATTTTTGATTTATGATAGTGGATAGTCTGTGACGATGAGGTAAACCGTGATGGTCCATTTGTACATCCTGCCAATATAACAGCCAATATATGGAATATTTATGCCAATTAGTACAGCTAAGACATCGGCTGTATATATCAGCAACATTTTTCATATCTGCATATACCAGTAATCAGCTTTTAGGCAAATATCTGCCATTACAGATATTGTTCTGATAATACTGTGCATCCCTATTGGAACTTTGTAGTCTATCCCATTTCCAAATAAGGACAATAAATGTGACAGAAAGATTAAGACTCAATGGCTGAATGATTGCTGCTAACCAGCTGCCCAAAGAGAAGACTGTAAAAATTAATATGTTTTGCTGACAATGTCTGAATTGCACAATAAAAATGGTAGTGTTATAACAACACTGAACTTAAAGTCCTGGCTCCACACAAGATTTATCCAATGTTACAGATGTTGCCAAATATTGCCAACTTATTGGTGGACTTCAGACGTTGTGCAAAGCATTTTTATTTTATGTTCAAACAGAGTTATTGAATCTCGAGGCTCCTTGGAGCAGAAGGGCCAAGGGAACTGCCTGACTTTGCTTTATTATTAAACCACCTCATCTTCCAGCTGCTTTCATTCTCAGTAACGAATTCATCATCTTTTGGCATAAAAAACGGACTAAAACAGCACAAACCATATTCCATCTCACAGAACAAAACAGAACCAGCCTCAGATCTCTGCTGAGTTGGGATCCCCTCGTCCCATGCTCCGGTCAATCCTCATTATTATCATTTTTGATAACATGCCACGAGGTCACTGATGATTCCTTCAGGGACCAAAAACATGGTCGAAGGTATTGTTCTGCAGACAAAGCCTGTTCCCCAAATATCTGGTGCAAATTCCCAGCAATCATTAGTTTCCAATAAATTCAACCAGAACTATTCAATCCCGTAACACATCAGCCGCAAAGTTTTCTGGGAAAAATGGGCATGTTCGCAATTTCAACCAGTCTGACCATTATAAATGACAGGACCTTGAATGCGGGGAATCCCATTAGCATTGACAATGCTCATTTTACAGGGGCCTTCAGGGCATGGAGGAGGAAAAATCACACACTGAAAAAGCCAGAGCGAGGAACTGCTTTTTTTTAAGTGTGCCGTTTCCTTTTGGGAACTATCAGAAATAGGAAATACGTCTCTCATAACAAAAGTTGAAAGAGTTAAGTTAGATTCTGACTGCTTCAGTATGTCTCAGTCTATGCAAAGTTACGGGACGATGCTGTAATATCTCTGACATTTAAATTCTACGTTGTACAGGGAAATGGAGTGGCAAAGGATTGACCTTTATAAGTGTTAGAGGAAACCTGAACACCATTGAATGCAGGGTTTTGGAAGCATTTTAACTGTAAGGAAGGTAAAGGTCAGACTTTTTGACATCTTTTGCATGATGACAGCAAATTAAAAAAAGTAGAGAAAGAGAACTAGGGCGTGGACTCATTCATTTTTTCCAAAGTTTTTGCCATTTGGTTGGAAATGTAGAGATAACCATTGCTTTACTATATTAAGACTGAAAGTAAATGGAATAAGTAAGACGGAACTTTTTCTGTGAGTGGAGTTGCCCCAGAAAAATTATACAGCGATGAGTCAAAGTTGACCAACAGCTGGTTAGAAAGAAAGATTTTTAAAAAATAAAACACAAATAAATAACTTCATCTATAAACTTCTTCCCTCTTGTGGCTCTGTCTGACCCAATTCTCAAGGGTCTTGATTTTAGTCTTTTTGGTCTGGTAAAGCCTCCTATATCCTGGCATGTGCTTCTGTTTAAACATACTTAAGTCATGCTGCCCCATGTCGTCTTAGAATTGATATGTCAGCGTGAGAGTGACCATGTCACCCTGCCAAAAACCAAAGACAGCTGTGTAATTTGTATTTTGGTCCTCCTTTGTGTACAATAAATCATGGCAACAGAAACAGAGCATTTTACCCTGGAGTATATAGATGATAAATAACATTTTGCAGTTGACATTAATACAATATCTGCAAATAAGACAGAAAGAACAGAGGGAATGCTGGAGGATGCTGTGGTAGGAGCTGCTTGATAAATTGAGGTAAAGGACAGTCTTTAGTTTTTTCGTCCTGTTTGATTATTGAATGATGATATCCATTATATATATTGGCAAGTAACGTAGTGTTTTGGTTTGTCTTTTGCAGATATTATATCACACTATAGTCATAAAATGGAATATATTGCAAGGCTAAGACCACTTTTAGGCATTTGTCATGCATTGTTTTTAGTTTTTTTACTCGGTTTGATTGTCTTTGCACTTTGTCTCTTACTTTGTCTCTTACCATTAGTTGGTGCTGTACCTGCTGTTATTTCTGCCATCCAGCACATTGGTACGCTATGACGCAGAAATACACAACCGACTTCAAGTAATAACACCATGAATCTTGTAGTAGGCACTTGCATATTGACTGGAATGATGTGTATGTATGAGAATTGCAGACATTAACCTATTAAGGGGTCTAGAGGCTTCCAGTGCTAGCAGTGCTATAGTTAGTTGCACTCTGCTCAATATTGTCAGGGAATGCTACATTAGCTTGCTTACTGTAACAGTATTTAGCCATATTCAACCCACAGTTCACTGCTTTTTGGGCTACTTGCCTCGTTTGGTCCTTGTTTGGTTTGGAAGGCTTTCACGCCAATCATGAATCAAACTCTGGTTTGCTTGGAAGAAAACCAAGACCCCCTGTTTTCAGGTACACCAGAGTCCAGCTCTTTGGTCTGTACCAGAGATGATGTGTGTTTTTACTCCACACCAAATTAAATGAACATTCCACACCACAGCTTGTGTAAGGTGTAATATCACCCTGAGACCAATCACAGGGCTGTCTGTGTCATTTAAATGCATGCATAGGTTTCTGCATTATCTCTGGGCCATTGTGTTCATGGTGGAGGCTGTGGCATAGGTACATAATTGTCTACAGTTATTGCAGAGAGGAGTGGTTACATTGTGACCTTGCAGTGCAGATGGATCAGCCCGATTTAATGTCTGTAATGAGGCTGATCCATGTTGCTAAGCTCTGATCTACAACAACTGCACTCGGCCAAAAGCTGCACGGCCCAATCAGAGGCCTTTAAAGCAGGACAAGGTGGGGGCCACGAGCAAGAAAACAGCACTGCTCTTACAGTGATTAGCGTAGATGCTAACAGCTTTTGTAGTGGTTTTATCAGATCTGGACCACATTTTTTTAAATTAAATTATAAACTAATAACAACACTCAAAGCATTTCTTGACAGCAAGGATATTTTCACACCTCTTCTGACATGTTTTGGCAAGAGCTTGTTCTACAAAGCGGCAAACACTTTGTATTTTACGCCACGGCAGTAGCACCTGCCTGCTGCATTATCTGATTGGCCTGTAATGAATGTGATTGACAGAACAGTCGACCAATCACCTGCTAGTTTTGCCATTGAAAATTTCTGCTCATTCCCAAAAACTTTCTATGGGCTGTTGCCGAGATAAACTAGTGATATACTGTATATTTTAAATATATAAATATACTGAACGGTCCATTAGGTGTGTCAGGTTAGTCACATTGCATTTGAGCTGTACATTTGCGGTCTTTTTGGTGAGCATGAGTAAACATAACTGATGCTGATGTACATGTCTTGTCAGCAGTTCAGGGCCAAGAAAGTGTACTGTGCCTCAACTGTGCAGTGCACTCACACTACACAAATAAAACACACTTTAGGAATGAAACATGCCCTGAATGTTCAGGTTGTCTTGAGTAGATTGTTTGTCTTTGCCTTGAGTCTCCAGATTATTACAACCTTGTCTCATGTTGCTTTATTTGTACCTCAATCTTGAATTACAAACAGTCCTCTGTCTATGTCACCATTATTTTAAAAATGGCTGGATGTGTTCCTCGTCTTTTAAATGCGTTAAATCTGTAGCTATAATACAATTTTGGGATTAAGGATCTTTGTCGTGTTTGTGTGAATCCTGAAAATGCTCATTTACCTCACAGCACTCTCTAAAATCAGCCTGCCATGTAAAACCTCTCACCCTCTGACTGCACTTCCCCACTAATTGTGCAGACATTGAAAGGATCCAGACAGCACCCAGGTCTCTGAATGAAGCGAAGGTAATTTTTCTCCTCATTTCTCCGATGACTCCAGCTCAAACACAAGAACAGCAGGTGTGGGACGGCAGAAGAGGCCCATTCAGCAGAAAATATTAGAGCCTCACTACACTAATCCTCCTCATTATAGACAGACATCATTAGTGAACCACAGAGAGCGTCCCTGCAATACAGATGACTGTGCAGTTTAACCCTCCATGTGTGTTTATGTGTGTGCAGCATATAGCAAACCAAGCAGAGGGTTTAAGGGAGGAAAATAAATGCTCGCCAAAATCCTGCATGAATGCAAAGAGGCAACATCTGTCAGCAGAAGGCGGCACAGGTTTTAGAACAGACAGATTACATCAAACAGCTCGCCCACTTTAATGTCCACACTCTCCTGCAGCTTTTCATTTGTGGTATTGGATTCTAAAGTGTACCATGGATCATACTTAGATCATCCATTTGCAGCCTTGGCTGTCCCCCAAATGTGTTTGATCCGACTCTGTAATTTCTTTAGCTGTTGATTTACAGTGAGGGGACTTTGTGATGCAGTTTGTCAGATTTTACTGGACTGCATATTTGATGATAAATCAGTTTATGCAACACTCGATGCTGTGCGAACACACATAAGCTGGAAAATGTCTCTTTAACTGCATTTACATTAGGGCTGCAAATTATTCAGAAAAACTGCATTGGTATATATACAAAACCCAAAACCAGTGAAGTTGGCATGTTGTGTAAATCGTAAATAAAAACAGAATACAATGATCTGCAAATCCCTTTCAACCTATATTCAATTGAATACACAGCAAAGACAAGATACTTAACGTTCGAACTGGTAAACTGTGTTATTTTTTGCAAATATTAGCTCATTTTGAATTTGATGCCTGCAACATGTTTCAAAAAAGCTGGCACAAGTGGCAAAAAAGACTGAGAAAGTTGAGGAATGCTCATCAAACACTTATTTGGAACATCCCACAGGTGAACAGGCTAATTGAGAACAGGTGGGTGCCATGATTGGGTATAAAAGCAGTTTCCCTGAAATGGTCATTCACAAACAAGGATGGGGTGAGGGTCACCACTTTGTGAACAAATGCGTGAGCAAATTGTTGAACAGTTTAAGAACAACATTTCTCAACGAGCTATTGCAAGGAATTTAGGGATTTCATCATCTACGGTCCGTAATATCATCAAAAGGTTCAGAGAATCTGGAGAAATTACTGCACGTAAGCGGCAAGGCTGACAACCAACATTGAATGCCCGTGACCTTCGATCCCTCAGGCGGTACTGCATCAAAAACCGGCATCACTGTGTAAAGGATATCACCACATGGGCTCAGGAACACTTCAGAAAACCACTGTTAGTAACTACAGTTCGTCGCTACATCTGTAAGTGCAAGTTAAAACTCTGCTATGCAAAGCGAAAGCCATTTATCAACAACACCCAGAAACGCCGCCAGCTTCGCTGGGCCCGAGCTCATCTAAGATGGACTGATGCAAAGTGGAAAAGTGTTCTGTGGTCTGACGAGTCCACATTTCAAATTGTTTTTGGAAAGTGTGGTCGTCGTGTCCTCCGGACCAAAGAGGAAAAGAACCAGCTGGACTGTTATAGGCGCAAAGTTCAAAAGCCAGCATCTGTGATGGTATGGGGGTGTATTAGTGCCCAAGGCATGGGTAACTTACACATCTGTGAAGGCACCATTAATGCTGAAAGGTACATACAGGTTTTGGAGCAACATATGTTGCCATCCAAGCAACGTCTTTTTCATGGACGCCCCTGCTTATTTCAGCAAGACAATGCCAAGCCACATTCTGCACGTATTCAATTGATTATAAGTTGAAAAGGATTTGCAAATCATCGTATTCTGTTTTTATTTACCATTTACACAACGTGCCAACTTCACTGGTTTTGGGTTTTGTATATAAATATATATGAATATATATATGTATATATATATATATATATATATATATATATATACACACACACACACACACACATATCCATATATATATATATATAGATATAGATATATAGATATATATATACATATATACATATAGATATATATATATATACATATATACATACATAATGTATTTTTATATTTATGAGTTAAGACTTAAATAAAACAATTATTCTTTTGTTGTTATCTGTTGTCTGTGGACCAATGTGTTTCTTCATAATCTTTAGGAATAAATATTTAGTTGCGAATCAGAATATGGATGTGGATCCAGGGATTTTTTTAACAGGTTTTATGGGTATATGTAGTATTCACATCATCCGTCATAAATCACTAGAATGTCAAAAAGACCTTTTAGATGACTGGTTTTTAAAAATTTTCTGATCATGACACACAGAAAGATATCGATAATCTCAACGTGTTTTGGAATTGTGAGAGACCCCACACAACAATAGATTTACAGTTTTGCTCTCATAATGTGGTCTGCAATGAGATTTGTCACAACACACCAACAGTCTTCACTCTTGCACTTTGTAATCTCACCCACTCAAATGTAACTTAAGAGTAACAAACATGGCAGACAAAATAACAGAATTAAAGCTGAACGTGGCTACCTGTTAGCTTCCTAATTAAAACATAAATGGGCGATATGAACCTAAATTTAGATCTGTCTTTATTTATGTTTTTTTTTTTTTTTGCTGAATGTTGATAGTCAATATATATCTCAACATTTATTTATAGATTATTATCTTGATATACAAACCTCAGGTTGATGCATATTACAGAGGGGTTGTTTTGATGCAGAGAGGTTAAAGATATTAAGGCTCATCATTTTACAGTCATATTGCACTAGGAATGCTTATGAGAAATGTGTAAAATTTTAATTATGCTTTTTTGTCACCTGTTTTGGCTTTCCCAGCATCTGCATTCCCAAATGGTGGCTTACTTAATGCTACTTTTGTGCATCAACAGCTATAGTAATATAAACAACGCCGTCTATAACTTGTTTAAAAATATATTAGTATTTTCCAAAAACTCTATCAATCTCCCATAACAAGGTGAAATCCTGGCTGAGGAGACAATGTTACAGAGAACAGTTTTGTTTGCTGCCATGTTTGCGAGCTGTAAAAGTATTCCACATCCACTTGGGTACATTCCTGGTCCTTTAGCTCTTAGTGGTTATTGTTGATATTCGCCCTATCTAATCATATGGGCAACACATGCATTTGTGCAGGAATATCAGGCCAAAAATTGGGCCTAAAATGGGCTCAGAATTTTCTGATGCTTAGCCAGCCTTACTCTGATTTCTTTTATGGTCACATATGATTGGACATAATTTCTCACAAGCACAATCCTCTCCCATTAAGATCTGCAGACTATGAACAAGTACGGAGAGTGAAGTGTACCCCAGGTGTAGCTAAAGTTTCAGTGCTGTAAATAAACCATCTGCCTCAGCTCTTTGGCTCCCTCACTGCTAAATACTGGACATGCATGATGACATCAGGGATGCTTCAGAAGTCCAGCGTTCCCATCATCCACCCATCAGAGTATTTCCAGACCATCTCTCTCTTATTATTGGTGAGCAGCCTGACAGCCAAGACCGCTGAAATCAAATTAACGACCTGAGGAGAAGTGCCACACAGATGCCCGTTGGTTTAGCCTTACAGGAAGTCAAGCTCGGGACTCGATTTAGAAGCAGCATCAATTAGAAGCAGAGATTAATAGCGAGCTGTGAGGATGATGAAACGTCAGGCCAATGGAGATGATGTTACTGAGTGGCTCGTGCCGGTTGTCCTCTTGTCTGGCTGCTGTACCAGCTGCCAACAGATGGGGCCCAGATGACACTGGAGGGCTTTTATAGTCTCAAAGAAACCCTCCACTCAATTAGGCCTCACAGGCAGCACAGAGGGTCCAGACCTGCTTTTGAGGCTGAAATACAGAAAGGTTTGACTTTAAAAGCAGAGGTGGAGATTGCTTTTGTTGTTCACAGTGAGGCTGTTAGGTTGAGGTATTGTGTTGTGATTGTTTTTATGACTTTCATGGGATTAAAGTTTGTACAGCGGGAGGAAGCCGCATGTCAGTGTATACCCTTAGTCGTCTTTTGTCCAACTCCTGAAAGCTATTGCTAAAAATTGGGCCCACAGATCCTGGTCAAAGCTGAAAGTAATTTAAAGGAATGAATCATGAAATAAAAACAAACATTTCCTCTGGTTCACTATTTCAGTGTCATCCTGCACCATCCACTCTTACATTAAACTTCAGATTTTTTTGTTTCACCCTTAAATCAGCAAAGCTAGAAATAAAGGAGATCAGTTATTAAATTGTAATTATATCATCAACAACATGGAGCGGACATCTGTGCAAAGCATGATGACAAACTCATCAAAGCATTCTTTTATTTATGTATTTTTTATTGCAAAAAAGAGCAATATAGACAAAGAGCAAGACAATTAACAGGACAGGATAGACCACACATAACATACAAACAGGTCCATTTTACAGTTTGGGGAGTGATAATAGATCATCTATAACAAAGAGGGGAACAGTTACAATCATGAATAAGTAATAATGATAATATAAAAAAGAAAGAAAAGGAGAGAGGGAGAAGCATCAAAGCATTCACTCAAAATCAATGGATGAACCAATGTCTTATTACCTTGACCTTTGGCCCCTGACCTACAAAATCCACTCAGTTTATGTTTGTGTTAGTGTTGACAAGAGGCTGAAGTTTAAAGAAAATAAACAAAAGCATTTTTGAGATATCACATTTTGAAGAAAGGGATGTTCTTAAGGAATAATAACCTTGACTTTACCTGTCTGACTTTAAATTGAGCTACCTCATCCCTGAATCAGAGAGGACATTTATGCAGTTTGTTTGCAGAAAACCCTCCCAATTGTTCTTGAGAGAATGCATTCACAAGACTGACAGACACACTGACATGTTGACAGCCTTGAATATATCATTTCTTCAGGTAGACTGTTTTTAGTCTACCAGTAGTATGAGTAAAGCCAATAGATTCACACGTAGTACTAGAAGACCTAATGCAGATGAAGTAGGAGGGATGATAACCAAATCCAGCACCCTGATTGGTTGTAATATTTTTGAAAGCCAATGGGAAGCCTAAATTTGCTTTTCTTTGCCCCCTTATCAGCATATAAGGCTTACTCGTAGTACAAGTGAACATTTTCCAATCTATTAGTAGTACTAGTGACACTTTTTGCTTTACTAGTAAAGTCATATTGTGCACTAGTCGACCAAAATTGAGTACATGTGCTCAAAATTTGAGCATTAGTAGAGCTGAACTATGCATGGTATCACAGATATCAATTATATGCCCAAACAGCTTTTCATAATGCTGTAATTATGAAACAGTGGCTGAATGCTTGCTTAAGGTTGTCCACTATCCTGCCTTTTTTATGACTTGTTTACTGCTCTTTAGACATATTTGACCAGTTTAAGTGTGTTTAGCTCTATAACAATGCACCGTGTCTCTTTTGAGAGAACAGTCCACTTTTCTCATAGCAAGTGTTGAAAATGGTGCGAGATTAATGTGTAGAACTTATGTCAGGGACTTGGAGTGTGATCCAGTTTTTAATGTATGTCTCCTTGAGTGCCAGAGCAGCTGTTGTGCTAAAACTCCACCCAGTGTGAACATCACTCCCCCCACTCTCTGACTCTTATGAATCCTCGCTCAGTCTCCATCTCCTTCTCTTCTTCATCCCTCACAGGCGCCAGCCTTTTTTTATTGTCAGACAGTGTGTGTGTTCTGGTGCACAGGCTGACCCTCTCATATGTTAGCAGCACAATCGGAGCACCCAGGGGCTCGTTATGGGCGCACTTGTAGCCAAATTGGAGGCTTTAATCACTCATTATAGCTGAATGACATGGACAGATGTTGTGTTGAGGGAGCAGGGAGCTGGCTTATTAAAATAAAAGGTGGAGTGAAGGAGCAGCTTTGATCCAGATCAGTTTGTCTGACTGAGGTACACCAGCTGCAGTCTATCTGGACTGTTCTAAGCTTTGTCCTGCAGTTTTGGAGTGCATATAAATACTATCACTGGCCACTTTGTTAGGTACGTCTTACAGGTGCTGTGTTGGAGCCCCATTAGCCTTCAGAACTGCCTCAATTCTGCCTCGTGGCATAGATTCAACAAGGTGGAAACATTCCTCAAAGATTTCGTCCGTATTGACATTATGGCACTATGGACTTTGGGGGCCGTTTAGTGAACTTATTGTGATGTTCAAGAAACCAGTTTGAGATAATTTGAGCTTTGTGACCTGGAGCCTTGCCCTGTTGGAGGTAGCCATCAGTGGATGGGTACATTGTGGTCATCAGGGGACGGACATGGTCAACAACAATACTTAGATAAGCTGTTGCAGTTGAATGATGCTTGACTGGAATTAAGGTGGCCCAGAGTGTGCAAAGAAAATATCCCCCATTTCTTACTGTCATCCAATTTTGGTAAGTCTGTGTAAATGGTAGCCTCAGCTTCCCGTAGGGATGGGAATCAAAAACCAAGTTGAGAATTGATAACAACTTGCTCAAAGAATCGACATCATTAGTCCTTTTGCTTATCATTTTGTTCTGCATGTCTTTCAAATCAGTAACTTCACACATTCATCAGAGGCAGTCAGCAGAAATGAAAATCAAAAAGCCAAAAATCAAGGCAGACGGGGAAGAAGTGGTCAAATTTGTGGGTTAATTTTCTACAAAAAGACACTTCACATCTTTCAGTAAGTTGTGACTGCAGCAATTTGCGGGGGCATTTGTCAATGCAGCACAGCATTGAATGTCAGTGTTGTCATGTGTTTGACGTTGTTGCCAATAAACACCTTTGTAGGCCAACTTTGGCCTTCACAAGATTAATCAGGAATCTATAAGCATAGTTGTTAGTGGCACTGGTATCAATAAAACCTGATCAATTCCAGTCCCTAGTTCATTGATTTTAGCTGACAGGGGCAGTAAAAGCTGTATCCCATCTGCTTAAAGATTTGTTGTGCTGTGCATCCAGAAGTGATCTTCTGCATACATTAATTGTATCCAGAGGTTATCGGAGTTGCTACCATAATATTGGCTTATGAGCTATTAGAGTCAACAGCCAGTTAAAGTGTTGAACTTAACAAAGAGGCCACGATTACCTGAGGGCTGTTCTGGTGGAGTTATGTCAGATCCAGATATAGAATAATATTACAATTATGTTTAGTCAAGTTAAGTTTAGCAAGCATCCAGGCAGGAAGCACCATTTATTATTTATTATTTATTATGGAATCACTGGGTTTGTAGGTTAAAACTAAAATTGGTTGGCTATGCATGGCTAATGTTTGTACTCATAGCACTGACAGCATTTGGGATACCTTGGTATTTAAGATCGACATGTTTTTCCAAACATGGGCACTCACTGCTGTGGTTTAGTGGTCATTTTCAAGTCTAACCTAACACAGCCTGCATACTACTTTATCTTTTTTATTACAAAATCAGCCAAACAGCTCTGACCTTCGAGTAGGGGTGTTGAAATAGTCTTTTGATTGATGTTGTGACAGCATAGCATATAATCGATTAATCTCGCAGAGGCTGCTGCTCAGTGGCAGTTTTAGTTTTGTTTTTAAGGAGGAAAAGCAAGCATATGCAAACAAGACCAATACAACTTTTAAAATTTTTGTTTAAAATGGAAATATTTCCTTGCTGAAATTATTTCTAAAGCACTTTCTGGTTAATTAAATGAGTTCCTATTTTTCTGACCTCCTGTATTCTTTGATAAAAATGTTGTCTGGTACATTAAAAATGTTTTTATTTTGTGCTGTGTTCTAAATTCTTACAATATTGAGTCAAATTGAATGGTTGACTGAATAGTTGTGATCAAATTCAATCTTGAGTCAAGTGAAGATGCACAATCCTATTTATGAGAACTACCATTTCTACCCTTTAATTCTTGAACATTTTTCATGAATTTTATTGGATTTTATGTTTTATAAAGCTCTATTACTTGGTTTTAATTCTTAGTTTTTTTATTGTATTTTCATTTGAGGCTGTTCTTGCTTGGTAGTCACTGTGCAGTACTTTGGTAAACCTAATTGTTTTTAAAATGAAATATATAAATAAAGTGGATTGGGTTGTCTTTTGTTTGCATCTGCATTTAAAGCAGTGTTTGCTTGATAGAAGGAACCTCTGTGATTAACAAGATACATAAAGATTTACTACAATCTGCTTGTAAATCTGGTGCCAACTATTCAGTAATCAAACTTTAAGGGTTGGCTAATGCCTGCATCTCTAGTTTAAATGTGCAAATGCTGAATCGGGAAATGTACAGATAAACCTAAAGCAGCTGCTGTGCTGACCACCCACTGCAGCCTGTGACATTTAATATCTGAGAAAAGCTGCTGAAGATCTGCAGCACAGTTTAATCTGACACACAGAGGGGTGCAGAGAGGCTGTAGGCAGGTTTTGAAAGTGAGAGAGAAAGAGAAATAGTGAGACAGTATCAGAAAATAGTAACAATCCAAGTCCGCAGCAACCGAAAGATTTCTGCAGAGCATAATAAAGGTGCATCATCATATTAGTATCTATATGTTCAGCATCAAAACACAAACAAGAGAGTAAAGTGACTCTTATTTTTCACTCAATTAGACCCAGACATAACCCTCTGCCGAAGTTCTCTTGCATTAAACAGCTCATTGCAGATTTATCCTATAAGATTTGTCTGAAACAGACAATTAAAGTCATTAATGATGTTACGTTTCATTTAGAAAAAGTGCCAGCAGGAGTCACTTGCACATGTACAGGCCTTCAGGTTGCAGCACTAAGTAAAAGTGCTTCAAACAGAAAGTAAGTCATATCAAATCAAAGCTTTTTATATCTGCCTGTGCTGTAAAGTATGCTATTAAGTTGAAGCTCAGACTAAAGCAGCAGTGAGTGTATGGAGGTATTTCTCACCTTGCATCATAGTGGGCAGCAGGTTATTCAAACAGATGCCTGCAAAACTCAGCACTTTGACCTCTGTGACCCCTGACAGAGAAAGAGCCCCAGACAAAACTGACAGCAGAATTCATCTCCTGTCAGCAGCCCTGCTCTCCATCATCCCAATCATGTTTCTCTGTGTAAAGCTGGACTGTAACAGTGAAGACGTCTGTCTCTGCTCATTTTCCTCCTCTGCTCTCTCTCTGGAATGAAGATTAATAAAAACGCCTCCACGTCTTCTTTCAACTGTTTGTGCTTATTAATTTACAAAGTGCTCAGCCGAGACGAGGTTTAATGAGATTAATTTTATAGCTGCATCTTAGTGGTTATTACTTAAAGTGAAGTTGGAGGTTTATGCAGTTAGTGAGGTGCTTTTTCAGCTCAGTTATTGAATAAAGTCTTTTCAAACAAAGACAAAGCTGCAGGTGTGAATGCAAACAGACTTTAACAGGCCTTTTCACACTAGTCCTAATCCTAAAGTAAATTTCCTACAGGATGATTAAGTAAGCTGATATTAGAATGAAGCAGTAAATCTTTAAGAAAACACTCTGTAAGCATTGGGATGAGGTGATGATGCTAGTGTCCTATGTCCTGTTCCTGTAGGCGGTGAAGGGAGACTGGTGGGATCTTTGTGACTGTTAAATCAAAATCAGAATCACTAATACTTTATTAATCCCCAAAGGGAAATTCAGTTGTTTCAGTTGCTCTTATACACAGTATCGCAGTAGGAATATCAAATAAAGACATTAAAATAATTAAAAACATTAAAAAAAAAGTTAAAAAGTAAGAAAACTGGTTGCAACATACAGACTCTATAAGCTATATCAACTTTCTTATGAAGGAAAAAATAATTTGTAAAATAAAAGAACTTATACCATTAACATTAACAATATTTACATTATGACTTTAATATGACAGCACTGTGGGACAGCAGACCATATTGAATGGGTATTGCACTGGATATTATTTTTGCTTATTAACAAATATTAAAAAAATATTAAAGATGTGAGTCATACTTTGGGATTGCCAGAACATGCAGCATTGTTACAAAGAAATCTCTAGCTGAATCTAATGCTTTGTCTTGCATTTCAATGTTCTTCTTTTTTACCTTCACCAAGGAGGATTTGTTTTTGTCAAGGTTCGTTAGTTAGTGTATTTGTTTGTTGGTTACTTTGTGAAATAACTCAAGCATTTCAAAAAGGATTTTAAATACATTTTCAGGGCATGCTTGTTATAGCATAAGAAAGAAATGATTCGATTTTGGTGCTGATACAAATGGGGGTTTGGATACAGGAATTTTTAAAAGGATTTGTTAACATTGTGAGATAGGTAGTTATACACATTTTCACTAAAAACTCATTATTTCTCACCAGCAACCGACTAATCTTTCCGATATTCAGGCAAACAGTGAACTCTGCCACAGCAAAGCACGGGCCATCTAGCACACACTGATTTAAATAGAATGAGAGTTGATTTGCTGATTAATTTGATCTGTGTTTGCGCCTAGCATTTGCATCATCAAATAGAAAAATATAGAGCCCCCCCCCCCCAAACTGCAGTGAGCCATGTGCTTTATGAAAATACTCCTTCTGCTATCAAAATGGGGTCCTTAATGCTAGTTGACAAGAAAATTGGCAGTTTTGGTTTCCATCAAAGAACACACATGACATGCTCGAGTCACATGATCAACTTTGGTCTTCCTGCTACGATTGACCATTTGCTACGATTGACCATTTGCACGTGATGTCACACTCTGCTCCATTTCAGCTGAGGGCAAAAACGAAGCCATCAAGCATGTAACTTAATGCATGTTTAAGCTAAATAAATAGAAATGTCCCCTTAGTGAATGTAAACCTATATATCCAAACATAATAATCTACTGTTGTGTAGTGGTCCATTCTAACTAACCTGTAAATGTCAGATTTCTATACCTGCAAGTCATCCTATGGTACTTTAACTGTCACCTCCAACACCTCCTTTTTTTAATTTTCTTTCATAAATCAGTGCTATTGATAACCTGGACAATGCGGTTAGAAGCATTTAACCGAATCAAAGTACTAAAAATAGGTTGTTTTCAATAAAATACTTTATTTATTCCTTTATTAAGGCATCCTTTTCATTTCCCGAAAAGTAGCAGTTTTAGAGATCAGAATTTTGTGCCTGACAGCGATTTGCAATGGAAACACTTTGTGGGATAACCTTATGCTAGCAATCGCCACATGAACTCACTATTAAAAACATGGTTTTGTCTTTATACAATAAAAAATCAGTGTAAGCAGAATACCTACTTAGAAGATAAACTTTAACTTGGCTTTTCTGGTTTGTCTTCTAAGTCTAGAAAACATTGATTTTGGTCGTACAAGTATAAATGTTCATTACAACAGGGAGGATCTGCATGACAAGAGCCACAGACTGCAGATTTAAACACATCAGCCGCAGCTGTCCTCTGATCCTGAAACATCCTGAAAAGGTTTTATCAAGTCTGACTGGTATTTCACCAAATTTGACACCATAAGCCCAAATTGTACACACCTGCATTCACAGGTAACCTGAATCTTCTCATGTCCGCCAGTTCCCTTGGAGGTTTCTGCCATTTATCATAAAAACCTGCTAAGTCTCCATCAGCAGACATTTCGTTCACACAAGTCTCTTCATGGATCCAAAACAAACAGAAGTCATTATCCCTGGAAAGATCAAATTATCTCGCTGGGCAGTGGTTGTTTTTCCTCTTTTGAGCCTCCCTGTAGAGACTGATGAGCAGCGGCTATTTTAGCATGGTCTATGCTCATTTTTCTGCTTGTGAGTCTTCTTAAGGTGTCCAGACTCATTTAACAAACTCAGTGACATTTTTGCTTCGCATTTATGATAATCTCTGTTACTGAAGTTGCTCAAAAATGCCCCTTCGCAGTATTTTTCAGCTAAAAGGCACTGCAGTCTATTGACAGCAGCGGTACTTCTGCTGTCCACAGAACTGAGTAACATCATGTTTGTCACGTGTCTGAAAATGGTCAATTGATCATGCTCACTCAACTTTGTACTTATAAGAACTATCATTTAGCTCAAGTATCACCGCAGTTCGTGGATTAAGTGGAGGGACATGCTTACTTTGCTTGCTCATGTGTGATTAAAAGCAGTTCTGCAGGTCATCACTTTATGGAGTTTTGATTGGCTTGGACAGAAGGATTAATAAGATTTTCTTTGGCTTTAAACACTAAAGGAAATATTTGATGCAAACTGAAAACATATTAAACAGGGTTTAGTCATTTCTGAATGATTTAGACATTTCAGTGTGAAATTAAACTTATCATTCCTGTGTTTGAAAAGAATGATAATTTGAGAACAAAAACAGAGAAGACAGATCACAGAAATTACTCGAAGACAAAAATCTCGCTTAATTTCCCTTTTGTCCTTCGAGCTTCTTCATCAGGACGATAATGAGATCTGGCATGAAGAGTGAAAAAGGATTTAAAGAGATTAACCAAGACATGAATGAGGTGATCTTTAGTCTCTGTCATCCATGAAATATCTTTGTTTGACTCCCTCTCTCTCTGCCAATCACACATATAGCCTCTGCACACTTTCGCTCTCACAGTCTGTGCAGCAGATGTGCAGAGCCACATGGAGGCTCTCCAAGTTATTTGATACTGTAAACAGATGAAACAAAAGCACCATATAACATCACGGCATCCTGATCGTGTTTCCATGCAGATTCTGTTGATTATTCATCATATGTGTGTTTATCTGCTGACAGAGCTGAAATTTTTTGTACAGAACTGACGTCATGGCTGCTGAAATCCTCAGTTATTGTTTTATTTACACAAAAATGAAGCATGACAGTTTGTATGGATTTGTTTTGTCTGTGAGTTCTCAGCTGTTTGAATTAAATAATTGTGGTTTGATTTACTAATGTGAGGATATGTTTTATTGCACACAGTATTAAAATATTTAGGCTGCTCTGAATGCAAATATTGGCACAAATGAGAAATTTAAAGAACTATGAGTGTGCCCGTCAATAAATCACTCTTATACCAAAATAGAGAAGCCTTCAAACATAAGCCTCTATCACACTATCAGGAACTCATGAACTGAATGAGGTTTGGCTGTGTAGTACTTCATCATACGTTGAAATATAATGGTGGAGGGGTGGTGCTGGGAGACAAAGGCTGAAGGTATAATAAGAATGGATGGTTAAAATTAAGGATGGATAAGAAAACAAGATAAAGATAACAGAGGATTGGATTGGCTGACAATGGATAGACAGATAGATGGACAAATGGATGGAAAAAGATGGTTATAAAGGATTAATGGATAGTTGGTTGAATGGATGAATGGATGAATGGATAAATGGATGGATGGATTGATTCATAAATTACAGTATGAATTGCTGTGTTGATAAATGAATAGATGGATTAAAAGATAGATGAATGAATTGTTGTATTGATGGCTGGATCATCTGTTGATGAATGAATCGATTGGTGAAGGGGTGGATTGATGGACCAGTGTGTTGATAGATTGATTGGTGCATTATTGGATGGATGGATGGATGGGTTGATGGATGGGCAGTTAGGTGAATAGGACAGATGGATGAAACAAAGGAAGGATTGATGGATAGATGGTTAAAGGGATGGATGGGTAGATAAAAACAATGGTGTATTGAAGGATGGATGATAGATCGAAAAGGATGAAGGAGAATGAGATGAGGGTGGGTTGCTGCATGGATGGATGGATGGACAAATAGATATATGAATGGAAAGATGGATAATAGGAACGATAGGAAAGTTATTTCATAAATGTACTGTTGGATGAAGGGATAGATGGAACTTCCTAAAATCCTGAAGCCCCCTCTTTCCTCTAGACCGACCCACCTATTACAGGTAATACAAATATTTTTCAATAATTTAGAAATTATTTAGCCATATCTGCATCAGTAGGAACAGATAAATCAGGAGTTTTTAGATTCACCCTGAGTTTTAAAGTGACTGTTTTCCTACAAATTAACATTTATGCCTCATTTGGAGATTTAAGAAGTCTTATCCTTATCCTCACCCATCAACCTGAGATTATTTCCATCAGGGTGAGGGATTACAGAGGCTGCCACCTTGATAAATATTTCATAAAACACTTCTCCATCTGCTGCCAAAAAGGAAAAGTTTTATTGCTCTGGATTGTGACATGATGAGCGATGATCCCAGGATTATGAGTCAGGATGTTTTAACCCATCCTCCGCTCTGCCCGTCAGTTGCTCCAGCACTCCGTCCCGTCTGATTCATCGGCTGTCAGCGGCTGTCTGCTTGGAGCGCACTGTCAGCCATGGGGCAGCGTGATGGAGGACTCTTGTGAAGGGTTTCTGTGTGAGAACAGTGAATGCACAAGCGTCAGTGCCGGCCCGAAGGAAGAGTTGATAGTGTTGGGGGAGTTAGAGAAACAGACAGTTTGGATGAAAAGGAAGACAAGTGCAGCAAACAATTTGAGGTGGCAACAGTTTCAGCTCATCCATTATAAGAGGTCTCAAACCCCCAAATGTCACCCTGGATGTGAAGAAGCTCATCAAACGATGTAACAGACAATAAAGACGGGGAAAAAAAGTCCTGTGTTTTCACTTTTTAAAATCTTTTTTTCTTTTTTTTGCTTTGTCAAAATTAGGCCTCTGCCATTTAATTGGAGAGTCTGCAAAAAACATCTGCATCCTGTAAGAGATGGACAGATGTGCCGACAGACAGATAGCTGTGTATGATGTTAGAGAGACAGATGAAGTAGAGACAGGGACATTAAAGAATCGAAAAATTATAGCACCACACTGCATAGACAATCTGAGTGTCCCAAGAATCTATTTTAGGGTGAAGAAATAACCATCACTATTACTACTACTATTACTATTACAACCAGAACTTTATTTCCAAATGCAGCCACTTCAATTTTCCCCCTACAGCCAAGTTGCAGGCCGAGTTCCAGCCAATTATCAGCCAACCTCCAGCCAATGAGGGTCATAATACGGTTTTGTTTTATGGTTTGTTTTGGCTCTCATTTTTTAATTAGAGACTGGGTGTGGAGGCAAAAACATTGCTCCACAGAGAATCATCCATCTGTCCAAACCTAAGCAGTGTTTTACGCCACTGAAAATGCATATCTTTGAAAACTCCAGCCAAGGTGAAGATTTTTAGAAATTTTGTTTTGTGTGTATTTATGTGGACAGGAAAATGTCATTCTGTGTCTAAAACATCACATTTTGATGTGATGTCAGAATGTGTAAAGTTGTCACGCTTGTTTGTAGATAGATAGATAGATAGATAGATAGATAGATAGATATAATATACAATATATCCTAAGTATCATAAATAAAATAAATAAATAAATAAGGCAATAGGAGTCCACTGTTGATTAACTGATTAACACAGGGCAGAGTAAGTCGCAGGGATGAAAGTGCAGCTTTCATCATCACACTGTATGTTTATGTTATATATTTATAGATAACATAACATTTCTAGAAGTATATGTTGCAGCACACTTTGCTAAACTGTTGCTGTTTTAAGTCTTGATAACTGGACTATTCACGTGGTAACACATACTTCCTGTTCCTTCCTCACTCTAGAAATAGAGAGATAGATATTTATTCATCCCTTTGGGGAAATTCAGGTGTCCAGCAGCAGAAGTAGTGTAATAAACAGTCCAGGTCATGAGCCACTGCCTTGTCCAGGGTGTTGTTCAGTCTGATGTAAACAAAATATCTCCCGAACCTCTCAGTCCTGCAGTGCAGTGACATGAGTCTCCCACTGCTGCTGCTTCTCTGTCGTTGTGTAGGGGATTGTACTAGTGTGCAATGCTGTAGACGTTTTGGACGAGACTCGGTGTAATTTTTTCCCAAGTGACCCCATTGACTGGTGACCTATGACTTGTGGCTGGAATAAATAAAAAAATAAAACTGCTTTAGCATAGATATAAAATAAAGGGTTTTTTTTCAGTGACATTGTTACAAGGTAATAAAGTGTTTCACAGTACGCTTGTGCATTTCTGTGTGGACAGGAATGACTTTAAAAACTTACAAGTGTGGACAGGATTTTTTGGAAACAAAGAAGAACACCCAATTTTTAAGATCACCCACCTACAAGTGGATACAGTCTTGGACAAAAACACTTAAAACTGTCAAAATAGGGCTCATTAATTTGCCTTTTGCAACTGATGTTATGGAGCTGATTTGATTAATTAAAGTTGAAGAAAGGACTTATTGAATTTTAATGAAGTAAAATCATCTGAAGACTGATGTCACATTAAAAGAGATATATATCATGATTTTTTTTAAATATGCTTTACCCTTTGACTTCCAAACAAAGAAATACATTTAGCAGGTATGCAGATCAATCAGCTGGTTGGCTTGCCTGTTAAGGGTTATCCTGAGCATGAATGGATATTCTTTCACTTCTGCAACAAAATTTTTGTTTTTTTCGTATGAAAACATCACAGAGCGGAAAATTTAGAGATGTAGCGGTTGACCCTGTTTTCTGAGGAATCATAGATACTTTTTTTTCATCAGATTTATTTCCTTCAATTAAATTATGATTGCTAGATTATCTGGAAATATGTGAAAATATTTTTTCTTAATCCCATGTATTATCTTACTGTCAGAATTCTGAAGGGCTGTGCAGCAATGATTCACTTCCGATTTTTTCTAGTTTCCAAACAATTACATTCATGTACAAGAACACCAGCCAGTGGATACATATTGGTGTTACAAAACACAATACAGAGAGGTGAATAAGGAAAAACAGACAAAGATGGCCTACAAAAAATGTAAATACAATGGTAACTGCACAGTTACAATGCCAGTCAAAGGGTTAAGATGTAAACATTTGCAATATTCTTTTTGATTTTTTTCTTCTTTCCTGCAAACACCCTCAAATATACTTCATAATACATATTCTAACCTTTTCCCCTTTTCAGAGTGAATGCTTGGCAACTACAAGCAGACTTTTGGTTTTGTCTTCATTTTAATATTTGTCCTCTAAAGCTGCTCAGCTCAACAGGAATGATTGTTAAAGTAATACTGGCTGTTAAAAGCTTTTTGGTAATGTGTCGCCTCAACATGAGCAATGCTTTGTAGGTTTTTTAATGCAGAGAGAGATTAAATGGTATAAAAGACTGTATTTAGGCTTCCTCAGAATGAAAGCAGACAGCAGTCTTCGATTCAAGGCTGTCCAAGGCCAAACTAATATTTGTGAGCTTTACCTGTGATTGATTTTGATCTGCTGGAAGAAAGGCTGAAAACGATGACACAGTGCTTCTAAAGGGAGGCATTTTGATTCATTTGGCCCCTCCTGACTCATCAGTGCCCTCTGATTTCTGTCCAAAGCAGAGGAGAGTCTGAGGAGGTGTTTCAAACACAATCAGGTCTGTATCTTTGGAAATGACTTGGTTGTCTTTAAACTCACCGCTGATTCAGACCATGAAGGACAGATATCTGCAGCATGTTCGTTTCTGTATAAAATGGCACAATCAGCATTGACAGAATTAGGAAATAATTACCATCCTGATCATGAAACAGATTGGAAAGAAAAACTTAAAGTCATCTGAGTCATCACGCAGCTCTGTTTGTGAAGATTGAGTCATCTGTGCGTCTGTGATACAGCCCGAGGGATTTAAGGTGGCATGTATTTTCCAGTGGATCTGTAACATTTTGGGCTAAAACCCTTCAATTATCCAGCTGTGCTCATCGCTGCAAAGTGCTAACGCCTCGTTTTCCAGTCCCCGTCTTGAAGGAGGTTGTTTTCTGTGGTGATTAAGGTGTTAGCTTATTTGTTTTTCACCGTCACATGTAACGGATGACATTTCACAGTTCCACTCATGCTTTAGTCACCCTATATCTCAGGGACGATGATCTCCTGCACACTTCTACCTCATGAGGAGGCACTCGAACATTAAGCTGCAAACATGCAGATGTAGTGAGGATCTGACTTAGTGTCATTGAGTTTAACGTCTCAACAAGGGCGTGAATACACTTCAAGTATGTAAGTGAGTATGTAAAGGTACACACTTCTGTTGCAACGGTCTACCGTAGGTTCATTCAGAGTGCACTCATCATAAAAGATGGTCTTATTTTTATATTAAGTATATTATATAAAGTGTAATCTTAGCAGAGACATCACACATAGTAATGGATATTTTCAGGTCCAGCTGGGCAACATCCCATAAGTTAGGATTGGAAGGGCAGAACCTTTAAAAGAAAGGAAGATAATGGAACAAATAATTTATCATGTTGATAACAGGCCAGTCAGAGGCTTGTAACACAACCAAAACATAATTACAGCAACAGCTTCTCTTTACTTAAAGGGATAACTTATTTTTAAACACACTAAAGTTATGCAGAACACCGATCACTGTAGAGAGAGACGTGGAACTAAAAGAGAACAAAGCAAGCATCCCTCCTCCCTGCGAGATAAAAAATAAATAAATACAGACACTCTGATTGGCTAAATCGGTGCGTTCGGGTATTATATTGTGATGTGCAAGATTTAAACTCATAAACAATGCTGCAGAATGCTGCGAAAGGATGAACATGTACACCATATCAAAATTAATAGTTCTTACAGAAAAAAACGCAAAATACTGGGACCGTAAAAACTGCACGAGGGTTTACTGTATTTAGATATGGGTGTGTTTGTGTGAGTAGTGCTTAATACATTTGTTAGACCACCTGTCAGAAAACATAACTATTTTAGAAATCTTTGCAAAATGTGTTTAAAATTGTTTTTTTTTTTTGTTTTTTCGTTAGTGAACAGACATTTTGAACAGGAATGAGAAATTTCTGAATTCACCTCCTTTTTTTATACCCAACTTTGAGCCACTCACTGGTTTTCTCTGAGGTATCAGAAACGCTCAAGTATAACATTAAACCATTTAATCTAGTTTTTATGGTGATGCAGCAGGTAGTGCTGATGCCACTCTATGATCAGCTGGCAATCAGTCCAGGGTGTGCCCCGCCTATCACCCAGTCACAGCTGGGATAGGCTCCAGCTCTTGCTACCTCAAAAGGGATAAAGTAGTATAGAGGTTATGATAATAGTTGTGGGGATTTATGGCTAAAGATACTCTTGAAAACACATTTGTTCTCTCACATTCTGAAACTGATAACGCTCTGGGGGCGGATGGGAAGGTGTGAGAGCCTGATGTAGCCCCATAGCCTAAAGTTGAGGCTCACAGCTCTACAGCCTGGAGTCTCTCATGTTTATGCTAGTAGCTTACAGCACCATTGACTTACCTGTAGAGGAGGAGGGCTGATGGAGAAGAGGGGTGTCTACAAGGCTAAAAATTTTCTGCCCAAGTCCAAATGTTAAAAAGGAATATGCAATCAATTTCAGAGTCTACAGCTTGATTTTAACTGACAAAATGTCCTGCTTTGAATCAATATTTGTTGGCATTCGCAAGCTGTTAGCTCTCCAGGTGGCTCACAGTACCTGAAAATCACTGTAGACTGAATAATGTCTGCTCAATCCTGCCGTGGTGGCCTTGTTAAGTGAGGAAATATAAGAGTAAATGGTTGTGAATGGGTCGGGGCTTTGAGTGGTCAGATATACAAGCTCAGACCCATTCCCCATGGATCAAACCCTCTTCTGTGCAGCTCTCTGTGCCATTGGAATCTGGAACTATGATTTTCTCTGTGGCCCAATAAATTAAAGAAGGTATAATTTAAGGGGATTATCACCAAAACTTTACAGCCCCCGTCGTTATTCTCAAAGGTCTTGTTGCAAAGTCCCCTTTTCTGCGTGCTGCACATGTGTCCTCATGTCACTCCTCTCAGCGAGCTCTCTTTCCCCTCTTAAGTGCTTCATAATTGGGTGAAGTGCTCCTCATCAAAATCCCCCTTTTTCCAAATTACTCTAATGGCGTATGCCGATCCGTCTGATGCCAGCCTGACTTGGAAAACTAAATGATTTCAGTTCCTCGAGGAGCAGTTACAGGATGCCACGAAGCCAAACCGCCCACCAAAACTAGCAGTTAAACCTCGCCAGGGCACTGCGGAACATTAATACCCAAGCCGCCATCAACGCCTTCAATCATTATTCCGCTTGTTTACGTCATTTTAGAGTTAAGGCCAAGGAAAAACAAACAGTGGTTTTGTTAGAAAGCCGCCAATATTCAAGTGGAGTGAGGGTGTTAAGAGGAGCGCGCAGGTTTCATCGCTGATGCTAAAGGATAGAAGAAAATAACTGAGGATATTAAAAGAGTGTTTATGAGTTTCTGCATTTTGCCCGCCATAAAAACAGCCTTCAGACACACATCAGAACACACCGCCCGCAGAGTACATCCAGATTGACTTTGAGGCTTTCCAGGCAGTGTTAATTTTGTCACAAAACATTCCTCATTGTGCATATTTCCATAACAAAAACAAGAAAGAAGTTGCCCAAAGCTCCATGGATTTAAGTTCTTCTTTTACAAATTATACAGTATCTAGGGGCCATTATTCTGAAAGGGGTAAAACAGAAGATTGTACTTTTTCAACACAAAAAATCAACAGCAATAGCAGTGCTGTGAAGGTTTTTCTTCTGTTAAGGGGCAGCTTCAACCCCCAGCTATGTTTTCTTTACATGTTTTTCTCTAAATAACTGGGATTTATGCATTAGTGAGCCTCGTCAGACAGAAAAGTGAGCTCTCGGCTGACTCGTGTGCAACAACAGGAGAACACAAAGATAATGAACGAGTACTCGGTTACTCCTTCACATGCCCCTACTCATAGCAACTGTTGCTAAGCTGCTTTAGTCAGACAAACTAGAGCCTTAGGATTTACACTGAGCTGTGATGAAGTTGTGAGCCTTATTTTGTCACTTAGACGTTTACACTGCAGGCAAAAGTGGCTCAAACCCGGCTTTTATGCCCAGATGTGACCAATATCTGATCTTTTTATGACAGTCTGAACGGCATAATCCATTTTTTTAAAATCAGCTCCAGTTCACTTTCATATGTGGTACTCAATCAGATACATTTCTGGTGTTTTTCGAAGTGGCCTCATGTTGCATTACATCTGACTTTTACGTTATTGAAGTGAGACAACCAGAGGAGGTGGAAAGGGACAAGATTAAATGTAGACAATAGATAATATATGAACTTTGTATCACTGAAGCCCCTCAGGTCACTATCCCATCACTCCTGGCTCAGACTCCACATCCACAAAAGGACATTGTTAAAATGTGAGCTCTGGTTTTTCTCAATCTTCTTCTTCTTCTCCTCACCAACTTCAAAACGCATACAAACGCACTGACGTGTGGCATCCATAATTAGTTCTGTAAACACAGCGTGCTGCGTTTGACGACACATCTTCTTCCGTGGGTCACTTCAGGGCCGTAGACGGTTCATACTGAAGTCTGATGGCGGTCACATTTATATTATAATGTAAACAACCAGGCAAGAAAAAAAGAAGAAAAAAAAAGCAATAATCAGAATTGAGCATTAAGACCTGCAGTGTGAATGTTTCCTTAGTTGAGATGTGTGTTTGGAGTGTTTTCATATCAGCTCAAGTTCTTCACATCATAATAAAGGAGTATTTCTTATCTTGTTTATTAACAACTATACTTTTAATTCAATCCAACAACCATCATGACATAAATAATTACCTTTATGATAAAGATGCACCTTATTGGATTTCTGTTAATATCTGATATACTGATATGCTGAACTCATTTTTGCCAGTACTGATAAAGATTGTATTATTTTTTGTCAAGAGCACAAAGTCTTTGCTTTATGAAAATTTACTTTTTGCTGTTAACCTGACAGTCTTATTTTTGTAAGCAACAAGTGTACAAGAAAAACAAGAAAAACATTTACCTCCAGAAAAAAATTCAACTCTCGATTTTCAAATGCACCCTTGTGGTAATAAAGCTAAAAAATGTGGTACATTTATGTATTTTGCTGATGTCACTGGTGATATGCATGGCCAATATATTGGCTGTAACCTTGGAACAAAATCATAAACAGCTGATACCAATAGCCTATTTGACTTTTAAGACCAATATCCGGTGATACTCCCTGCATGAATCCCTGCTTTGGCTACACTGTTGGCCACATTAATGCTATTTTTACTCTCTGAGGGCCATAGCTTATAAACATGGAGGCATACTTCAAGTAAGTCATACTATATGAAATTCTGTCAAGGAAAAACTGTAACTGTAGCTTACATTGGAATTGAGGATGCAAACATATTTATAGGCTACAAAACAAAAAGCTAAGTTGGATTTAATGCTCCAAACATAGAATTCAAGACACTTTATGGCACATTTTAATGTAATAAAGGAGTATGTGTTGGTCATTAATGTTCATATGACTCACTTTTCCCAAATGCATTGAGAAATGCTTTATTAGGACCTTTACAGAAACCATTACAGCAAAATACATCCTCTAATTTCTCATAAAGAAAATCTGATGTATCAGTAATTGAAGATTATTAAGGAAATATTATTGCAGCCACGTAAAACCTCCCCACTTTCCCTGATAGGGTCTTGGCTGGTCCATGACATGGCCTGCCCGGTCTCACAATCTTAGATTGTAAACTCTAGGCCTTATTTGGCTAAATTTGTGGTGTCAAGTTTGCTCCCAGTTGATTTAGCCACTGATTTACTAACCAAGGAAAAGGTTGAAGCTATATTAACATGGAGACATCCTGCAGATGCATGAATGGTTGTGTTTTCAATGTAATTTAGGCAAAATGTCAGAGAGGTGGGGGAAGCTTCCTGTGGCTGGAAGTTGGCTGGTAGCCGGCAGGGAGGGGAAAATTGAAGCAGCTGGATCAGTACATTTCTTGTCTTGTACTGCATGTTACCTGTGCACATGATGTTTTAGTGGAATTCACACTAAAATGCTTCATGGCAGAATCTGACATGATATCTTTACGCCTGCAGGTTTTAAAAATTTGAAGCTGCTGGACCACATTCAGTGAGTTCAGGGCTGTATGTGGCCCCCAGGCTGCCAGTTGCCCAACCCTGATCTATCCACTAAAGGCTTTTAATGTGCAATAACTACGGCATTCCACATGATTGAACCCTGTGGTCAGTCTAATTAAACCTTTAGTAACAAGCACTCACCATCTCTGCTCAACACATGTCTTTCCACAGACAAACCTCTGAGGTCTAATGTGGGACAATCAAACATCCAGCACACGTGTGTCGGCCTCTGGTTGCAGCATGTTGAAGCCCACATGTGAGGGAGTTCAGTGCCCGCTGTGGTAATGTGTGGGAGGTTGTGATCTGTGTCGGGCAGATGGAGAAGCTCGTGTGTGTGTGACTTCTCGTCCCACAGGGCTCCATGTTGATACAACCCGTGTAAACACATCAGTCTGAAGAGAGAAAGTGACAGAGAGGGAGGTGCTCCTCTGTGACAGGAGGAGGGTGTCCTCGAGCTGAGGGCTTGATCCAGAGCACAGCTGTCAAATATGAGGATGTAAGAGGCAGTTTAAAGAGAGTCTGCTGAAGGATACTTGAATATTTGTTGTGAATTTTGGGTAAGAATCAGTTTAATTTTAGTTGAGCACATCCTGTGAGTGATGCTGCCAGAATTAAATTAAATAGTAGAACTCATTTTATGGGTTGTTGCAAACACATTGAGAGTGAAAGAGAAAATGAGAGAGAGAGAGAGAGAGCCCAAACACCATCATCCATCCGTCCATTAAATATTCTGCGCCTTCGGGGTTGGTGAGGCTGGAGCCTATCCCAGCTGACATTGGGCAAGAGACCGGGTACACCCTGAACTGGTCGCCAGTGGGACCACATAGAGACAACAACCATTCATGCTCATACTTATACCTAAGGGTAGTTTGGAGTCACCAATCAAACCAACGAGCAAGTTGGTCTGTGGGAGGAAGCCGGAGTGCCCGGAGAGAACCCACACATGCACATGGAGAACATGAAAACTCCACACAGAAAGCCCCTGCCCAACGCGGGGGTCAAATAGGCGACCTTCTTGCTGTGAGGCACATGCACTACCTGCTGCACCACCGTGCTGCCCCCAATTTACAACTTAAACTTGGATTAAACATCTATGCTAACCTTGAGCTTGACAAGATGGATCCGCCTGATTTCAGACTTTGAACTAGAAAAGCACTCGGAGAGCGCAAACCTCCACTAAGATACAATTCTGGATCACCACGCCTTCCGATACTACGGCCGAGTCTCTGCTCATGTCTGTCCATGTGGAGAAGTCCTCTGCTAGCATTGCAAGGGAAGCTGGGAAATGTAGTGACATAGGCTTGAAAACGTGACGTGAGTTTGCCAATAAACTACAATTCTCATAATGACGTACAGGGGGCAGAACTGTCAGGGCAGCCGAGAAGAAATGAATGGGATTTGCCATTATAAACATCAATGTTTTTTTGTGACGTCAATCTGGATCAGATCCAGATGAAATTGATCGTGATGAAAGAGTTATATTGTGTATATTATCCTGTAAATTTTGAAGCAAATCCATCAAGTGATGTCAGAGATATGATTTTTTTAAAACATGGCCCAATGTTAAATTATGGGGTTGTCAGAAAATTTGGGGAATTTTTTGCATCCAGACAAATATGCCGATCACCACCAAAATGTAATAGCTTCTTCCTTGGACCAAACCACACCTCTGGTAAAAAATTTTCATGTAAATACATCCAGTAGTTTTTGTGTTATCTTGCTAACAAACAAACAAACAGACAAACAAGCAAACAAACACACAGACAGACCCTGGTAAAAACATAACCTCCTTGGTGAAAGTAATTAGGTGGATCCAGCTGCAGTGCAAGAGTTTGATAGCCGAAATGGTCCCCTTCTTTAGAATGTTGTGGTCAGGCATAGCTCACAGGCACACATGAACAGCCAGTTGTTGTTTTTTTAAGGTTTAAGGAAATAAACCTCAAAAATATGACCTGAGGACATCTAGAGCCAGTGTTAATTTGTTACAATGAGCTATATATGTGATCTTTGACTATCAGGCTGTCACTTGTTGAAAAAGTTCAAACTCATTAGTGTTATTATTTTCAATGGTGTATTGAAGCCTTCTGATCTGATCAGCCAGTGTGACATCATTTGTAAATGCCCCTCAAAGCTACAAAAATTACTATCAGATGTTAAATTGTCTTGTTTAATAGAAGAGATATTATGATGGTTTAGTCAAGATTCTGCCCAAAAATACTGGGTCAAAGTCAGAGAGAGGTCATGGTAAGAATTAACTGAGTTTTGATTTGAGGTGTTTGTGAATGAGAGGCTGGTTTGACCATACATATTGTTTGTTTTCTGGGGCAAGGGGGGTCATTAAAAAAGAATGCAGAATCATGTGCTTGTGGGAAGTGGCACATGCCAGCTTTAGCTGTTTTGTGTGTACATCAACTTAAAAAACCATAGACCATAGCCTCATCTGAGTGAGAAAGAAGAATCATCAAATATTTTAACAGTGTGTGTAGATTATCTCGATTCTGCAGTGAAAGAAAAACAGGGACACAAAGAGAGCTCAGAGAAGATCGAGCGAGTGAGACAGAGAGCACTTTGGAGCTTTTCTGAGGGGAGTCACAGCTCATGAATCATCACTGCCCGCCGGACGTCTGGCTGTGCCGCTCAGTCTGCCCTTTGTGTGGCCTTGGCACACTGCGCTGAAACAGAGTGCTCCCACCTTTAACCTCATCATATCAGACCTCCTGGGGGCTGATGGCAGACTGCCATCATGCTAATGAAGGCGCCTGTTTGCAAAAATCCCCTAAATCTGCTGCCACAGTGTAGGGCAGGGAAATATATAAAGATTTTAAGATAGAGCACTATATCTTCAACTGAGATAAAAGGAAACCTAACAATGTTTTTATAATTTATTTAGCATCAAGATAACCTTATACGACTCTATTGAGTTCATCGCACCTTAGATATGGAAAGCAAAGACGATGAGGAATCGTCTCTGCTTTCCATATCTAAAGTGCTTTTTTTGCCATCAGTCAAAATCAGTCGATAATGATTCCTCATGATCCTGCTGTATCAAAAACAGAATCAATCAATCAGTCAGTCAATCAATCAATTAATCAGTCTTTATTTGTGTAGCACCAAATAAAGGCTGATTGTATATCTCCAGGCACTTTACAATAGAGCTGGCTGAAGACCAACTCTTCATTTGTATGTCAATGTATATATCCAGAGATGTATACATTCAGAGACAAACGGACAAAAAATTAGAATTCATGATAGAGACAAACCCATGGACGCCCAGATCATAAATCTGTCCTCATCATATTTGTCTCTGGTAAATAAAAATATTTTCAAGGTCACCCCTTGAGATGTGGCATTTTGATTTCAAGAGGGCAGTCACGTCTATATTGTTGTAAAGGTATTTATTATGAAGGTATACTTAATAACACCAGAACAACAGAAGTCTTTAACACCCAAATATTGGTTATATGATTGTTTTCAATGAAAAATGGTTGACTCCTGCAAACGTAAATTGCACAAATGCTTTGGAACATTTGGAAAAAAGGGTGAAACTATTAAGGAGCAAGGTTTTCCCTTTTTGCATCTGTAATTTACACAGTGTCCTCCCTCTTTATTCAAAAATATGATCAAGATAATTAGATTTCTGTCTTTTTTCATACCACCATCACAGCCACAGAACACTGGTGTGCTTATAGGTCAAGTCTACATGTGTCATGGAAATTTGTACACTCATAAATTATTATCACAGGTTTACAACAACCATAGATGAGTTTATTTTCTCTGTCAGAACTTTACATGCATAAAGAGCACTTTTGGGACATTGAGCTTTAATATTTGTTGTGGAGAAACTGGTAATACTTCCTTGCTGTCAAGATAACATGTTAAACAATTTATTAAATTAAAAAAAAAGGCTGGTGGTCTGGTGGGCACAGAAAAAGTATTCTCAAAGGAGGAGCACAACAGAAAGTAAGTGATAAGCACTGAACTAAGGGTATCTAAATTAGCCAACATCATTATAGGGAATTACTTCAGTGTTTTGTACAAATTAGACGACCACAAAATCCCTATATTAGGTATTTATGACTTCTTTTTTGTTTGTACAATAGCATAGAGGTGTGAACAATGGTATTTTTTACCCAAATGATATCAGAGTTCATTATCCTGCTGTTGTGATATTGAGACATGAGGATGCTGGTAACTATATGGGTTGTGTCCATGTACAAAACCCAAAACCAGTGAAGTTGGCACGTTGTGTAAATCGTAAATAAAAACAGAATACAATGATTTGCAAATCCTTTTCAACTTATATTCAATTGAATACACTGCAAAGCCAAGATATTTAATGTTCGAACTGAGAAACTTTATTTTCTTTTGCAAATAATCATCAACTTAGAATTTAATGGCAGCAACACATTGCAAAAAAGTTGGCACAGGGGCATTTTTACCACTGTGTTACATCGCCTTTCCTTTTAACAACACTCAGTAAACGTTTGGGAACTGAGGAGACCAATTTTTGAAGCTTTTCGGGTGGAATTCTTTCCCATTCTTGCTTGATGTACAGCTTAAGTTGTTCAACAGTCCGGGGTCTCCGTTGTTGTATTTTACGCTTCATAATGCGTCACACATTTTCAATGGGGGACAGGTCTGGACTACAGGCAGGCCAGTCTAGTACCCGCACTCTTTTACTACGAAGCCACGCTGTTGTAACACGTGCAGAATGTGGCTTGGCATTGTCTTGCTGAAATAAGCAGGGGCGTCCATGAAAAAGACGTTGCTTGGATGGCAACATATGTTGCTCCAAAACCTGTATGTACCTTTCAGCATTAATGGTGCCTTCACAGATGTGTAAGTTACCCATGCCTTGGGCACTAATACACCCCCATACCATCACAGATGCTGGCTTTTGAACTTTGCGCCTATAACAGTCCGGCTGGTTCTTTTCCTCTTTGGTCCGGAGGACACGACGACCACACTTTCCAAAAACAGTTTGAAATGAAGACTCGTCAGACCACAGAACATTTTTCCACTTTGCATCAGTCCATCTTAGATGAGCTCGGACCCAGCGAAGCCGGCGGCGTTTCTGGGTGTTGTTGATAAATGGCTTTCGCTTTGCATAGTAGAGTTTTAACTTGCACTTACAGATGTAGCGACGAACTGTAGTTACTGACAGTGGTTTTCTGAAGTGTTCCTGAGCCCATGTGGTGATATCCTTTACACAGTGATGCCGGTTTTTGATGCAGTACCGCCTGAGGGATCAAAGGTCATGGGCATTCAATGTTGGTTGTCGGCCTTGCCGCTTACGTGCAGTCATTTCTCCAGATTCTCTGAACCTTTTGATTATATTACGGACCGTAGATGATGAAATCCCTAAATTCCTTGCAATAGCTTGTTGAGAAATGTTGTTCTTAAACTGTTGGACAATTTGCTCACGCATTTGTTCACAAAGTGGTGACCCTCACCCCATCCTTGTTTGTGAATGACTGACCATTTCAGGGAAGCTGCTTTTATACCCAATCATGGCACCCACCTGTTCTCAATTAGCCTGTTCACCTGTGGGATGTTCCAAATAAGTGTTTGATGAACATTCCTCAACTTTCTCAGTCTTTTTTGCCACTTGTGCCAGCTTTTTTGAAACATGTTGCAGGCATCAAATTCAAAATGAGCTAATATTTGCAAAAAATAACACAGTTTACCAGTTCGAACGTTAAGTATCTTGTCTTTGCTGTGTATTCAATTGAATATAGGTTGAAAGGGATTTGCAAATCATTGTATTCTGTTTTTATTTACAATTTACACAGCATGCCAACTTCACTGGTTTTGTACTTTCCAAGCATTGAGGCTCTCCTCAGACTGACTGTAGACCAAGTATGAAGAAAGCACAGTCAAATTCTGTATCCTTCAGGTAGAAACACACCAGCTTTACGCTTGACCACTCCTCATTTTCAGACGAACACACCCTTATTTTATCAGTGTAGGCAGGGCATATAGTTGAGACTCGCATCAGGTGGAAATTTGGGAAAATGCCTTCACTTTACGCCAAAACACTTTGCACCAGGCATATGTTCGGGCTCTATCTAAAGGCAAATAGCCCCAAAATGTCTGTGATTATATTGAGTGATTTTCTTGTGTATTTATTTGGTAATTGGCTAATAAATAATGAGATACTATTATCCAGTCTTTGTAAAACTGGCACCATTTTGCTGAGGTGGCACTTGTTAACAGTGCGTTGACCTGCCTCAAGTGGGCAGAGCTGACCCACGTGTCCTCCTGCTCGATGTGTGTGTGTGCCAGTGATTCCATGTGCTGTATTTATTTCTGTCTTTGTCCATGTGAATGTGAATCCACTGTCCGGTTATGAATCCATTCCAGTTCATTAACATGTATGTGTAAGGGCGTGTGTGTGACATGGCGAGGCTGTGTAGGTGGCATTGCTCTGCGGTCAGTATGTCGCGCAGCCGGGTGCCAGGGTCGAGTGGGGGTCGGGTAATAACCACACAATGATGTGCTTTATGGGTAATAACTCTGACGTCCCTCATCCTCTGAGCCCTCTAACCCAAGACATTTAGGCTCACTGAATTTTAAGCATCGTCACATTCTTGCTGTGTCTGTCCTTTGTTACTGACTGTCCGCCGTCTCCTCCGCAGATCGAGAATGTGGACGCCTGCCTTAGCTTCCTGGACGCCAGAGGAGTGAATGTACAAGGGCTCTCAGCAGAAGGTAAGAATAAACAATTTAAGGCATGTAAACACACTTATTGAATCATCTGAGCAGAAGACAAGGTCCTCCTTCTTTTATCTCTGATCTTAAGAAGAGGAAAATGTATTCAGTTCCAGCACCACCCAACCATCTCTGGGTTGGTTTCCATTTCTTCACAGCACCAAATCTCTCCAAAAAGCTGTTTTCCAAGACTTAGTATTATACTTCAGAGCAATGGAATTTACCAATATGGTATCAGGGAGCACAGTTTCTCCATTTGAAGCTTTCAACATGGCAGTGTAGGCGATCATTAGGGCATCAGAGGGGATTTTAAAAGACTTGGAACTGCAGAGAGGGATTTGAGTCCTAACCATTAGAGTATACCCTACAGGGCTTAAATGGCAGCTATGACTACAGCAGAGGTCTTTATGGAGCGAATCCTTGCCAAATTGAGTGATAACCTAAATTTGTGCCTGAGTGAAAAGGTCCAAAATGCGTGTTATGATATTTTAAACTAACTTTTCAATCCGGAGAAGAAACCCAAGAATCCCTCAAAGTTGTAAATCATTTCAACTCCAGTCTTTCTTTTTAACTGTACTGAAAATGCTTTCTGAAGAAGGGGATAACATGAGTGAGGCACATGGCATTGCATCATCTGTAGTGAACCTTTTGACCCAGGGACCATACAGATGACAGCTCATCCATGTAGGGTTATTCGGGATGCAGCACAGTCATTTAAAACTGAATTCATCATGAAAGGAGGTCCAGCAGGAGGAAGATAAAGGGGAATATGTGGAGAGGATGCATTTTAAATTAAAGTTTGATTAATGTGTTAAACAATGTAGGAGTCTCAGGAGGACTTGCATCCATACATTTTATTTACTGTGTTTTTCATGGGAAAACAAGCTTTCTAAAACACAGATAATACATTACGCTGCTTTATAATAAATTGTCTGTTATGGGGTGTTCCTCAGAAGTAATTAAAGTTTAAAATTGTCTTATTAGTCCGCTTTTTCTATCATGTTAAGCAAATTCCACAAAATCCAGTTTCTGTGCTGCTCCGTAGCACTTTCTGCCTCAATTTTTCACCATATTGGTTTGTTTCTGATAGCTTTAAGGTCCCATGCCCTCTAAAATCAATTTTCTTTGCTTTAAATGTTATTAGAAAGGGTTTGGAGAGCAGAAGAACATGATACTTTTTACCAAACTCTCTGAGAAATGCACTGTGCCTCAAAGAAAAAGCCTCTTTAAATGTTCAGTTTTGTATTTCCTGGGCTTTATGATGTCATAGCTATACATCCTCCACCTACATGTGTTTTATGTGCTTGTCACAGGCAAAAACCATGACTGTTTACAAAGTTTTCTCTGTGGCCTGTAACACCTCCTCCCCCCTTCATTTAGAAATTGTTTTGGCAGCCAATCAGTGCAGAGCTCATTGTCACAGCCTCCTGGTACCTCAGTTTCCTCCTAACAGACTAATAGCATGCTTGTTTTATTAACTGGTGAGTCTAAAATGCTCTTATGCTTGAGTGTATGTGAATGGTTGGCTGTCTCCCAGTCTCAACCTTGTTGCTTGTAGCCAATCCAAGTTGTACCACCTCTTGTTGGCTCTTGTCCCCTGGGATAGGGTCCGGGTCTTTCATTCTTTGAAGCTTTACTATCTATCTTGAACCTGTGGACGCCAAGGATGGTAATTGATAAATGGTTTTGAGCTTGTAAAGGGCTTTTTAAAAGCTGTGTTCACACCAAAAGTAACATTTTTGTTTTGTGTCCTCGTCTGACAGAATTCCACCCAAGTGTTTGCATGTTCAAATAGTTCATGTTTATGGAGGCCAATTTTCACCCTTTAGACCCCAAAGGGACAAGAGAAGGGGGCGCGTCTGTCTCACAACACTGCAACATGTGTTTAGTTGGTAGTTCACTAAAGCTGGATTTTTTCAATTTAGATGAAGGGACGAAAGAGGCAAAACTTGCGTTGCTTGGGCGACAATTCACATCATTTGTGCTATAATTTGTCACGTCATTCCATTCACTTTCAATCTATTTTCATCGCACAACAAACTGAAATCCTTGTTCGGTGTAAACACAGCTTTAGTCCTTTGAAATACTCAACAGCAGTGTAGATGATGTATGGATAAACTCTTTGCCTGTGTGAAAGTTGTCATGTTTGGACCAAAAGCCCACAAGCTGTCCTGCCCATTTCTGATAGCATTATTTAAAGGTCACCAAAGTCACCACTAATTAGCTGCCTATGACTGTGCAGCATACTTGCTGCTACTCAACTGTTCTTAAAGGCCTGTTAGTGCCTTACTCTATATTACCATTATATTCAGCTAGCAGGTTATTATTTAGGAGTTTTTTCTAGATTACTGCTTCATTAATGCCAATTTATAGATAATTATCCTGGTGTTACTTATCAATAATGACCTTAACTAGCTTTGCATAGCATGGCCTCAGAATATATTCTCTTATCTAAAGTGAGTTCTTGTTACCTACAACTCTGCTGATCCCTTGTTGTCCTAATCTAGAAGTCTCTTCAATAAAACCAGCCCTTCATGATGTTTGTTAACATGGCAGATTACAACCAGTTTAATTGAATTAAGAGCTGTGTCGTCTTTTTTTTAAATGTCAAATTTTTGTGGCAAAAGAACAACTTTTTTCAAAACTGAAGTCTCTTTATCTGATTGGGTTCCTCCAAAGACTTAGCTGGATACCACCAAAGATGTCTCAATTACTCCAGCAGAAAACATCTTCAGCTGTTCTTAAGGACCTCATGTTGTACCTTCTCCCCTTTAAACATTAGAGAGGTGAGTGCGCCCTTGACCTCTGCAGCAGCAGCAGCAGCAGAAATAGTTTGACAACCTGACACACTGACCAACAGCTCTAAATCCTGCCGCTCCCCCTCTACAGCACTAAAAACAGCAAAGTGACTCACAGAGCCTGGAAATTCAAAGTGGGTCTATAAATATATAGGCTATTGGGTTACTGTGTCCATCCCTGCTGCTGCTGTGTTTCATCATTCTCCTCCTTGCATCCATCTTTTTCTCAGCCTGCTCCTCAGGATCTGCTCCACATGTGCTGCATGTGTTTGTGAGCTGAATTAGATGTCCACGTCCGCTCCCCTTTTACGTCTAATTGAATCAGCTCAGTCTTCCAGATTCTGCTGGCTGGCATGTGCAGTCTTTATTATCCTTTTACAAGCTCTGGGAATCACCAAAGTGGGGTGTTTGATGTGCATACAGGCATAGTTTTTTTTTTCCCCAAAGCCTACTTATTGTAAATAACCTTTCTAGAAGTCTCCTTGCATCTCTGGTGGCAAGCTGTAAACCCAAGTTCCGGAAAATTCATCTTGTTTAGGAGGTTATGGTTCCCATTCAGATATCTCCTCTGAAAGAGGTTATAGGCCAGAATGGAAACAGGTTTGAAGCTGTTATTTCTTCGCAGGGAAAGGGTAGTGTCATAGATAAGAGTGGCATGGAGCAACAGCCTGAAATCCAAGACATTTGCAGCTTTCACACGATTTTTATCCACATGATTGCCACTGAATATCAACCTGTCAGTCAAGCTCCACTGAAGATAAGTCCTAATGTTTTAGAACTTTGCCACCATCCATCCATTACCAACAAGCTAAACTCCTTCATTCAGGTTAATATCTCATTCCAAGAGCCTGGTTTGCTGTAAGTTTTTAGACAAATGTTCCTGCTAGCCGTGTGCTGAACCCCAGTAGCTTTCAATAACTCCTCCTTTTCATTTAGTGCTACCAAATGTATCACTTTTCAAGCAGAACAAACTAAACGAGTGGACAGATTACTGCAGTTAATTGGTGCATTTTATTTTACAGATATTTGTGGTTACTAGTGAATGAATCTCAATAGGTTGATGATCAGGAGTTTTCATGTGAAGCTAGAAGTTAATTGATATTTTTATTTTTCTAGAAAAAGAGTTTTAATAGCTCCAAAACAAATTGATGAAAGGCCTCTTATGGTAAACAGTGCTTAAGATATCCAGCATAACTAAACCAAAGTGCATACATATTATTTTCAAAACCAGCCTGGACCATCCCATCAGTGAAAGACATGGATCTTAGCCGGAGTTGAACTCAAAATCATATTACTATGAATTCTCAAAGGTCCCATGTCCTGCAAAATCTTTGTTCATTATCTTTACTTCTAATGTCCAAGCCTCATTTTAGAAAATACCTCTTAAAATGCTCCATTGTTACTTCCTGGGGTTGATGATGTCATAGCTATACAGCCTCCACCATGTGTGCTTTCTGCTTGTCACAGGCAGATGCATGAATTCTTTAAAGTCTGCTCTGTGGCCTGTAACCACTCCTCCCCCCTTCCATCAGACATTGTATGGGTGGCCAATCAGAGCAGAGCACATTATCATGACTGCCTGTAGCCTCCCCGTCCCATCAGATCCAAATGTTTCCAAATGTCAAAAGTATTTAAATATGACAGTATTAAAACAAATTGTTGATATATTTTTTTAGCTAATAAAGAGCCTGCAGTGATTTGTTTATTAAAAAAAATTCCTGACTAAAGATAAGGTTATCTCGACAATGTTATTTTTATTAATCTATATGTATCTATTTTACAGGGAAGATGCATAATTATCACCCTTGTGAATAAGCCAGTTTCCAGATGTTAGAATGGCTCCTTTAAAAGAACGATCTTTGGAAACTTGTAATTTTAGATCACATCCACAGAAGTTGTTTTGAAGTAATAACAGAAAAAATTGACTAAATTCCAACATCTGAAGTAAAATCTGGTTATGCTGCCATGTCTGACAGGGAGGTCAAGGTCAGGGTGGTCCTGATCCCTACTTGGCCCTAGTCAATCGGCCAGGTTACAAGTCTGTGGCCCGGGCAGAGATTCTTACCTTCACATTTGTGATGATACCCAGAAGACAGGAAAATATTGAAATGGCTTTGGATAGATTGAAACTAGTTTTGCAGGGATATCCATGGTATCCTGTAGCTCTACCAGAACAAAGCATTCTGGGGGAAAACTGATAATACAATATTGCAACAATTTTATATACATTCAAAAAAGTTCAAATAAAGTTTAATCCAGTGTCAACACAAATACTGTACTCTAGTTTCATAGCAAACACATGAAGATTGATTGAGGAAATACTAGCTTTTTATGTGCTAAACACAGACAGTAAACATGTTAGATATTCCTTTTAAACTTAGCATTGCCATATGTATTGTTATAAGCCCCTCTGTGCGACTGTTGACCATAAAGGTCGTTGCCCCATCATGCACACCTTACACTTGAACTCACCCTGACCCCTTTAAGGCAAACTTTTCATCAACATGATCAACAACAAAAGAAAGTTTTATCCCATGAAACGTTACAATTATTGACAGGAAGTTCAGTCTACCGGTACCAACCTAGAAAATGAGGTGTAAAGCTCCAGAGCACACGTTTCCTGTACTTGATAATAGGTTACAGTGAGGGGTCCCTACAGCGGGTCATTAAAGCCTTTCTCTACTGCAGGGCCTCTGCACCTGGGACCCTCACAGAACAGGCTCAGGGCGACCAGCAGCATGACCTTCCCACCACAATAAAGCCCTTCCTGCTTGATGTCAGCGGGTGCAAACTTTATGATAAATAGGTCTTATTTCATTAGTCCACTTAAGCACTCATTAAAGCCAGGTCAGGATGGAGTTCACACTTGTTTTCTGAGCAGTGGTTGAGGCCGAGGGCTGAGGATGTAGCAGATGTTGATGCATTGTATGGTCACTCTTTCTAACAGTGTCAAAGAACAAAAATGAACCAGCTGTGGACAGACTCTGGGTGAAATTTTTATTGTCAGTGGATAAAACTCAAAGTTGGTTCATTATAGACTAGTCATGATTGATTGAAACCACATTTACCATTTAAAAGCACATTATCACTAAGGCCAGGCTAAAGAGACTCTCAAACTCCAACAAAGCCCCAGACCTATTCGAGCCTTAAGTGGATAAAAAGACTGTCTACTGCTAACTTCAGAGAGTTCAGCTGTCCCTATTTCTATTGCAATCTTCACAAAACTCTCAGAAACTTTAAAAAAAAAAAGGTAAAAGGTGACACTGGGTGTGAGTTTTACTTTAAATTTGCAGCAGACATTCGCTGGGCTTTGACTGGATGATAGGCTTAGATGCACACCACTGATGGTCAAGTCTGAAATGTCTGAAGTGATTATTTCTCCTCTTCATCATTTTAAAAGGAAAAGAGTTTAAACCATCAGTTTTTGTGACAGTGACTTATGACTTTTGAAGGAGCCTGACACTACAAAAAAGTCCAACTCTACAGTAGTACATCAATTTTGTTCTGTACAGTGTGCCGCAACACCCAAATAACAAAATGGTGTCAGCAAAAATACCAAAATTGATGCCTCAAAACAGGTGATCTAGCCCACTCCACATTAATTGAGGTTTTTTCTTGCTGCCATGAGCGATTCATGTTGGGTTTGGATGTACGGATGTTTATATGTGTATTTTATATATGTTTATATGTATCTATGCATATATGTGTATCAATAAAATGAAGAGTTTGTCTTCAGCCTGCTCTATTGTTAAGTGTCTTAAGATTACACTTGTTGTGAATTGGCGCTATACAAATAAAGATTGATTGATTGATTGATTGATTGATTGATTGACTGAACTATGTTTACAGTCTATGGTCTATATTGTACTCTTATGTGCTTACCACAGAATGATTTCCAATACAGGAGCATAAAGCATCACTCAAGAAGCTTGGAAGCCCCAGGATAGTTGTCAAACTGCATTGGGAGTTCATTTGACCTTGATGCAAGTCTTTGATTCCAAAGTTTCCTTCAGGAGCCTAAAACTGGGCAAACGCTGCAAGATAATCACCCTGATTTTTGGCCAAAATCTACCCAGCAAAGGCCTGATTATCTGGTAGTTCTGAAGATCATCTTAAAGTTAATGTTAACCTCCCTGATTTTTTCAGTTAGTTTCATTTTTCTCTGCTTCTTTTCCACCATGGTTGTTTACACCAAAGTAATGTTTGACTATAGAAGAGTATGAGTTGCAAGAGAAGAAGCCCTGGTTGTTGATGAGTGAGTCTGCTGGTTTGTGGTTCAAAATCTTTATCTCTTTTAAGACAGCCTTTTAAGATGGTGTCTTCACACAAGCCCCCTTTAGTAACCAAATGACTGTCATTGCTCAAGATTTGTCCCATATTTTTTTCAGTCTTCAAAAAGTATGCCAGATAACACTTGTTAACTTGGCCACACATAAGACCATGAAAGCAGAAGATACAACGTTTGACCAGATTAATGGTATTTAAATGAAAAAGTCAGCTGAACTAAGGACAGCCCTTAGTTCATGTGTGCTTTGGCCTTCTTTACAGTACTGCTGTATGACTGTTTTTTACCTGAACTTGAATTCATATCCCCAATTTTGATGACTTATAGAGAATGTGCAAAATTGCTTATGTTAAAAAACTTCCTATTTTTCATATACTGAGTACCCTGATCCACCTGTATTCTCTGTCTGTCTGACATGCTCTATTGGAGCTCCTGCCCCTTTAAGGACCCCTTTCCCAAGATTGTTTGACTAGTCTACTCTGCGGTCGTTGGTTAGTTAAGCACTGCTCTTATCCATGTTATCAACGACTCTGCATTCATTCTTCTTTCCCGAGACAATGGGCTTAGACTGCTGATGAAACAGGGGGACTTCACACTGATCAGAACAAGCTTTTCAGGCAACTACTGGCTCTGTAAAGAGAGGGAGGGGGAGAAGTCTCTGTGCTGCAGACTTTTTACCTTGTGCATAAAGTGCTCTGTCGCACATTTAAAACACATTATAGGCTGAATAGATTTAAAAAAAAAAACATGATATGGGATCTTTAGCAGATCAAAAGAGGACTGATGATACAGTTTATTATCTGATTTGGAACAAAGCAACAAGTTAGAGCTATGAAAGCACTCCAACAACCCTGAAATGTGTCAACAACAGGGGTGTCAGTGATGTAGTCTGGTAGTACACTACCCTCCATCAGGGGGTTGAGAGTTTGAGCCCAGCTCCAGCTGTCACATGTTGATGTGTCTTCAGGCAAGACACTTAAGGGTTTAAGTGTCTTGCCTGAAGACTCCCACTGCGGCGTCAGTGGAGTGAAAATGGGTTTGAAGGGGACTGGATGTGTTAGCTCACTCAGATGGATAACTAGCAAACTAAACTCTAAACCATTAGTGAGTACATGTGAGGGTGAATGAGTTTGAAGAGGTGGATGTGACCTGTGGTGTGAAAGTGCTTTGAATAGTTGGAAAACTAGAGAAGCATTGGACAAGCTTAAATCCAATACCATTTCAAACTTCAAGGCCATCTCTCTCCTCTTGAGTGATGAAGTATCCTGAATGTCCTCGTCATTATCTTTTCGATTACTTTTACAGTTAGCACAAGTTTGAGTCCACAGAGGCTTCCCGGTCGGCTGATTCTGCAGCATTGTTTCTCCCTAAAGCACAGAACACACTGCTACTCAGCCCCACTCTTAGGCCCAGTATAAATTACCGCCTCTGGGTGTTTGCAAATGGAAAACACCCCTGAGAGATTAATCTCCAACTTTCACAGTCTTCAAACAGCACAGCCATGGATGGCTGAGGGAGAATGTCTGAGCCTTTCCACGCTGAAAAATGGAGCAGAAAAAAACTGCGTCAGCCACTGCGATCTCTCCTTTTCCCCTGCGTTGCAGCCCTCTCTTAGAGCTTGATATGAAAGTCCATTTCACAAATGGATGCTTTAGCAATGGTGATCAATTCTCCCTCCTTCAGCTGTTGGATTTCATGTCAGCTGTGTGTGTGGGAGTTTGTGAAGAATGTATTTGTTTGAGTTAATTTCAGATGAACTGTTAAGGGTCAGATTAAAAGGGCAGACTAAATAAATAAGCCATTGATTAGAGGTTGTCTTGTTGTCAGCTCAGCATGTTTGAAAGGTAACTGTATCTTCAGGACTGCTGCTTACCATAAAGAGGAATACAACTTTCTTAAGACTATCAAACTCAAATCATGTTCAAAGCAAAAAATGATCAATTACCAGGAAATATTCAGGCATGTTTAGTCAGAGAGGGAAAATATCATTTAAGGGGATTGTTTTATTTTAAGAATTTAAAAGTGAGAACTACCAGGAAAAGCTTTTGTGTATCTGTGTGTGGTATAAAACTTTGGTACAGTTTGAGTGATGAATTGAAAAAATGTCCAAACAAAGAGCAGTATAAGTGAAAGTATAAAAACATGATTTTAAAAAGGTACAGTGATGAGACTGTATTAGGGTCACGATAGGTTGACGTTGCTTTGCTCATTCCTTTTCTTTCTTTCTTTTTCTATGATTAATATTTATGTTATTATTTTATTACCATTTGGTTTGTTTTGTTTTTGTGTGCTTATTATTATTTTTTTTATTATCATCATTAGTATTTGGAAGTGGGTTAATTATTGACTACCTGTGTAAGGTGAAGGGGTGGGACCAGATAAGTTTTGACTTCCTCCTACTCCTTTTTGAACATGCAAATGACAAATTTATATCATGCTTTTGTAGTTGTTGTTGTTTTTGTTCTGTGGTTAATTTTTTGTTCTTGTTCAAAATAAAAAAGAGAAGAGGAAGAAGAAGTCTAGCACATTTATATAACCCCAAATGGTTCAAATTCATATTTAATACTATATACCTTGCACATGCTGAACTGGACCAGCTTTTGCCTACACATCCGTGACACATATCTCCCATGCCACCAAATCCCAAAATTGCTCCACTGGATTGAAATCTGGTGATTCTAGAGGCCACTGAAGTACAGCGGACTCATTGCCAGTCTGCTCTGATTGGTTAACTGGTCTGCTCTGTGGTAATTCGTCAGCCCAGCACTGCTCGGCACCATCAACAACTCAGCCTTCAGTCGACTGTCTCAGCTTTGCACTGGGCTTGCCACTCAGAGCAAACGGGCTTAAACTGATGATAAAACAATGGTAGGGCCTCACACTGGTAGGTCTGTTCTAGGCAAAGGTGTTCGATCTTGCATAGGAGACTTGTAAAATAATCTAAAAGGGGCACGAAAATCTCCAAAAACCAAATATAGACTCATTTAGAGTGTTACAAATACTCAATAGAGGGCACTTAGAGAAGTTGAGCCTATATTTTGACTGGATCAGGCATAGACTGGCATCAGGTGTTTGTTATATTAAAATTCTATCAGTCCCTAATTTTGCATCAGAAGAAGAGCTGTAATACACCAAGATGAAGGTGTATCAAGCTTGCGTACTCTATGGCCCCATCAAGAATGCAGGCTCAATGCCTTCCAGCTATGCTGCCTCAGAAGGATCCTTGGCATCTCCTGGCAGGACCATCTATGAAACAACAATATTCTGGCTCAGGCAGGCCTTGCTACCCCAAAGGCATTTGTGCTGGCTTGGCCATGTCAGCTGCATGCAAGATGGCATGATCCCGAAAGACATTCTATATGGTGAGCTTGCCACTGGCTCCAGATCTGCAGGAAGGCCTGTTCTCTGCTTCAAGGACGTCTGTAAACGTGACCTTAAGGTGGGCAACATCAACCCAGCAAGTCTGGAAGGTGCAACTGCAGCCCATAACAACTGGAAACTCACTATCGAGACTCGTGTCCAGAGAAATGAGGAAAGGAGAGAGAAGCTGTGGGAAGAGAGAAAAGAACAAAAGCAACAACAGAAGACAGAATCAACACCCACAGTACCAGCAGCAGACTACACCTGCAAGAACTGCAGCAGAGCTTGTCATTCGAGAATAGGGCTGTTCAGCCACAGTAGGCAATGCAAAATTACTAATGACTAATCCTTGGTGCATATTCCGTTGTCTTACAAGACAGAAGGAATCAGACAGAATCAAACTTGACATTTTTGTTATTTTTGACTCAGACTTATATCAGACAAATGCTAGTTAAACAAAAGTTCTCATGCTGAGCTTAACTCCTCCACAAACCTGTGTTAGTTCATGTATTATAAGAGATGCTTCACCCTGGATCTGTGACAAATGTTTGTTTTTGTGGCCCAAAGAAATTAAAGTGTGTGTGTTACTTTAAGCTAAATACAATTAGGAGTCTCTAAAATGTCATTGCTGTGCATATGATGTGCAACAAATCAGTTTCCAGGCCAGAGAAGCCAAAAGCATAGTGCTTTGTTTCTTTAAAATGTTATGCTTCCTGCAAACAGCTGCACTGAAGCTCTATTCCCAAGTGTTAGCTTTATGAAAGGCAGCATATGTTCAGTTTACAGTGCTTGCTCGCAGAAATTAACTGGGATTATTTTTTTATTTTTTTAACATTTTTTTGTATTCTGAGCACCATAGGGTACTGGTGCAGGAATGGAAAACAAAAGCAATGTTTAATGCAAGCGTGTCCAAAATAACCTGCCTTTGGGGGCCACATCAGGTCCCCCAAAACTTTTTATATGGCCTCTGTAGTATCATCAATTTCAGAAAAATGTCCAGGGCAAAAAATTTATTGTGGTTTTAAAGGTATCTCTCTGTTGTTAAATTCCTAAAACTACTGATGAATTTCCCCAAAACGTCTTTGATTTAACCTGTTTTATCAGGCATGACTGCATGTTTCAACTGTTTTACATAAATCCACCTGTGATTCAATATTTAACAAGTAAACAAGGAAACTGGAGCCAAACACAGGGCTGGAAAACATGACAGCCCATGACAGAAGTAGCCAAAGTATTTCAGTTTTCCCTGGGTAGTTTGCAGCAGTATGGGTGTTACAGACTGATCTCACTTTTAAAGGCTAAGGAATACTAACAATTCTGAAAACAATCCAACTATGTAACTCACAAATATTCAATTAGACCACATCATTTCTGTTGTTTCACATTATTTTAAAGTCTGGCCACTATAACGTATGTCAGGAAAAAAATTGGCCCTCAGACAAATGTAGTTGGTGACCCCTGCTTTAGAGTAGAAATGTTAGTAAAACCATTTCTCTTAAGGTTACAATTGGCTTTATAACTAAGTATGCTCTCAAAAAAGAGTCTCCATCAAGGCTTTCCATCAATGGCTTTATAAGGCAAATAGCCAACCAGTACTAGAGATATGAGGCTGGTTGACCAATCAGATTTCTGGAGCCCTGGTCAGCCCTGGTTACCACTGGATCATTCTCTGCCCTGAATGAGATTGATGCTCCTTGCAGCAGGAAGAAGAGATGCTGACAGCTCTTCTGTACATTTAAAAACAAGACAAGAGCAAACCATGACTCTGCCAAACTTTAAAGAATGTTAGTATGATGCTTGTTGTTAATCAGACCATGAAATGGAGCAGACAGAAAGCAAATGAGCATGTTTTGTATCACGTTTAAATTACTTTACTCAACACTCCTTCACAGGCTTTGTTTTCTAACAAAAGCAGAATATCATTTTATTTTAAAAAATCACTGGGGGCAACCTTCAAGATGACAGTAGCCCACAGTAGGCCCCGGTGCCAAAGTTTGGACACCTCTTGGTTGATTATCAATGCAGGTAGGACTGGGGCGCTTTATGGTTAAAGGTTGTCCAGCCGTTTTTTTTCCATGTGGACTTGAAATCTGAGAAGGTTTTCTTTAAAATTTGCACAAATGATCACCCTGAGCTGAAGATAAATGATCAGGTTTTGAACTTCATATTTAAGTAGTCAATGCCATGTGTCTCATGTTATCTACTTGCTTGTGGGCACAATATCTAAAGAAGTCTTTGTGGGACCTTCTTAAACCCAAACCTGAACAAATGTTTAGTGTGGCTGAAAGATAAACTTAAACTAGATATTAAAGGTCATAGGTCGAACCATAAGGTCATTTAGACACATGTTCTTCCATGGTTTGTTTGCACCACTGGTTCTCAGTTACTCTCTGTTGTGTCCCCCCTTTGAGAAGAATATATTTTTGTCCCTCATTGCCACCACCACCTCCCACGAAGTTACTTAAAGGCCAAAGTTAAGATTTCTAAATACATCCAAAGCACAGAACTCTGCAGTGTCTATATGCCCTTGTCATATGCATACACAAATTAAATTAATAATGAGTTCAGGATAACTCAAATATTGGTGGTACGCTGATATAAGTATAAATGCGAAATGAAGATGCTCCAATGTCTACTCTTTCTTCTCCTCCAGAAATCAGGAATGGCAACCTGAAGAGCATCCTGGGCCTCTTCTTCATCCTGTCGCGCTACAAGCAGCAGCAGCAGCAACAGCAGCAGTACTACCAGTCCTTGGTGGAGCTCAGCCAGCAGACCAGCAGCACCGCATCGTCAGCCAGCAGCCTCAAGACACAAGAGATGCAGTCCAGGTATGCTCCACACTCAAGGCTGTATTTGGTGCTGGTTATTTGAGGCAGAGGTATCCCAGAGTTCACAGAGGCAAGCTAATGTCAACGGTTTGAATTAGAGGACCAATTATTTTTTAGGGTCCATGCTGGAGTAGTGGACGGCTGATTTATCGTCTCTTGATGGTTAATTAGGTCCAGTTAGAGCTTTTGTAAACAGAAATCTGATGGCTCGCCTCTGATGGTGTTTAAAATGAATAACAGCCGTTACAGAAAATGTTTCTCATTAGTGTTTTAGCTGCTTCAGCTGCATTAGTAAGCTTTGACAGGAAGAGTCAAACTATCGGACAGCAGGGGGGGAGAAGTTTCATTAGATTCATATTTCAATGAAGTTATAAATTTGGATGTGATGACATAAACTGAGGGAGATTGATTTTTAGATTTATACTGTATGAATCTCATGTTGTTTGTTGAATCAAAAACTAATGACTGCAGTGTTTTAGCCAGGCTTAGCAAATATAAATTAGATAAATGTTTTTACTAATGGACAGAGCCAAGCCAGCAGACCCTCTGTTTGAATGTTACAGTGTGATATCCTTGTAGATGAACAGTCCTCAGGACTTATCAGCCAATACTGGTTAGATACTGGTTAAATTGTTTTGGCTTGTTGTTGACAATGACAATCTTGGATACAATAGAGATATTTGTGAACATATTAGGTCACTGACTCTCCAGAATCATGAGTGTTACCTGAAAAAGTGAAAGCTGACACACAGAGATGGTCTGGCTGAACTCAAGCTTTGAGTCAGTACTACAGTGCCTTTAATTTTGCCACCAAACACAAGAAGACATTTTTAGACTCTTGCTCTGCCTGCTTGTCTGTGGTTATGCATGATTTTCTTCTGTTTTGCTGTTTTTCTTCCAAATGACTTATAATGTTGCTTGTAATGTAGGTCATTAGAGGTTCTGTCAACTGGAAGAAGGTCATGCACACATGGAACAGCCAGTACACCAAAACAGAAGGAGACTTTTTAAACCAAGAGTGAGCAATTATTTATTTCACAAGTTTGTATGAAAGATAAATGTGCAATAACTTCAGTGATCAGACTCCATTGTTATGTCTTCAGGTACTCAAAGGTGTTGTGAGGCCAACAGCAGGATAGATACCACAAGTGTAGAGTGCAGACTCTGTTGATGGTGATGGACAGAAGGAAGTTGAGAGAGTAGAATTCAGGGGAGCTTGACTAGGTCACCATTGTGACCCCTTCCCTCCCCTGATTGTGTTGTTGATTTATTGGACACTACTGGTGGTAACGGATGGATACAGGATAAGATTAAGAGTGGAATGCAGAGGCACTGGATCCAGTATCCATAAAAACATCTTCATGTACTCATACATGAAGTGAGGCCTACATCACGGTGGCTAACTTCCATAAGGAGTAAAGGCACTACTGGATAATGTATGATAAAGGAATCCAGGGTAAGATAAGAGGTACGATTGGGAAGAGCTGGACCTGGCCTCCACTGCAGTGTCATTATGTACTTTAAGGGGTAGTGAGGCCTACAGCAGGATTGAAAACCCCCTGCTCCCTTTGTGAAGTCTAAACACTGCTGGTGATGGATGGATACAAGATAAGATCAGGAGTAAAATTCAGAGAAACTGGATCCAGCCTCTGTCGTAATGTCTCCAGGTATACAAAGAGGTCGTGAGGCCTACAGCAAGATAGGATCCCATCCTTATAGAGTCTGGACACAGTTGTTTTTGATGAGGTAATGCAGAATTAGGTAAGAAGTATAGTTTAGAAGAGCTGGATCTGGTTTCAGCTGCAGTGTCCTCGTTTACTAAAGGGGTAGTGAGGCCTACTACAGGATAAAAAACATGTCCACCCCCTTTGTGGAGTCTAGACACTGCTGGTGAATGAATGCATGATTAGATAAGATAAACTGTATATAAATTCCAGTGTAATATCTTTAGGTCCTCAAAGCGGTAGGGAGGCCTACAGCAGAATAGGAAAGTGTTGAGTGTAGCCACAGTTGGTTTTAATGGAGAACCATTTTAGCTTTTCTTCAGTCCAACTGTTATAGGATGACTTTTTTATTACATGTGAGAGATCTGTCCTCAGCTTACCTTATAGGTGATGATAAGAGGAAGATGGTGTAATTTTCTAAGAAGCTCTAAATATGAAGACATGTCTTGTTGGGGCATTGGTGGCACAGTCTGATAGTGTGCTTGGTCAGTAATTGGAAGGTTACAGGTTCGAACCCAGTCACAGGCTGATGTGTCCTTGGGCAAGACACTTATCACCAAGTTGCTCCCACAGCTGCGTCAGTAGCGTGTAAATGGGCATGAAAGTGTTAGTTGATACTGATAGATAACTAACATAGAAACTCAGAACCATCAGCGTGTGAATGTGAGATCTAATGAGTGTGAATGGGTAGGTGTGACCTGCGGTGTGAAGCTGCTCTGAGTAGTCAAAGAGACTAGAAAAGTGCTATATAAGCTCAAGTCCATTTACCATCTTTACCATTTGTACAGTAGACGTGTTGGCACAGAGGCCAACGGACAGAAAAAGCAGAATGTGAGTGTGGTGTAAATAGACGAAGCATCTCAAGGAAGGCCTGACATGCCACACATGAGCAGCATTCCCCCAGACCAGATCGAGTTACTGCGTGGTGTCTGTGTTTGGCAGCACAAAAAGAGCGTTTGGTCACAGCACTTGAGCTGACGGTTTAGGTGTAAGATGATATCATGGGGAGCTTTGACCTCACACTGTTTGGGCAAGCTGGAAGATGGAAGAGGAGGGGTCATGGTATTGTGTATGTATGAACATGGGCAGTTATACCATTAAGTGAGCGTAGATGACTGCCTGGGACTTTGTGCTCCATAGAGTCTCTACATACAAAATCATTAAAAAATGAACTTCTTTTGACAAATAAGACAAACACACAGTTCCCGCTGTGTGTAAAGATTTACGTTGGCACAAGAATATATTAGCTTAGAGGTTGCTAAAATCTATCTAGAGTTCAAAATAATTAAAACAATTCTTCTGCTACAATTAGGGAAAGAAGTTGGGAGCCACTGGTCTGATTAACACATGTAGGCTGATAACTTTCTGACTCCATTGTAATGTCTTTATGGGGTAGTGAGGCCTGCACCAGGATGGGCTAAATGCCTGAAGGACTGTAAACACAGTTGCTTGTGAAGAAGTAATGCAGAATAAGTGAGAAATTTAATTTAGAAGAGCTAAACCTGGGCTCTATTGCATTGTCCTCATTTATTTAAACAGTTAGTGAGGCCTTAGGCAGGATAGGTTTCTTAGAGTCTAGACACAGCTGGTGATGAATGGATACAGGATGAGATAAGGAGTGGAATTCTGAGAGATTGGATAAAGACTATGTTGTAGTGTCTTCATGTACTTCAGGGGCTAGTGAGGCCTAACGATTGGGTTAGATACCACCGTAGAAGTATAATTTAGAAGAGATAATTTTCTGAAATATGGGGAGTTGTTGGCAGCTTATTTATCCAACAGTGACATGCAATAAGGGATATACAGCTGCATCGGTTTAATGTTAGTGTCAGCTAATAATGACCCTTTCAGCAAAGATCAGCCGTAGGCAAATTAATAAAGGACCAGCATATTCCTGTTGCAGGTGTTTAAGTGCTGGTTTGGAGAATTATTTCATTGAGCAGAAGAAATAACCTGTTTTTATGATCAATTACAAGAGAAAATCTTGGCACTGTGGGAAAATTTTAATTAAAAAAAAACAAGTGCTGGGATGTTTTTCCTTTAAATTCTGTTGTGGGCATTGGCCCCAATTTTCAAAGCTAGTGTATCCAGTCTTACAATTTTGTGTGATCATCTAGTTTTTTGTTTTTTTTTTTGGTCAAGAATTTGTTGTTAACTTGTCTTTGCAGTTGATGGTGCACTCTGTTTATAGGTTTAAAGATATTTCTGCTTTTTTTCTTCAGTATTTTTGCTTTAGCTTAATGCTGCCATACATTTTGAGCAAATTGAACAGTGTTTTCTCCCTTTTTGTTGAAACGTTTATATAAATAGTTCTGCACACTTCAATCTTTTATGTATTATTGAAGTAATTAAATGATTTTTCCATGAACTATTTGGCTGTTTTCTAAAGTATTTGCTGTAATTTAATTTTACCAACAATTTGAGCCATTTTATGTTTTATACAACAGCCTGTAGGTCTGGAAAATGGCATCAAAATGTCTGCACTCTGCAGCTTTTCTGAAGCAGCACTGAAATTAAAGTTTTAGAAAGTACTTTTCTTTAATTGTGATATCATTGGACACATGGTTTGGAAAGATTTTAAAGAGTGGGATGAGCTTTTGAGGCGTGAGGAAATATCCAAACATTTTTCCAAATGTTGCAAAAGTATTTTTACAATTTTTGTACTATTAACACTGTTTGGTTATGGAAAAAATGCATAGCTAAAAAACCACAAGCATTAGCAGGGTAACTCCTGATCCAGCTTTAATTCTAGACTGCACTGTTTTGAACAACTCCTCACCAAATTCACCCATTTTTTTCAAGACTCTGAAGACTATAACTTTAATACTATTAACTCTTTTGGCCACAATATGACACCAGATTATTAAACCTCTGTACTTTAAAAGCTGCCGCCCAAATAGTATCAAATCATCCTGTTCACAAGCTTTAAATGGTTTTATCTAAATGAGGAGAGGGGCCTAATTTTGGTCTTTGCCTGGGGCCTCCAAATCACTATATCTACCCCTGTGTCTGTGTGGGGGGTGGGGGTCATTAGGGGCACAGCTGCCTGCTATTCCCACAGCACTGCCTCCCCCCACGACAGGTGGAGAGTGCCCTCACACACACACACACACACACACACACACACACACAGCTTACAGTGAGGTTGGTGTACACATAGATAAAGCTTTTACAGACGCTGCACTTCTTCACGTCATAAAACACGCTAAAGACTCTGATGACAACTCGGCTGGGAGGTGTTATTTCAAGACATATTCAAAGTTATTGAAGTCATGGAGGACGTCCTGATTTAAGACTCTTTCTAATGTGGTTCAGTTAATTTCCAAACAGACCCTCTGCCCTTGTCACCCATCGGCCCCTCTGTAATGCCTTCCTCTCCCAGGGGCCGATAAGTTAATAAAGTCTGAATGCTGAAGGCCACAGTGGAGGTCAGAGGATCGGCCCGTGTCTGTCAGCAATAAAGTAAGCCATTAATCTGTGAGTTTTTTAGGGACCTCCACAACTCTCAACTCTCGCCCTGGCTGAAAAAGTCTGGATGTCCATGCAGAGTCAAGTGGGGAATTCAAGGATGAGTTTTAATGCTGCTCGTGTTTCACATCCCACATTTTGTAAAGAAAAATAAAATATTGGGGTTAAATAAGCTGTGTTAACAAAGGATCAAACAAATCAGTAACTGCTCATGTGTACACAAAAAACACTCTTTCTTCTCTCTGATGAAGACTTTGAGTCAAAACAGGGTATAATGTTTAGCATACCAATGATGTGAAATAAAGGAGTTTAATTATTGAATGGAATTTTTTTAATCACTTTTTTTACCACTTTTTGAAAGTTTGGTAGCAGTCATCTATACTTATTGAGCAAAATTAAGCACTGTGCTGCAGCTATGCACCATTTAAGATGACAGTATGAAAATTCTAAAACTTCACTCAACTGTCTGTCTGCATGAATATCTCTTTTGAAAAAGCCAAACCAAGAGTGACTATTATCACACTGTTCTGTCAGCATTCAGCTGCTTCTGAAATTATAGCTGATGTCAGACTTTGTTCATGAAAAAAGATTAAATGTGCCATGTTTAAGCAAGCTGCAACCCCTGGCATTTACAAATGAAGCCATTGTGGAAATGCAAACAATTTAAGTGTGAAGCAGTTGCAGTTCCTTGAGTGTCCACTTCAGGCTGGCTGTGCTACATGCCCCATTAACAACCATATGGGCATTTTAATGTGATTGTTAATGGGGCATGTAGCTTATACAGCCTCGAGTGGACAGGAACAAGCATGTTTGCAACCTGGCACAAAAAGTCTATTTGAATCTGACTAGATAAAACTGTTGTGGTAGACTGCATATGTTGGAGAGGCAGAAAGCATTAATAAATAGATTTGTCCAACAGAGTGGTGCTATTTACTAAACCTGAAGCTTCACCGCTTTGCATCCTGTTAAGTCAGCAAAAAAATTGGCTGGAACTTGATGAATTAAATTGTTGAAAACCCGGGATACCCAGATGGTGGGACCACACAACTGCCATTTGTGGTTATGATTTGCACAGTAACAATGTCATAGTTACATCCAATGCCATGATCATTTATACTCAGCTTTTCCTCATCTGCCTCATTGATGTATGTCTTGCATGAGACATTACAAAGACACCTGTACTGTTACCACAGATCCACAACTTATCATCTCTTTTAGTACTGCACTGGTACACTGGCACAGCTGTGTTTACATTTGCTGGCATGTTTTTAAGATGTAAAAGTATGCAGCACCCAGCTGGTGACTTTCTTCATTTTGCTCCCTGAATTTGCCATTGCAGGGCTTCCTTGTGGGGCACTCTGGTGATTTGAAGGATTCAAGCCATCAGAGCCTTCTACTTGACAGGAGTTGCAGAACAATCTAACATCACTGCGACAATGTTCTTGTTTTTGTAGTCTATCAGGTTACATTTGAGAAAGAAGTGGATTAAATGATGCTTTCAAATCCCAACTTTGTTCCCAATCAAGGGTTCAGAGGAGGTGCCACAAGGTCTTGGGGGGGCTGCAAAGCTCTGTCAGCATTGAGGTCAAAATTCCATTTACATCTATATCTATAGCAATGATAACACAATGAGGGCATAAACACTTTAAAGGTGTTGCACAAGTATGTGTATGTAGGCCCAATTTTTCTCAAGTTTATCAATGAAAATAAATTAAATTGGAGTCAACTTAGCTCTGAGTGAGCTAGATTTTACATTTGATGCACATATTATGAAAATTTAGGCCTGTTAGCCTGTTCTGGTGTTATGTGAAATAATCTACTGATGTCTTCTGATATCCATTTTTGGCATAATTCTGCCTTGATGCCAACATTTTCTCCCATGTTCAATCTTGAAAACAAATCAGGGATTGTCCAACAGGTCATTTTACTGCCTAATAAGAAGGTAGTGTGTGTTAGATGTCTGCATTCAATTAATAATTACACAACAAATAAGCATTTATAACTGACATCTGATCACCACACATTAATTTACTGTAAGATGATGTTAAAAGAAAGGGCTGATATTGGCAGATGCTCATGCTGAACTGATGCCTAGATTAACCAGTAGAAACAGTTCAAATTGATGTTAATTTTGGACGTGAGTCCATCACATTTTGTCTTTGGGATCTGAGGGGTTCTGAATTCTGTTATGCTCAGCTAGGAGTGCTCAGAGTAAAGGGGTTGGAAACCACTGTATTGAAATCCCAAATTTTCCAGTTTAATGGATTGTCGCTTAATCTTGGATTTGATGCTGAAACAAGCTCCTTAAGAGTATAAATAATTCAGTGTGGAATATTTAAGTCTGTTCAACTTTATAGTTCCTAACAGGTATATTTTCAGGGATGACATTTAAGGGGTTGATGCATTTTCTGACCTAGTCTCTTTTTCGGTATTGAACTTTATTTTTCCACAGAATTTCAGCAGTATCTTCATTTACAGGGGAGGTAATAACTTCTTGTCTTGTTGTGATAAACTGAAACTTTTTCAGGCCAAATGCCCTTCAGCTTAATTATTCATTCAACAGATGATGCATACAGTGATATATGAGTTCTGTTATCCTGATTTGTGCTTCAGCTTTTGGCAGGAATTAATGTTTTACATTAGCTTTAACAATATTTAACTTGTTATTCCCACCTTGACTGTACATTTGGGTTTATTTAGTAATCCATCATATGTAAGTCCTGAAAGCACATCCAAATTAAACTCTGTGGTGTAGCTTCACCTCATCTGCTCTCTTCATATCTTCCCCATCATTGCCATATCATGTTAGATAAATGTTGTAATGATAGTTTGTTTGAGGGCTTTGTGCCTGACTGATGTTCCGACTCCTTTTCTCTCCTTTTACGGCTCAAATGTAATTAAACATATTCATAAAAAACGTTTCCAATTCTAATTTTCCACAGTGATGAATTTCTGTAATCTCCAGCCGACCCTGAAGATTTGGTCCGTCTGAGTAACTTCATGAACAAAAAGATAAGCCTGAAGAATGGATGTTTTAAATTAGAAATGTTAAGCTTTCTAAATTATCAAATTATCCCACTCACAGCTACACACTCACAGACACACACTTGGCCCTCTGCAGATCTACACTTGTGGTATGGCGAGCTTTCTATAGACCACACCTGCTGGCCTGACTGGTGTCTCTGGGGCTTGAAGTGTGTGACTGTGTGTTGGAGGGGATCTCCCCATTGGACGGTTCCCCGACAGTCCGGAGCCACGGGATGTTTGCCACACTGTAGAAGGCAGGGGGGCCTGGGGACTGGCAGGGCAGAGCTAACCCTCCCTCTCTTTAACTCAACATGTCCCGGGGCGAACAGGTTGACCCCGTGGTCTGGCGCTCCTCACGGCTGCCCACCGCCGTGTCTCGCGACAGGAAGAGCCGATTGCCCTATGGGAGAGGCAGCAGTCTGGCCAAGCCCGACTCGTCCCCTAGGTACAGTTTTAGTTTGCTCAGAGTGTGCGTTTGTGTGGGTACGTCAAGGCAGCAGAGTTTGGATTATTCTGGATACTTCATGACTGTTTGAGTAAAAGTAGTCACATCATGAACTGGTAAATGATCTGTTTCTCATCCTGGATTGTCAAACATGGTGGAGCTGTTGCTTTGCTTGTTCTTAAACCATTTAGGTTCTGGACTTAAATATGGAGGTGGGACATTTCCTGGTGTTTGTGTAGAGAGAAGTTTGACACAAGTGATCCATTCTTGTTTGCAAGTTATAAGCAGTGAGGGCTTGGTGATATGACCTAAATATCATGTTACTCTATGTTTTTGTTCTCTGTTGTAGTGGTATTTTATTGTATTTATGGCTGTCGCAATACTGGATTTTTACTACACTATTATCGTGGCCAAAATATATATATACCTATATATTTTATATATGCAGTATTTTTATTAATGACAAATCAACCTGAACCCTGATTTTATTTTTGTCAACAGGGACATTGGTTTAAACTCCCATTTATTTCCCATTTTCCAGGCTAAGCTGTGTCAGTATATTCCAGCACATAGTCTGTGTTGAGGTTTAATTGTGGACATCCATGCTGTGCAGAGCAAACACATTTAGATGATGTTGTTGTCAAATACAGACATCAGACTTACAGAGGAGAAAACACATTATGAACATACACTGTACATGGGGTGGACGCTGCATGGTTGTGTGTGTGTTTCACTTTGTTGTTTGTGTCAAAGAAGTCTCTGAATGTGTAGTTTGTTTCGCTCCAGAGTTGTGTTAAACTACTACAAGCTTCAAATTTCTTGTTTTGGCTGTGAAAACACTTATCTGTAATCAAAATTCAGGACTTTGATGGCTAAAAACCTTATCTAACAGAGTTTAACATACCACAGTCACCTTTGAGCCTGTAAAGTTTTCGTGGGTTTAGCCATGTCTTTGATCACAATTAGAGCTGTAGCCTACTTCTTTGAACTATTTTGGATGCAACACAAGTCAGTAATTGGTTTGTACATTGTTTAATCTGTTCTTAATTTGTCTACAGAGACTAAAATATTTGCAGCACTGGAGTCAAGCCCTTCTGATCCATTAAAGCACATGGACTGTGATGAATCCACAGACAGCAATTACAGACATTAATTTTGCTTGGGACTGAACACATTTACCTCATTGCTATGCAGTAACTTACATTTATAGTAAGCACACACAACTCTGAGTTGATGTGATACTGTTTGGTCAGTGTGTATGTGTGTCTGCATTGATCTAAGTATCAGTGTGAAACATCCTGAAGACTAGACTCAAACTGAGCTGTTTGTGGCACAAAATGCTTTAGTATTCTACATTAATTTGTCATTTTGACAGATATTGTGAAGCTATGGGTTATCACTGTGGCATTAGTTATGCCTCCTATGAACACAATAACATTACATCTGTCTAAAATGGACATGATCTATTTTACTGCAGAAAGAATTGTGATAGTGTTATCACTTCTGGACATCCCAACCATACTACAATTCTTATTTCTTTTTGCCATGACCATCATTTTTTCTTGTTAACAAAAACATGCTGTATTATGGCAGCAGATTAGAGAATTAAAGCATGGATTAACTCAAATTAACTTAACTTCTTGAAGCTCTATGGTTTTGTTGTCCAAGAGTATCAGGATCTTGTAATAACATAATGGGTAGTTTTAAAGACTTTAGTTACTTCCTCTTCAAAAAGTATCTTTTGAGGGGTTTGATGAAAAAGACAGAGATTTTCTTAGAACAAAGATCTTTAAGAAAACACCAAGAACACTGCAGTTATTCAAAACTGTGTGGAAAAACTGTGGGAAGTTGGGGTTTCCTTAAACACGATTAGACTTTTGGTTCTTGCTGGATGTTTTTACATATACACTGACCAGCCTCTTCATAAGGTTCACCCATTCAACTGTTTATCAACACAAATAGCTAACCATAGCTATACAGCAACAATTCAATGCAATAAGGCATGCAGATATGGTCCAAAAAAACCTGCTGAAGTTGAGACCAGGCATCAGAATGTGGATTGAAGGTTGTTAGTGCCAGACAAGGTGGTCTGAGTAACCTTTGATCCAGAAGGATTTTCACCCACAACCATCTTCACAACAAAGGTTTAAAGTTGGATGATAGATGATTGGAAGAGTCTTGATTTCCACTGCAGTATTTAGACAGATGGATCAGAATTGGTGTGAACAATTCTACTTCTGATTTTCTTGGAAACTTTGAGGTCCTTAGTACCAGCTGACCATCATTTTAACACCACATCCTACCTGAGTGGTAGGAGTGTTCCGGACATGTCCATCTCTTTACGACACAATGTACCTATCATCTGATGGCTACGCCTAGAAGATCACACCATATCACAAAACTCAGATTAAAACTGGTTTCATAAGTATGACACTGAGTTCACTGCACTCCTGTGGCCTGTCTAGTCACCAGATATCTCAATACAGTAGAGCACCTTTGGGAGGTGATGGATCGAGGGATGAGAGCTCTATTTGAAAAGGAAGCTGATAGTATCCACATTGTGCAGAGCCTCATATTCTTATATATATATATAGTGTATATATGTGTATATATATATGTGTATATATATATATATATGTATATATATGTGTGTGTGTATATATATATATATATATATATATATATATATATACACACATACATACACATATAGTGTATATTTATATATATATATGTATATATATATATATATATATATATATATATATATATATATATATATATATATATATATATACATACATATATATATATATATATATATATATATATATATATATATATATATATATATATATATATATATATATATATATATATATATATATATATATATATATATATACATGTGTGTGTGTGTGTATGTGTGTATATGTGTATATAGTAAGGATTATACTAAAATTTTGTCTTATATATGAGCATGTGTAAAAATAGCCGGAAAGATAATTAACATTTATTCAAACATATTCACACAAACACATATGTATTAAACACAGATTTTTACATCTCCCTATAGAAAATTAAAAAATGAATCAATAAAATAAAAATATAACCATGAATAATAATAATAAATTGAAAATAAGGATATGTACCTCCATCAACATGCACCATAATTCATTCATTCATTCAAGTTTACCTCATCATACTGTCCTGTTTACAATATTTACCTTAAGCCCTTGCCTTAGTGTTAATGTATTTCAAATAACTTTGTGAAATATTTTTCAGTTCTGTTACTGCAACTAAAAGATATAAAAGCTTTGTGAACCATTCCTTAAAAGAGGGTTCACCTGGGTCCCTCCAGTTTATTATAATTCGTTTTCCCTCCATTAAACTTGTCTTAAATAAGTCACCGGCTCTATAGGGACAAGTCAGCTATTGATCACTCAGAACAAAAAGTCTTGGACAAAATTCAAAATTTAGCCGAATGATATTGTGTCAACATTGATGAACCTTCAGCCAGTACCATAATTTCTCGATTATAACACACACTTTTTTGCTTTTAAATAAGTTCTAATTTTTCGGGTGCATATTGTACACGAGTACAAGTAAAATACTTAAACATTTTGACTCACCAAGATCGGGATTGCAACACATCTGATACAAAAAGCCAAAATATTCTATTTCTCTGTGAAACATTCTCACCAAATTTGTGTAAGTCTTATTAAACTGACTGTTAAACTGTTCTAATCAAATATTCTGGGTCTTAATGAGTTTAACTTTGTGTAAACATCGCTTGATTCTCAAGTGTCACCACTCACTGGCAAACACAGGGCACTGCCATCTTGTGAGCAAAGGGATGCAAAATAGCTGCGCTGTGATTGGTGGAAGACATTGGCATGTTGATAGCTGCTCTCTGATTGGTCGGTACACTATGACTGAGCATGCTCCGGCAGAAATCAAATAATTGCACATCTGTTTGCGAGAGAGAGAATTGTGTATTTGTTGTGAAAATACTGAAATTTCATTGATTAAAACTTTGAATTAACGTCATTTCTGAGTTGTCTGGGAGAGTAAGGTTTGGGCAAAATTTGGGTGCGTGTTATATTCGAGTACAGTGTTTTTTAGGCAAAAATTGTGAAAATATAGGGTGTGTGTTATAATAGAGTAATCGAGAAATTATGGGTAACTCTGAATCAAATAACATTCCCACAGCAAGTGAGGAAAACTCCCTTTGGAGCTACAACATAGTGCCTCATATTCTTATGGCAAAAAGAATAGATGCTGAACTCTTGTCTTGTTTAAATATGTCCAAACATCTTCCTTATGTTGGCCGGCTGGTTGGATCAGTTGGAGTCTGACTGTATTTTAATGTTTCTGCCGCTTTATGGATGCAGGTGTATCCGTCATGGCATCCATCCCGGTGCCATGTTTTGGGCTGTGGAGGGACTGGAACACTAAGAAGAGTCCATTAAGTTCCATCCATCATTAACTGGAGAGTTCTGTCTTATATACTCCATTACTGACATGATGTAAAGGCTCCTACAACAGGAAACCGTCCTGAACTTGTCGTCCTGCCGTTCTGCTGTCTGCTCTGAAGCTCATTAGCATAACACCGCATCATGAAAACCTACAAGGTCAATTAGAGATGAACAATGACTCTGCACTTCATCGCAGGCGAAAGAGTGTTAAACAGCCTCAAGGGAGGAAATAAACAGAAAGGAGTGTGTTTGTGTATCTACATATGTGTGAGAGGATTGTGAAGATAAAGAGGTGCTTTTAGAGTTGGACAGCTCATTAAAATTCTGCTCAGCACCCTAAAAGATCCTTGTCGTTCACACTTCGACCTCTCCGAACAAAGCATTTAATATCACGCTCTCGCCCTGCAGCGACTGGTTTGATTCCACCAAATGATGAAATTTATTCAAGATATTGACTGAAAATCACCTCGGCTCAGCCTGAAAGTTCCGCACCAGCTCGTCTTTTATTATGAGAGGAAATGATGCATGAAGAAGCAGCTGCCAAAATATTCATCAGCAACAGATTTTTATTAAAGTCATGGCCAGAGGGCAGTGTGAGCTGAACCCTGGTTTTTATGTGGATGATAATATCATGAGTTATAGTTCTCCTACTCTCCAGTTATCTTTTAGTGACCGCGCATTTTGATTTACTTTGGGTCAATATGTCAGATGAATGTGTAAAATCTTTACATTTCAAAGTCAGATCTTGAAGCTGTTTATGCAAACTCCGCCTGTAAATTTAGGTTCTGGATGATTGACGGTGGAGTAGAAGATAAAATGTGTTGACTGCAGTGCATCATGCTGCTGTGGAAGGGTGGATCAGGCAGAGAGAAGGGGGAAATGACAGGAGAGGGATATTCATTAACATAAACTTCCAGAAAAAAAAAAAAAAAAGTTAATATGATAAGTCGTAAAGTCAAAAAGTTGAGATTAATATTGATATAAAACTTTAAGAACAGAATTTAAATATCAGAAATTAAACTGAAATATAAGTTTCCCCTTTTTATTTAATGTTTTCATCTTAAAATTATATTTCAACTTTATTCTTGGTAGTTTGGCCTCATTATAAATTTACTGTCCATCAAACTGTGAGCCTAGTTCATCTTTATTCTTTATGTTTCATCTTATTCTTGACAATTTGACTCTTTTCTTATTCATTTTTGATATCAATATTTAATATCTTCACTCTTGTCTTTGTTATTTGACTTAATTCTTAACATTTGGCTGTTTTTTTTAATAAAGTTTGACTTTTATGTGAAGTGTGTTGTTAAAAAAGGAGTCTTCCTCTCTTCACTCTTTCTTGCTCATGCCTTTACACTAGGGGTGCCCAACCTTTTTTCTCTTAGGGCCACATGCCAAAAATAAAAAGATGACTGAGCCACTTTAATTGACTTCCCTTGGAAGTGTTAAAGTTTCTAAAACCAATACCCTGCAGGTAAAAAAAGGTTAGTTACTGAGTATGCTGATAGAAAAAATGGCCAGTGGTAAAACTTTTTGTAAATGTCAGGATTAAGGATTTAGGGTTGGGCAGCCCTGTCACATTTCAGGGGTCCACCACTGGATCAGACCCTGCTCAGTTTAAAACGGCGCTCCATGCAGCAGAGTGACAAGGCGCTGACTGCTAATCTCCACATCCAAACTCAAGACAAGAGCAAATGGCATGTAAAAGCCAAACTTTTTAGTGTTAGCTCTGTGTTTTTTATTTTTTACTTTTTTATATTAATATTGATAATATTAATAGTATATATTTTTACAAATATAAATCAGACAGGGACAGCACAGGAAACAAACACTATTTTATTCATCAGTCAAGCAAAAGTTTTATGTTTTATTGTGGCCCAAAATTCAGTCTACTTTTAGATTTTGCTGTGGGCCAAATAAAATTGTACTGCAGGCTGCAGTTGGTCCCCAGGTCTTAGTTTGAAGCCCCTGCCTTTCACTAATGCTTGGTCATGGCACAATGAAGAAGCAGTCTGATTTTGGTGGTGACCCAAATCTGGATGTGGATCCCAAAGTTTTTGAAAGAATTTGTAAATATTGCAAGAGAGGACAGTTTCCATATTTTTGTAATAACTCAGTCAAGTCTCAACAGATCTTGATATAACAGCCAGGGTTTGTTAGTAATGACACAGGGGAGATGTGATTAGATTTTGGTGGTGATGAGAATCAGGATGTGGATCCATGTATTTCTTCAAGGATTTGTTAACCGTGTGAGATATGGCTGTTCTTTTGACAATAACTTGTTAAGCAGTGTTGAAATGCCTTGGCAGAGGTTTGTAATCATGGAGTAAATCTGTTTTTATGGTCTGGAGGAGTAAATTATTATTCTAATTTACCTCAGACTTCAGAGAACAAAACTCAGAAATCTGTCGATAAAGATAAAAGTTATGAGAAGAGTTAGAGCTCTGATGTAAAGATTGATAAGTTATTTTGGACATTGCATTCTTATAAGCATAACAAGGCAAAGAGCAACATTTAAGGTGCTTTTCTGCATGGGCTACTTTTGCTGTAGCAGTCCAAAATATTGCAGATTTGCATCTTTGCAATTAATGACCCAATAGAAAAATTAAAATCCACTCTATGAAGTCTTGAATTAGCACATTAATGAATTCGGTCATTTTTAGAATGGCTGAAGTATTTGCCAATGTACTCCTCAGGATGAAGCATAACAGACAGTTTAATTGTCTTCATCCCCTGTTACTCACCAACGTCAAACCAGCAGCCCACACTCAAACACAGAGAGAGAGTTGTTCATCATTATCGGGGAGGAGGGTTTTTTTGTTGCTTACCCAAACCCTGTCTTACAACATTTAAGCAACGAAAATGTGTTTTGCAGGACATGAAACCTTTAAATATATTCTGTGTTGTAAAATTTGTTAGCGTTCAATGTTAGCGGTCAAGTTCTGCATTTAATAGCATATGTGAAGCTAGAAGCTTGATAATAGTTTAGTCCTTAATGCTACAAACCCAATAAACCAACTGTTTTTGATACAGTTTGTCAGGCTAGTAGCTTCTGATATCCTTCAGTAAGCAGTGTTTATATTTACAGATTTTCTGAAGACTTAACAATGGATGCTACTTTTGGTCATTTTTGTCAAGGTAGTAGCTATTGATAGATATGTTTCTTTTACACTAGTATTGTTAGCTTACATACTTTTGGAATGTAATGAACTAATATTTTTATTTTTCTCTTTATTCCCAAAAAATTGTAAGACTTAGGCTGTGCCCTGAAATAATTTGTTTGGTCACTTCTGAGATTAATGGAGACATTTTTTTGCCAGTAATGCTAGCAATTACTTTAACATTCAGAGTTATTCAGCCAGCATTCATTTTCTAAATCTGGAACAGCATTTCTTTTTCATTTTGCTAAAATCAGTTAGTGCACAAGGTTATCCTTAACATTCATGTAATAGTTAGTTTGGTTTTAATTTTTTGATTTGCTTGTTTTGCTCTGAAGTTAGTAACCCCAGGTCTTCCTCTTGGCCATGTTTTCTCACCAGAACAAAGATGTGACCAGTCAATAGAGGCTGTCTTTCAATGGACACTCTGTTCCTTTAGTTTAAGGCAACAAGTGAGAAACTCTCACATGGTCTTTGAGTCAGCACAGGACGTTTCTCTCAGGACATTCACTCACAGGAATAAACAACAGCCTTGGCACCTGGCCCTCCACTTTATATTGTTTACAGGGGCATGGATGGCAATTAAAGGCATCCCTTTGTTCATAAAGCGCTCTACAAGTAGCTTAACTACTTCCTGTCAAACATGAACTTAGGGGCCGGTCTGAAACAACAGCCTGCTTTAATTCCCGTCTCTGCGAGTGACTAACAGTGAGTGTGGGGTTATAAACTGTGACTTCTGCTCTGGGCATTTCCTCCGCCTCTGCCTCTGCTTCTGCCTCTGCCTCGTGTGTTGTGAGTGTTGTGGGGTTTTCTTCAAATGATGCCACCGTGAGACTGTTTGTGAAAGTTTTCTGGGCCGTTTTATGTCAGCGAGGCCTATAAACAGATTGAGAGACGTTATTGGCTTAGTCATACACGGATGGTAATAACCATGTGGGAGCCATCATGTGAGGAATCAAAGAAATGTGTGCTTGCATGAAACAGTGTGGACTATGTGCTGCTTCCTTCGGTCCCTGCCGTCTGAATGCCTCCTCTCACTCACATTATTACATTAAGACATGGATTAAGGCATTTCTAGAATGACAATGGACTCATTTGTCTTCTAACTGTGTTAACGGACTGTCCGTGCTCTCCTCTGCTCTCTCCTCAGCCTCACAGCACGATATGCAAGTCCTCCGGGTCACAGTGGAATAGGGTCGCCGCAGAAGAAAAACACAAGGTAATACGGCAAGAAATGGACTTACATTATTTCCTGTCTGTTCATGTCCAGTGCAGATCTCAGTTTATCTACTGCTTATTGCCTCTTGCATGACACAGCTTCTATCATGCTCCCCGTTTACTCTAATGTGATGGTGACCAGAGCTTAACAGTGTGGTTAAGGGTGTAAAAAGTCCCATTATGTTCTGCATAGTGGATTTAACTTTTTGCCAGTGTCAAAGCCATCTACTACAGACTTACCACAGCTTACATAAGTGTGAAAAAATTGAAATATGCTCTTGTGGAAGTCTAATAATATTGCTGTTGTTTCAATTTCTGTGCAATCTTGGGGAAATTAACTACATTATCCACAATCCTTGAATATCACAGAGCTCCCTCTGGCCAGTGGAGTCAGCTGTTACTGTAGAAATATTCACCGCCCTGGGAACTTTTTGGCTCTTTGCTAATGAAGGATATACATTAATGTAGACAGAAGGTTCATATATGTATCAAAAATGTAATGAGGTCATATTTTGCCTTAAATTAGGTTAATATATGCCTTTTGATGACTGTTAGGGTATGTTCACAATCACTAATATTCAAAAAACCTTCTAGTTCTAGTAGTGTACCCTTGATAGTACTGTACTCTCTCTTCGCCTGAGACTTTGTTCGGGCTCCTGTCCCTTTAAGACTCCTTTCCGTACATGGGTCCAGTCTGCTCTGATTGGTTTATATGTCCACTCTCTGGATGGTAACAATGGTATGACATCACACTGGTGGTCTATGTAGGCGCTGCATAGAGGGGGAGGTGGAGAGGTCTTAATGCTGCAGACTTATTGTCTTGTTCATAGAAGGGCTCTAGCATGCAGAGAAATAGATGGTAAGCTTAGTGTAGAGCATAGACTGTAGAAAGAATGCCGCACCATTGAAATTATGCACTGAACTGACCAATAATCACAGAGTAAGGTAAGCCAATCAGAGCAGACTGGGTCTGGTTGAGGGGGCCTTGAAGTGACAGGAGCATCAACAGAGCATCTTAGACTGTAAGAATAGAGGCCAATCAGGTGACAAAGTCTTTAAAAACTATAAACTCCTTTTAACATCAACAACTGAGAGCATACTTCACTGACATGATCTGCAACAGTCCACCCAACTGGCCAAAAGCCTTTTCTGGACTTTTATCAAACTGTACTTGAGTGACTTGTTTTTGTTTTGTTTTCCTGCCTCCAGCTTGTGGAAAATAAATTAGGACAGATGTATGAGCTTTTATTTACCCGAGAGGCGTTCAAGTAAATTTTGACTGCAGGTCATCCCTGGATGCACATTGTTGTGGATTGTGTGCACACACAGTAAGCTTGATATCTGCCAAAAACAGATGTAAATCCATTTTAGTGCATTATTTTAACATTTATGACTGTGTGTGTTTGTGGAGCTATGGGCACTGTGCTCTCTTGTACGTCTGCAACGACGTAATACAAAGTGAATTAACAGTTAGTGACACCAGTGCTCTTGTTGAATTAATGTCCTACTTTGTCATGAAGGCAGAGCTTCTTCACAGTGCTGGTGTGGAAATGCTCTAAGAAATCGGCCTGGGTTTCAAAATGTTTGCCCTAGGGATGCATGATATTGGATTTTTGCTCATATTCGATATGCCGATATCTTTTAAGTCATTACCCCCAATACCGATATTTCTGGTCAAAAAGAAAAGCTCTGTACTTGACAAAAAAGGACTTGTTTCTTTCAGTGTTACAGTATAATTTTATGAGGAACAGATGTAAAACAAGACAAGCAGCTTTTAACTCTTGCAAAAATGAAACTCTTGATTTTAAATGTACCTATGCAGTGATGAGAAGGTACATCAATATTGTACATTTGTGTAATTTGCCGATATTCTAGCTGACATGTGGCTAATATACTGTATATGTCCAATGGCCAATACCGATCCTTAACTTTTCAGGCTGATATCTGCCAATATCGATATCAAACCGATAATATTGTGCCTCCCTAGTTTGCACTTGTTCACTATCAAGTGTTTTGCCTCCTTGACCAGGAGTGTAGTTACTTGAAATCGACCTAATGCATTGTTTCATTGGCTGCGTAACAACACTTGCTCCAATTTTGGTAAGGAGTAGACATTGCATGATAATATGGCAGCAGTACATCAGCTTACATTTGCCTGTCCTTGACAGTGAAGTCTGGTGGCTTTCAGGGGGCACAAATTATCAGCTATTCTGTTTTTTCCCCCATTAAAAAGTGTTCTTTATCAAAATACAAGGTTTTGCCTGTCGATTGATTTTCTCTTGTGCTGACGGGAATCCAAAAAATTAATTTGGACATGCCAAAAAGAGGAATATTTTGTCAACATTTTCTAACCTGGTATGTTTGCTTTAAAAGATTATATAGCAGGCATTCCAGCCTCGTCACACCCAACAGCTGAGGAAGCCTTCAAGACAAAGATTTAACCCCTGTATACTGTATGTCACACTGGGGGATGTCAAAAATGTACTAAAATTACCCTTCAACCCAAAGCCTTGTATAAGTAACTAGACCAATGCAATTCTTAAAAGATGCCTTCAGATTTGTCTCAGTAAAAAAATCAAATCTGTTTGTGTGGCAGCCTCTGAAATCATCAAATGAACGCACTTAATGAAAAAGAAAGTGGCTGTAGATGTGACATTCATGCAGTGCATATTTGATGACCATTTATAGATGATTATTTGAATCACTGACAAAGTCTAATTTAAAATAAATCAGTAATTTGAACTAATCCATTAAAAAGCTGTGAACAGGGATGATACATGAGAAACAAGAAGCAGGCGTCACAGTAAAGCTCACATGATCCAACAGACCACTTGCCTCTATAAAGTCCCCTGCATGATCAGTCGGTCTTTTGCCAAAACTTGACAAAGAGGGGAATTGAGGATTGCAACAAAGGTTTCACACAAGTAGTTTACTCGCACTGTTAATCTCTGTATCCACAGTCCAACTCTTTTACTGCTGGAGAAGCACTGATCTGTGTGATGTCTCCTCTGGGGAAAGCCCTCTCACACATCTTGGCAGGGAGTTTGCTCCTAAATAAGCTACCAGATGATATAATGACACTTTTTGTTGTGCCAAACTCTGGACTGTGGCAGTCAGGGGGCCAAAGACTTCCACGACAACTGAAATCTTTTGAGCTTTTATCAAACGTAACTTAAATATAAGCGCTAAAGCATCTACTACACTCTTTTTATCATGAAAACATGGGCAGTGGCAATTTTCTAGAATGAATGGAAGACATATGAGAGAATCAGAAATCTTTATGTGAGGCATTTTCTCATGAGTCTTCATACTGTTTGTACACACCCCAGAGTCCAGCTGTTCGACGCTTGCAGCATTTGTCCCCTCCAAGAGGCAGTGGGAACCAGCGTGTTGGCAAATAATTTCTCTCCAGCCACCCCTGAGCTATGGCAAAAATGCTGCAGCCAGCAGCCCTGGCCCTGTGGGGGGTAATCTGCCCCCTCACATCACTGACAACAAACCTAACTGCTGCTGCTCTGCTGAAATAGCTCTGCATGTCTTAGACACAGATGAAGATGCAAAGTACAGGTGGTCAGACAGCAGAGACTGAGCGTGTGTTACTGCTCCTCTACTACCACACACAAATTATTACCACGTTTATTTGCCTTCTTGCAGTCGGAGAGGTTATTTTTAATCAGCGTGCTTCGTCTAGTCGTCTTTGCCTGCAGCAAGAAAGTTCTAAAATGGGAAAACAATAGACTCATACTGTGCTGAATGTGTTGAAGATGATTCCCCTCAAGGTGCTAAAGCTTTTATATTTTTTATTGTCTATGAGTCACTCTCTGCCTAAGCACAAGCTAAAACAACTACATTCTCTTTTCATTCACTTATAGTCACTCCTATGGATCAATACATTTTCCATGAAAAGGATAAAAACAAGAACGTTTGTATTTCAAGATACCTGCTGGCTTTTAAAAGGAGCTCTTTTGAGAATTATTTTATAATGATACCTGTTATTTTTTTATGTTTGCTGCTTGAGTATGTAAAGCTGTACCTCTGATTTATATTTTTATGCATCTGCAATGGGTTATAGGAAGGGTCAGAGGCATAATGTTTTCAGGTTGTCTGACTGTATGAGTATTTGTATAGGCATATTTTCAGTGCAATATGATTAACGTGATATCTCAAGAGTGCTCTGAGGGATTTTCCCTTAAAACTCTGCATCATTTTGGAAGTGCAGTATGAGGTATACATGACCTCAAGTCATGTGGGCACAATTTGTCAGGAAAGTTTTGAGGGAGTTTTGTAAAATTTGGCATGGACCTAGACAGATTAAATTCTTGAGGTCAGTGCGGCATTGGGATGGATAATAAATTTACTTTGTGCATCAACTAATAATGTGGCTGCTGAAATTACTGTTGAACTGCATTTATCACAGAAAAAAATGTCTTAAATTCAGAAAACATGTCAAAACCTAAGTCAAAATTATTTGTATTTACAACTTTTCCAAAATTTAGGAGTCCACATGTCATGTGGTGCAACCATTCATCATGTGCTGTGACCAACATGAACAATGCCAGATTTGAATTAAAAATAGAATACCCTTTTCTTGTGGCTAAAATAAATCTCACTGCAACAATGCACTTAAGCAAAGGCTATGTTTCATACATTAGAATCTGTTTTATGCAATCTAAGGAAAAATAAATCTGTTAAAGTGATTAAGGGTGGCAACTTTGACATGATAAAAATTAAAGAATGGATAATCATTTGTAAGATATGTCAAACAGATGCAAACATATGTTTTGCCACATCTTCTATTTCTGACAACTTGATTAAAAACTGGTAATTATTGTAAATAAATAAATGCTTTTTTTACACATAATTGATGGACGCATGACTGTTTTATGGCCACAGTTACTTCATTTTGATTAAAAAAACACCAATATTCTACATTTCAATTTTTTTTTGTATTGTTATTATTATTTTGTATGTGTACACATTCTTGATGCATGAACAACCAAATCTATATTTTAAAAATTCACTTGTTTAAAATCTTTTAGCCTTCCACTGATTTGACACTGGTAAATACTAGGTCCAATTACAAAGCCACCCTTGTGCTGCTACAGTCGTGTTCATGGATCACTTCATGCTGCTTGTGGCCATTTCTTTCCTGTTCCTTATGAACTGCTCTATGACTCTCTGTGAACGGTGTCTCTCCTGCATTCAGTTTGCTGGTGGTTACCTTTGCATGATGTACACCTCTGTACCTAGTCAGGGTTAGAGTTGTAATCATCTGTGTATTAATGAGCATCATCAGTCAGCAGGTAAAATATTCCACTTTCAGTCTACAAGAAATTAAAATTTGACATTCATACAGGAAATTTTTTAAACACATAATCAGGTGTGCCCTTACAAGAAATGAAGAATTTTTTATGAAAGGTCACACAAAGTACACCTCAACACAAGAAATACAGCAGGAGACAAGAAATCCTGAACATACAATGGTCAGACAACTTCATGTTTAATTGTTGAGCTTTTATTCCGTTTGATATTTAAGTTATGTGTCAAAGTGTTTTGTTTAGCCAGTTTGCACAACACAAGCCCACATGTACAGGGTGAGTTGGTTACCACCACCAACCTTACAATAGCAAGCCTGACTGTTACAAAGCTGAAACATCTCCACTGGGCTGATAAATGCTGTCTTTACTGGATGCTTTTCCTTCCCTGGGGTCACCTATATACTTAGCATGTATGCTCTACTGCTGCAGCAGCTCTGCTCTGCTACATTATTCCATTAAATATCATGCTGCTGCATGGCTCATTAAGGCAAATGATCTATTTTAAACATCTTACAGAGCAAAGATAACTGCGGGCAGTTTCTTTACAGCAGTCTCAGGCAGCCATTGACTTACATTATTTGTCTGCTTAAACTCAGTTAGCAAACTTTATGACATTTACATTTGCTAATCCATCAAGATAAACGTCAAGGATGTAAATATTTACACTGATGGATCAAGAGTCTGCCCTTTGACCAACGTGAACAGAAGAGATAAATGTGAATGAATGAGTAAATCCGGGGAAGACAACCCGTACTTCATAAGGCGGTGCAAAATAATAATTATAAAGGAAAAGGCTGTCAAACTAAAAGTATCTCAACTACTGTTATATGCTGGATTCTGGAAGTTTATATTGTTTACTCACAGTACAATGGCATTTTTAGAAATGTATTATTTTGTATACCAGACCATTTTACATCCACATGGCATTTCTTTTCAGTGTCTGAATTTAGAAATTAAAATTTTTAAAGAAAGACGTATTTCTTTATGTTGACTTGTAGCTTTAGAATTTAAACAAGGACTTTACTGCCTTAACATTGTTGTCTGAAGCAACTGCATTGGGGTTGGGGACAGCTTCAGGGTGATTGTTCTGTGAAACAGTGTCCAAAGCTGGTTAGCATGAAAAATATGCAGGGGTGCATGGGCAGAATGATTTAATTATATTGAATGATTTTGTTAAAATAAGTGATATTCAGGAGAAACTGCTCTTTGATACCAGTTAAAAAATGACAAATGATAAAAACAATTTCATTAATTTTGGGCCCTAGTCTAATTTCATTGATGGCATATTTGATGACGGCCAGAAAGAAGATCATTTTAAACAACTTTTGCATTTTCTCTGAAATCACAATATTATATGACATTATGCTCAACAACATGCAAAATAATTTCATTTTGACTTTTTATGCTTCTTATGATTTTTCATTATGATGTTTTATTGTATTTTTTTATATAAACAGCTTTTTGTTTGTTTAATTCATATTTAAAACTAAATTTATTTATTATTCACTCTTTTTGTGCAGCCAACCAGTTAATTTTTATAATTAGATAAGGATAGACTCACAGTAAAATGTTACAAAATCTGCCAGGAAAAAATTAAAATAGCTGTAATTCTAGCAAAGAAAGTTGTGCACATGGCTCACAGCAAGACGGTTGCTGGTTCAAACTCTGTTTCAGTCAGTTTGCGTGTTCTTCCTGTGCATGCATGGACTCTCTCCAGGCACTCCCGCTTCCTTCCACAGACCAAAAACATTCTCATTAGGTTGATCAGTGACTCTAAGTTGCCCTTAGTTGTGAGTGTGAGTGTGAATGGTTGTCTCTCCTTGTGGCCCTGTGATTGGCTGGCCACAAGGAGTTCAAGGTGTACCCCGCCTCATGTCCAGTGTCAGCTGAGATAGGCTCCAGCCCCTCTTGACCCACAACCCCGAAAGGTATAAGCGGTATATATAATAGATGGATGGATGGAATATTTCAGATAAAATAGAGCTGTAGCTGTTTCCAAAGGCATTTGTAGATGAAAATATACTTAAATAACCAGTAAAAACACTGATATTAAGTATCTAAATTCTGAGTTTAGCTCATTGTATGAAGTGTTACTTCTTGCATTTTTGTCAAGATATATAAATCTTGAAAAAAAACGTATTATTAGAGCTAGTTTTGTTTTTATAGATGTAATATAAATAACTCTAGTTGTGAATGAGAGCACTCTACATTAAGTCCGGCCCTCTGGTAATGAGGATGACACTGATGTGGCCCTCTTGATAACCAAAGTGGCCCATCCCTGATTTAAATGGTCTGAACACTGATATTGTCATTAAAGTTCATCATCTTTGCAGCAGGGGGTGATGTTTGACAGGTTTTGGCCACCTGCTTTATTATACTAAAACATGTTTATGAGTCTGTGGAAGCTCTGGCCTCAACCTGAGCTGGAAATGAACCAAACTCTGGCTGAATTCTGTCAACAACTGAGTTCACAAAACCCTGGCTCATTATGATGGTGGGATCTTCATGTGTCCATAAGTCTGCTCGAAAACAAAGCCAGTGTTCAGACTCTACATCCTATTTCCCTGCTAAGCTCCATTCTGCTGCTGCTGCTGCATCATCAAACATGTATTTTGGAAGATGAAAGACTCTTTATGATAAAAGATTCTACCTCTGATTTCCATCTGAATCGCCTCAATCTCACCCTCATTTTCTTTGTTTATCTCTCATCTTCTCCTGCCAGGGTGTGTTGTTCCTCTGATTGTCCTCCCTTTGCATCTCCTTCCCTCCTACTCCCTTTCTTCCTTTTCATTTCTTCATTTTTCTTTCTTTTTATTTGTTCATTTTTTGATTCTTCTCTGTTTCCTGCTCTTGTTGATTGTACCTGTGGGAGCTTTCAGGGCCACACAGTTACTGTGATTAGTATGAGCGCTGAACACCCACTGTTGTTTAATGAAATTCAAAAGAACAGAACAGGCTCTGGTACATTTAGATTTCATTTTTGCACTTCAGCACATTTTATTTCTGCACTATTCTCTGTGTAAACAATGTCTGCATGATTCAGCATGAGCTGACTCATGAGGCAGCTTCTTTTCCCTCTGACTTCATGCTGTTCAAGTTGCATAATCTCTGAGACTTGCTCTACTTTTTCATGTCTCCACGCCAGCAACAGACAAAGCTGGAGGCATCAAGTTTTCAAGTTGTCCGTCTGTCTGTCTGGGGCATTGTTGCGAACCCAATAGCTCAACAGCACTTTAAGTTATCATCTTAAAACCTTGCAAAAGTGTTCGCTCCGACTGAAGAGTCACATTGTTTGGTTTTGAAAGTCTTAAGTCAGAGATGGTTGCCAGGGAGCCTCGTGCTTATCTCCTCAATGTGAAGCCGATGTCTCAACTCAGATTTGAGGGATTTTTATCCAACTTTGCACAAATGTCCTCTTTGACTCAATGATCTGAATTTGTAGGCCATAGATCAAAGATCACTGCCATAGAATCTCATGCTCTTACACTTCCTTTGAAGGCAATATCCCAATATTAGATTGAGGGATATTCCTCAAATTTAGCCTAACTTTTCAGTTTGACTCAGAAATTAGTTTATTAAAATGTGAAGGTCAGAGGCAGTAGAGATCCGGTCTTTCCTTTGCTTTTGAGGCCAGTATTTACAGAACACCAAACACCAAAGGTTTTTCTTTTAACTTTGCTCCTCTTTGACTTGGGGACAGTTTGATTTGATTTTTGGACCTTAAAGGTCAAGGAACTTGAGCCTAATATGCCAGTGGCATTTCATATCCTTGGGAGCAAGTTCATTTTTTTAGACTTCTTAGGCAATTTTAAGTTAGGTCTCAAGATTTAAGAGTTCAAGCTTAGTTTCTAGTCTTTTAGGTAGGTCTAAGTTAGGGGTCAAGTTTTTGAAGGGGAGTCCAAGTTAGGTATCAACCTCATGGGGGCAAATTCAAGTTAAGTTCTTTTTCCATTCGATTAGAGGCAAGTTTGATTTCACTTGAGACCAAGTTGAGTCCCAAGTCTTGGTGGACAAGTCTGGGTCAAGTCCTTAGTCTCTGAAGGCAAGTCCTTGGCAAGTCTCAAGTCTTTGTAAGCAAGTCTAGGGATGCTTTCACACCTGTCACTTTTGGTCCAAACCAAATTAACTTTGGTTTGAGTTGGTGTGAAAGCTCAATATGAAGCAGAGTGTGACAAATATAAGCACTGATAGCACCACCAGCCTCCATTTCTTTAAACACAATAATGCCAACAAATCTTTGTGGAATAAGGTTACTCATCCCTCCAGTCAATATGCCAGTGCTACCTCACAGCCTGAATGCAGCTTTATCTTTATTTCATGGCAGTTTGAGCTAAACAAGGAACAAAGGCCGCAGATACAGCCCCAACTAGTGGCAGGTGTCTATGTAACGCATATAACGCAGCATGTGACAGACTTTGGCCCACTTGACAAATAGCCCTGTAAAAGAAACTTAGTCCGACAAACTTTAGGTTAAGCAACCTTAGTAGTAATTTGGGGGCAAGTCCAAGTTAAGTTGGAGGTCATAGGCCCAAGGTCATAGGTTTAAATTTTTGATGGCAAGATTATGTCTCAAGTTGTTGCTGGGCAAGTCTGTGTCAAGTCTCATCTCATTAAAAGCAAGTCCAAATCAAGTCTCAAGTCTTTGATGAGAGTGAAGCCTTGTATTTTGGGGGGCATGTCCAGATCAATTCTCATTTTCTTTTTGTGTAGATACTGCCACAGTGCTGACCCTTTAAAGTGTGAGAAGCTGCCTCTTTATTCAGCTGCAGGTTTCATTGCTATCAACTGCTCTGCTTGCTGTCAGTGGTAGCATTTCTCAACTATCAAGTTGTTTTTTTGCTGTTCTGCTCTTTCACTGGTCCATCTATTTGTTTAGTTCATCAAAATATCAAAAATCTTAATGGACTGCCTTAAACAAGTATTTTTATTCCCTCTGTGGCTTTTGACCACTTCAGTATTCCATCCTATAAATGAACTTTCCCCCCTCCGACATCTCGGCTCCATCTGCGATACAGACGGGAGCGACATATCCAGCGTAGCAAATCAATTATGTTAGCTAAAGGACATCACGACAGCTTCCAGGCAGGGAGACAGAAAGTCACTGAGCTGTTTGAAACTTTTCAAGACACTTTTTCTCTCCCTCTCAACACTGACAAAGAGCGGGCTATAAACAGAATCACCCAAGGCCTCGTGAGGCAAGCAAGGTCCTCACTCTCTGCTCGTTTGTAGGAGCTTTTACCTGCCTTTAATTTCACCTTACTGGCTACTGCGTTTTATGGCAGATCCCTGCAGCCTGTCAGATTGAAAACCATGTCACATTTATGTGCAATTTCTTGATTTTCTATGCTCTTTCAAATATACATCATGGTCTGATTCTACTCGTGGGCATAATATGTGAATGAACCTTTGAAATCATTTTATGAAGACTGTGTTGTGCCTTTTTAGCTGTTAGTACTGTTTTTAGGAAAGCCCGAAAGCCCTGAAATCTTCCTGATTACCTTATTTTAAAATGATCCCTTTTCTGCGAGGTGGAGGGTCTGAGGAGGCAAGGCACTGGCTATATAAGGTCCTGCAGAAATCTACAATACAAGATAAATAATTGGAGCCTGACCCTTAGGCCTAGGCAAAACAGACCTAAATCAATTCTTTGTGTTTTTTAGCTTTGTAGCCACACCTGATTTTCATATGTTTTTTAATGTGTCAAGACATAGCAAATGGTTCCAAGATTTACCAAGTAATAACTACTTATAGACTTTCATTAGATTCTAGTAAAACTGTTAATACTTGTTTGATTGTAACCCTACATGACAGACAGATCAATTTACATACTGTACTGGATATAAAAGTCCATCTGGGCAGCAGCCTCTAGAAAGTAGATTCAGAGGGCAGAGCCTTTCAAAAACATTAAGAAAGAGAACAGACAATCATTCTGTCATTCACAGGTGGGAGGCAGGTGCTACTATCACTGGATAAGGTATAAATCACAAACCTATTTGTACTGCAAACTCTCCCCAAAACCTATCAGGACAGTACTGAAGATATCTTTTCCTTTTAGAAATGCATTCAATGTCAGTCTGTTCTTCATTTGATCAAGAAATATCATCTTCTGATAAAATGCTACAAAAACAAGTAGCGTCTATGCTACCATCTTTACTGGAGGCCATTGTTTACAGGCTTGCAGCTGCTTCATAATATTGTCAGGATTGTAGCTCCCACTCCTTTGTTGCCGATTGATCAGATCCTCTGTAGACTGAGCTCAATTTTTCCAGCTTGAAGCTTCCCAAGATGGCTTTGCCTGACATTAAATCAGGCAGATCCAGCTGCACTGCAAGGTTAGATTGATACCATAGCAACTAAAGAAGTCCATAGGCACCTAATACTGGTCAGTTTTTCTTTTCTTAATCTCAAAAATAGCAAATAAATCAGCCATTTTTCTAATAAATGTTGGTATCAATAAGTGTAAAAACGTAAAGACCTCCAGTCATATTTTTTGATCAGTCGCTGTCTATTTGGACAAAGTTGTTTGCACTATTTGGAGAAAGTGGGTGTAGCTGGTGAGTTCTGACCTCTTCCCACTGTACATAAGCATTTAAGACAGTATATATGCTATGGTTGAAGAATATATTGGGCTCTAATTTCCTGGCGCAACTCAGGGTGGCGCAGCCTGGCGCACCCGCACAGTACTAGTTTCATCCAGCGCACCACCGTGCGCAGCCAATTTGGCAATTTGGTAGACCGGCAGCGCCGAGATGGGTGTGACGGCGCACCAGGGGGAGCTGTCGAAAGATCCTGCTTGGCGCAGTGACAATTTCGTGCCAAAAAACCGCGCAGAAAGTGCGCTGAAAGCTCGCCAGCTCCAACCTGGTCTATTCTCGGCGCAGACGAGGCGCACCCAGGGCAGTGGTAATTTGGCTGACAGGCACACAGTGCGCACACGTCACCGAAACCTCACAGGCAGGTATCCAAAGTGTCAGGCACATTTCAATGCAATAAAAAATCAAAGCAACCACTATTTAATGTAACCGTCTGAACCAGCATATACATTTGTATCTATATTAATTGTCCCGTCACATCTGATATCAGATCAGAGACGTTTGTCATAACTAGAGTTCATATCTCTCAAGCCAACCACAAACAGCCACATCATCCGATACGGAGTATCCGGCTTCTCTCATCTCATGAAATTCAAAAGAAAAGAAAAAAGAGAGAGAAGCTCGCTGAATAAATGTAAGTCACTCAGTGTTTTTATAAGGATTTACCTTTGATTGCCCATATTTCCCTCTTTTAATCTTTATTCGTTACGTGATCTAAATAGATGGAGTACATTATTGCAAGGAGGATGAGGAGGAGATATATTTTCACCAAAGGTTCTGCTATTTGGGGATGACAGACCAGGAATGCAAGTGGATCACAAGCATGATGAATGGATTAGCCTGCTGCTGTGTTTAAATGTAATTATCACTTAATTTTGTACTCCTATTATGACACAGGAACAGATGATATCTGTCCCGTGAGGTGGTCCACACGGTGACGCGCATCGTGTCCTCCGATGCGCGGCCCGGTGGCCCCTGCGCTCTCCCAGCTGCTACAAAAGTGACAGCGGCTCTGACCTTCTTCTCCACTGAGGTGAAATTGTCACTGCGCCTCGCCCGCGGCGCATTTAAAGGTGAGGAGAGGCGTTCATTTGATTGGTGAAGATCACACTCGGCTGTGTTTAACCCTACTCTCCTCCCTCTCTGCCATTTGCGCCAGTGAGAGAGACGGAGGCGTGGGTGCACCTCCCTGCTCAAGACTGCGCCGTGAACGAAACTTGCAAAATGCCCTGGACACACCCTGTTGGCGCGGCGCAGGGCAGGTGCGCCGCGCCTGCGCCTGGTCTACGAAATTAGAGCCCATTGTCTCAACATCACAAGGGCAAAGTGTGCAAGTGCAATGGTCACTTTTCAGGACTTGCAGTGCAGTGTCAGTCACATGACTTGGCATGGCGTGTGGGCATTTGTATTGTTTGATGAAGATACAAATTGTCAATTTTGTCATTTCTTGGATTCTAATAAAAGTCTGTCAGCCATCACCTTCAGTAGGCTTAATCTGAAAGGACCACAGTGGGTACAGATGGCATGTCAAATATTCAAACTGTAGACAACATCCATCACACATTGGTGTTACCCTTAAATAGCAACGATGTAAACTGTAGTTGTGCAGCTGATTTTGTCCCTCTTTGATCATCTTCAAATGATAAAATACCTACTTTAGGTATCTCTAGTAAATGTCGAAACAAAGAAATATTTGTTGAAACGCACTGAGTCCTCAAAACCTTTCTTTATTGACAACCACAGACAAACACTGACTTTTTAGGAGTCACAAACTTGGGCTTTGTGCAAACTTGGGCACAAACTTCACTTTTAACATTGTCAGAAATACACATAAAGACACAGTATAAATCTGGAAAGTTCCCCTGAAAGTTCCTTATCTCTTAGCTCTAATGTATACTAAATGTGTTTGATAATATTTCAGCATTTTGCCTCAACATTATCACTATCCTAAAGCCAATAAATTGAGTGGCTCTTTAAAATTGCATTTTCCAATCTCTAAATTAAGACCCAGCAAACTTGAAATAATGTTTAAAGCTGTATGCTGAGTTGGTGCGCAGATGGCCTGGCAGTTACATCTTGTGCACTCTATGTGCATCCGCTGTGGTCCTCATTGCTTGGGAATGGATGTAAATCAGGCCTGGAAACTCTTTCTCTCCTGTCAGTACCTCATTCTTTATCCCAAATGTACAAAATCCAAGGTCCTGTCCTGTAAAGGCAGATGAGCTGAAACAAAATATATGGATATTAATGATTTTTGTCATACCAATATTCTTATACGAAGATATTAAAAACTTGATATTTTTCCATACCTCATACCTAACTGAAGCTTTTTTTTGTGAAAATATGGACCAAAAGGCCTTTGATTGGGATCATTATTTATCTTACAATATCCCTGTAAACTTCCATACGTATGGTTATTCCACTTTATGGTCATGACAAAGACTGTTACAGAACAAAAGAATCAGATCCTGGTCCTCTGGATGAATTAATCGAGTTCAGCCCATCTATTGCCCCAAATCTCCTCTAGAGGTTGAATTTGCTGGAGGACAGAGTTTAGAAAATATGATGTGAGTGCGCCTGAATCATTATTTCATAAGCCTTTGGCCAGCGTCAGAGCAGCTGCATTTGATGACTTCAAAATGAACGTGCGGACTGTGATATTAAATGTTGTCTTTGGAATCAAATCATATAAACAGTCCCAGCAAACACAATAGTCAGGATTAATGGTCAGAATAGATCCAAGATGTCATAAAGTTTTCAGTAATCCATGAAGCAGATGCTGAATATTTTATTGTAATAAGTCACAAACTCTTGTGTGAGAACATTTGGCACAGTGCTCTGAAAAACTGCAATGTAAAGTTATTGTAGAATAACAACAGGTTTTTGATGACATAATTCTTTGAGAGCTCTCACGGGAGTTGTGAAAATCCTACAGCTGCAGCACAGCAAATCAACATTTGACACCAGCAGCTTTGACTCTGTCGAGAAGAAAGATTCAGAGAGAGAGAGTGTTATTGTGTGTACAAGAGCAGAAAGTCAAGTCTCTGAGGTAGGTGTGTGTTTGTAAGCCTGTTTTTCTGCATATAAAGTCAGTTAAGGTAAAGGAATGAATGCTGAGTATCTATGTAGGAGAAGAGGAGCAATAAGACATCTCAGCTTATTTTTACAGATGGAGCTACTTCAATTTTCCCCTTACCTTGACTGAGTATTGGTCTGTGACTGGAACGTGCAGTTACCTGCCAACTGTTATGAAACATAGTGACCGGTTAATGCTACTCCAGTAAAGACAAGCCCATTGGATCTGATCTTGTGAGGGAAGCACCGTCACATCGGCATGTTTATGGTGGAATTTGGCCACTCACACTGGCTGGATGTTGGCTGGTAATTGGCTAGAACTAGGCAGGCCTTGGCTGGAAATGGAAAATTGAAGAGGCTGCATCTGTACATGTTCTTTTATTTCATTCTAACGGTTCTTTATGGTGATGACTGCTGCTAGAGGCCATATGTTTTAGAGCTGTTTGGTCATTTGTCTTTATGTTATTCTTGTTAGCTCTAAATCTCAAGTACACTGTCAGGGATTATCCTCAAACTTTGCATAAATGTCCCCTCTTAGTGGATGAACCAATTAGATTTTGGAGGTCACAGGTTGAGGTTCCTGTGCCCCATGTTCATCATCATTTGTAAATGCATTATCTTTAGGATGCTTCAGATATTTTTTTTTTACTTTGCATACATTTACACACTGACTGAAAGATGAAGTAGTTCACTTTCTTAAGTCACAGTTTAGGGACATAAGCCATCAAGTCATTGCTCTTCACAGATGCAGTGGTGCTTCAGTTCAAAGAGTGATTATGTTGAATGTAGAATTTCAACTGATTGTTCTTCCTTTTGCAGTCTTTTAATGATAGAAATTCTCACTATACATCACTATGTAAAACCTAAAACGGAGACATTTGTTGAGACATTCTGCATCCTCAAAAATTGTTTATATTGCAGTAACCACAGATTTTCTGCAGAGCAAATTAGTAATTTTAGGAGATAAACACATGGATCACTGATGAACAATTTACTGTATGCATGGGCAGAAATGCACATAAAAGACAGCATTTATATGGAAACTTCCCTTGACAGTCGTAAACCTTACAGAACCATGGAACTCATAGACTGTAGTTCTTGTTTCTTCAGTTTTTCTGCTGACAGACCTCAATCCACCTGCCATGAAGCAAACTTTTGCATCGTTCTGTATTCTGTCACGTAGTTCCACCAAACTCAAAGATCACCTTCGACTTTCATCCTCTTCCTCAGCCCACCAGGGAACACACACTCGACTCACACCCACTCTGTCTCACACACACTCTCTTGATCTTTCTTCATCTCGCACACTGACACACACAGAGCCAGGGTCACCATGGAGGGACTCTTTCAGCTCAGAGTGAGTCAAACTTTTCTCTGCCTCGCTTTGTGCTCCCTATAGAATCCATACAACCTGACTTCAGATCATCTGTAGTCTTCTTGAGTCTGCAACGCTGGCAGAGTTTCAGGTTTTGTTTAATGAAACTTCACATCAAACTTGCATACACATTTAAAGTCCATAATCCTACAGTTTGGTCTTATTCAGCAGTCTGATGAAGACAAACCAAGAGGATTACTCATGAAATGAAAAACCCCTGTGAAAAAGTTTCGTCTTGGCATCAGTTTCCCTTCGCTTGAGTATGGTGATGAAACACTGTCAGCAGAATCAGAAAATGTAATAAAGGAAAATTCCAGATGAACTCTAAAATGTATTTTATTAATGAACAAGCCTTATAGATATGATCGCCTTTAATATCCACGAAAACGATACACTAAAACGAGTTGGCAGAAAACGATAAAGGCATGAAACTTTAACTTCCTTTTTATCAAGCATTTAATTTATGGACAGGTTTGGATATCTGCTGATATTACAGACAGTAAAGGGGATACATACTGGGTTGGACCCCCTTTTGCCTGCAGAGCTGCCTTTATTCTCTGTGTCATAGATTCAAAAAGGTGCTGGAAACATTCCTCAGGAATTATGATCATAATTACATGACAGCGTCACACCTTAACTGCTCAGATGCTTATCCATGTATTGAATCCTTCATTTCGTGACATCCCATTCTGGATTGAGATCTGGTGACCCTGGAGGCTGCTAGAGTGAACTTGTCATGTTCAAGACACCAGTGTTAGATGTTTTGAGCTTTGTCCCATGACTCTTGTAATCCTGCTGGAAAAAGCCATCACAGGATGGGTACATTGTGGTCATACAGGGATGGACATGGTCAGCAACAACACTCAGCAAGTGCAGACCATTCTCTGTAAACCCTACAGATGGTTGTGCATGTAAGTGCCAGTAGATCAGCAGTTTCTGAAATACTCAGACCAGCCCATCTGGCACAAACAAACACACCTTAGTGACTGTTACTAGGTTAGACAGAATCTGTTGTTTCTGGCCTCTCTACCATTTGAAACAACTGAAAAAAGACTTGCCTGTTGACAAACTTTTATTCATGTTTAATTAATTTGGTTCTTTTAAAGAGGGAAAGGTGTGTAAAGAAAATTCCAAATCTTTATGGTTCTGTCAAAACGAGTAAAAATATAACTGCTTCTTTGAGGAGGGCTTCACTGATTCAATCAGAGCCAACAAAGGATCAATTGTCCTTTTCACAAGAATGGTGATACATGATGGGCAAATTGGATAACTAAGAGGGCCACCTACATTTGAACCTTAGTGCCACAGGGCCAAATTGTTGGAACTGCAATTACATACCCTTAATTTTAAGAGTATTTATTTAGTAGTAATTAAATTATGTTTTACTTACTCTTTACGCTTGTCAGTGTACTTTACAAACCTATGTTTTTCAAAGTATTGTACAAAAATAGTCATTGTCATAATTATTATTATTATTATTATTAACATTATTATTATTATTGTTGTGTTACTGGAAATATTACTATTTTTAATGTTAACATGGTGGATTTTGTTATGCAATTTTAATTTATATGAATTTTTAAAAATTATTTTGTAGGGATGCATGATATTGGATTTTTGCCGATATCCAATATGCTGATATTTTTTAATTCTTTATCGCCGATACTGATACCAATACTGATATATCAGGTCAAGAGCACAAGCTCTGTACTTAACAAAAATGGACTTGTTTCTTTCAGTGTTACAGCGTATTTTTGTTAAACAACATAAACAGCAATCAGCTTTTGCAGAAATTAAACCCTTGATTTTAAATGTACTGATGCAGTGTGAGAAGAAGCATCAATATTGTACATTTGTGTAATTTGCCGATGTTCCAGCCGATATGTGTGGCCAATGTATCAGCTGTAAATATATACTGATACGGTACTTAACTTTTTAGGCTGATCTTGGTCGATACCGATATCAAACTGATATTATCATGATTACTGTTTACACTGTGTTATACTTGTATGATGGGAAGAGTAACTTCTACTATTACATCTACAAATGAGCCTCATGGTGACCTCTCTACCATAGAGCAGCCTTCACTGTCAGCATTTATTCCTGATAATTTAAAACTCCAATCGCTGTCTTTTCCCTCTGCCTCCACAGGTTACCAGGCCCCTCCAGAGTCCCTGCTGCAGGCAGCGGGGCCTCCAGGAGCCCGGGTTCCTCCAACCTCAACCGTCGCAGCCAGAGCTTCAACAGCATCGACAAGAGCAAGCCTCTTCAGTATGCCAGCGGCAACGACAGAGGTAGGAACCACGTGTTAACCACCATTCACACATTTTAACACCCTGAGACACAGAGGATCTAGCTGTGATAGACGTTCAGACACATGTTTTACAGTCCTCACCTCGTCCACTTGGTGGCACCACTGACTCAGACACACGAGGGATGCAAAGATTCCCAGTCCCTCCTCTTCATTACCAGTCCGAACCAGTCTGCTGAATCATCCCCAATCCTTTATTCCAGCTGAGTTATAATGGCTGCCATGAAGAGGAGGCAGTGACACACTCTCACAGCGTGGAGGGATGACTGCAGGGCAAAGTTAGACTGCTCTCTGTCAGGCATGAGGAAGCTAATGAGAGTGATTCTGCTTTGGAGAGAGGAGTCCTATGGTGGTTTTAAATTAGTGATCTGTGTGGTAGGTTATCCTTAAATAAATGTTGGTTTTATTAGCCTCTGTCTGCTGAGGAGATTAAAAAAATCAGATGATGATGTTTCAATTACTTTTTATGCTTGGCTTTAGGTCTCTCACTTTCTTAACTGTACCTTTATGATTCCTGTTTGGCCCCTTTTTATAGTGTAATCACCACATATTTGCTCATCTTAAGGTAATCACTTGAACCAATGTGCAAAGTTTAATAATATCAGTCATTTGCTTTGGCTCACAGTAACCATAAACGCTTTGTCGTCCCTGTGAGATCTAGTTTTTAATCTTGAAGCAGTGCTCTGTGACTGAAGTAAAACCCAAAGGATATAAACTGAAGGGAGACTTAGTGGAAGGTGATAAAGCTTTGCTTGAGTGCACTTACTTGAGGCAATCTGTGCTGCTCCCAAGCAGGTTAGACCCCCACATCCAGTTTGTTTGAGCCATGTAAGTGCTCTGTACACTTTTTTGGCCCTGGTGGAGATTGAGGTGGTGCTTTACATGTGCACGAGCACAAACATGGGTGCACAATGTAATCGATATTTCTGCTTTCAGTTACCAGGTCAAAGTCTCTTTACTTGTTCCTGTCAGTAGGTATTTATTGTACTCATCAATTAAGTGACATCCATTATGATGCACAAGAGAAAAACATATGTGACATGAAACATTAATTTCATTTCTTTTATTATTGTCATGCATAAAAAATACGCCCGGCTCGAGGAGGCTTACAAGACACCATCAGTGATGCAGATAGATGTTTCAAAGTAAATATAAATAGATAAAAAAAATTAAAAAAAACACCAACTAAACAGACCATCCTGGCGTTTCTTCCAAGCTTTAGGGAAAAAAGTGGCCAACTTACACAATAAATTAATGAAAAAAAACCAATAAAAGCTCACTAAACATGATAAATAATTTTTAAACATTGAGGTATTCAACAAATCAGGGTAGGATAAAGAGATTAAACAATGAACAAAATCCATTAAAATCATAGATAATAACCACTCTAACAAGACCAGAGAGAAATAAAAATGTTCAAGGCTAGAGGGTCACATTTTATGCAGCATGTCATTGCTGTCTAACACAAACCTCTTATTAATTGTTCCTGATTTTCATAAAACAGTGCAGTTGATCACCTTCCTTGTTGGTGAGTGAGTTTTGAAATTCCTTATCTATTAAAAAAAGGAAGAACATAATTTGCGATCAGATCAATATAAGATTAATTAATTCAGTTGTAGAATCTTTTTTTTTTTTTTTTAATTTTCTGAAAAGTAGCAATTTGAGATTGACTTAGAATTGACTTAGACATCTTTATCTTGGACAGCTTGAGCTTTTAGAATGTTTATGCTGCAATGATGTCAAATAAATGTATTTAAAGTTGTATGACCATGACACAAAACAGAAATCCAAACATAGCTTACTTACAGCAAAGACTCTGCACAAACTAACTTTTATTTTTTAAAGTCATGTGTGCTGCTGATTAAAACCATTTCTGTCTCATATGTTAAAAAAGCCACATCAGGTCACAGGCTACTGGCAGGTAACTGTCATGTGTCTTGTTGATCCTCGGGTGCTCCTGATTAGAGGCTATTGCAAAGACAACAAGAGAAGATTTGGGGGCATCGTATTAGTCAGGTAACTACCAGGAATTTGTCACTTACATTAAAGCTGGGGTGTGTAACTTGGATGAAGCTGCAGTGGCAGAAATTTTACTCCCTTCCTCCTTTCCATAGTTGTGCTCATAGCCACGCCCCCTCTCTTGTGCTCAGCCCGTCCACTGTGTTTGTGTGCCTTTAGCTGTGATTAGCATTATGCCAGTGAAATGTATTTGCAGCCACAAAAGAGCCAAATTAATAGTATTTGTACAATGTAAACAACTAAAGCTCATTCATATACAACAACCAAATGTACTTCAGTAGAGGATCCAACAACAGCATTGTCCCTGAGCTGTGTCCTGATTGGCCGAAAAGTGGGTGTCCCTTGCTAGATTTTCCAAAGGCTTAGTATAGTGAATGATGGGGCACAGATGTCTAATGATCTCTCATGTGGCTTCAGTAATAAGATGTTGAAAGGTAATTATATTTATTTTGGTCCAGTGACACAGAAATAAATGACTGCAGCTGTAAGGATCACAATGAAGGTCTGATAAGGACAAGGCTATTTTTTATTTAAGTCTGCTAAAAAAAAAAAAAAAAAAAATCACGTTCGATGGATTTATCACTGAGTCCACAAGTACACCATTTCAGAAATAAAACTAGCACTTCATGACAGGCTTATAATTTTTTTATGTCAGGAAAATATTTGATCTGGAGTCCCTTATGGATTAACAAAAAAAGTGAGCACCCAAACAAATTTTCCCCAGAAGGGTTTGTTGTATTGTTTTGAAAATATAAGGTAACAATATGAGCTTTACCACTTGGGTTGCTGGTGATCTTGTGGCACTGGGAGGGTTATTGTTTTACATATCCTGTGTACTGACAGTAAACATTTGAGCACATCACTAAAAAGCCAAAGCCATATCTGTTTCTTGAGAGAGGTGTTGTCAGACTCAGCCCCCAATGATTTGTTCTTAAACAGCCAGGGCACTAAAATTATGAATAAAATAATTAAGAGAATAGAAAAGATGCAGCGATAGGCATCACTCAGCAGTAACACTGAGGCTTAGGAATATATGTTAAAGTCTGTCAAGACATTTTCTCTGTCAGAGGAGGAGCTTGTAATTCAGAACCATTTGTTTAGTCATTTGGGCTATAGATTAAAAACAAGTCTTCTGATTGGATATCCACAACGAGCCTCAATAATAGGATGCCTTTAATCATTAACTTTATTTGTTCCAGTCTTCAGTGAGAAAGTGTTGGCATTTAATCTGTAAACGTCCTTTTCCATTGTCCTGGCAGTAGTCAAACCTGGAGTTTGTGGAGAGATATGAAGTGAGGCGTTGGAGCTTCACTGCAGGGGAGATGAAACAGTGTTTTGGGCCATAGCAGAAAAAAAAGCAGAAAAATCAATTGTACTGAAATGCCAGTGATGCAGACTGAAGCCTTCTGGGCAAACGCAGGTACCAGATAAAGGAGGAGACAGAAACAGATACAGGAAGTGTCTCCCATAAGAATTTTCATACATCCTCTGGAGTTTATCTTTCTAAACAAAAAGTGCAATCACTCCCTCATGTTACACCATCTTTCACAAACATGTTTTGCAATGTTGTTTGTCACATTTCCCTTTTACCATCTTATCATCTTTACCTCTATTTCTGTCTCTTTTAAGAACTAAATGACAGCTGATCAATATTGGCTAATATTATAGAAAAAAGTTAAGGGAGTGGGGGGGGGGCAGTCTGATGGTGCCAACAGTAGGTCGGTAATCAAAAGGTCGCAGGTTCTAGTCCACTTCTTGCCGTCAAAAGGCGATGTGTCCTTGGCTAAGACACTTAACGCCTTATGGCTCCCACTGCTGCCATATTGTCCATCATCAAAGTGTGAGTTGATGATGGTCAACTGACAGAGAAACTCTAGTCATCAGTGAATGAATGTGAGAGTGAATGGGTGTGAACAGGTAGATGTGACCTGCTGTGTGAAGCTGCTTTGAGTTGTCAAAGAGACTAGAACATACGTTTACCTTTTATTTTTTTTTGTCTGTTTAAAACTTGTGTTAGTTAATTTAGATAAATTCACACAAGTGGCTGAGAAATTGTGACATTCTCTAATTTGGTATTTGACTCTAGCAAAAAGTAGTGCGATAGAGCAACATGCAATGAACACAAACACTTTAGCACTTGGCACCTTTTCCAGCACTTTAAATTGTCTAATGTCTCTGTATGTCCCTGTGTTTTTATTGTAATGTATTTCCTGTTTTTGGTCCTGTTTTAGTAGTCAATTCCTTTGTTTTTAAGTGATTGTTATTTTATTTATTTTATTTTATATAATCTTCTCTGCCATGTGAGGCAGTAATGTAGCACAACGTCGAAGACAAATTTCCCTAACGAGGCAATAAATTTTACCTTAACCTGGAACTGCATTTTGAAACTCCCACTGCATGCCTGTGTCGCAGTATCAGCTGCACTGTTTCCTCTAAACTCAAGCTGATGCTAACAGCTAGCGCCTTAGACGTAGGGACGATGAAGAGGACATTTCCCTCCACTTGGCTGTGTGACTACAGTTAGACATAACCACTAGGGAGGACTGCTCGAGTTTTTATGGTTTGCATTTTGTGCATACATTTGCAGAAGGTCTTGTCCAATATCGGTCAAGGCATCCAAATTGTATCTTATTGATATCCTATCATGGCAGGCTCGTAAGATCAGCAGATATCATTTCTTTGTGATATTGCATCCTGTTGTGATTAAACTGGTGATTTGCAGCCCTTAAATGTTTGTTGTTGATGGATTAAATATAACTTTTGTGATTTGTTTGTCAGGTTGCACTGTCACCAGTAGGGGTCCCTGAACAGAACAGACAAGTTGACTTCTCAATCAAAACAGAAAATATGGCAGACGTTTGACAATCTCACTCATGAAAGATCAGTACTGAAAGCAGAAAAAGAGATGGGGAATTCCTTGTTGAAAGTGTTCTGTTGTTGTTTTTGTTGTTGTTTGTTTGCTCTTTTTTCTTTTGTAATGTACAGGAATGAATGGCTGTAACCCATCAAAACTTGTTTTGCTTTTCTTCTCATTCCACGACTGTTAAATCATTGTTATTTCAATTTAACCAATCAGCTTCACCCCGTTAAAACAAGCCATGTTTTTTTAGTCAGAAAATAAAAGCTCAAGAAAGTTTTTTCTGCTTGATAGATAGGAAAAGAGGATAAAGAGGCATTTTTGAAACAGAATGAGGAATTTGCCGACTTCCTGCAGCAAGACACTGATGTATTATCCGTCTGACTGTGATTTAACAGAAAGATCAGCCAAAGTGCAGAAGTGTTTAACTCAGTGTGATAAAATGCACTCTAAAGAAAGGCTATGAACTTGAAATTAAAGATCACAAGTGCAAAACAAGCTGCAGATGTGAACAGATTACATTTATCTTTTTTTAATATGCATACTATCTGATAAAAGTGATTGTAGCAACAAACAGTTTATTTATCTTTTGTTATATTTGTCAGCATGTGGTCCATCACCACCACCCAGGAGCAGTGACATTTCTTCCTGTGGCGACTAAGGAAACCAAAAAAAAAAAAAGAAGTGGAGTCTGTTGCCATGGAAACGGCAAGTCACCGCTAGGTTAAAAGTGTGGTGGCGCTGTGAAACAGCCCCCAGGGTGGAGATGGAAAAGCAGGCAGGGAGAGATGGAGGGGAAGAGGTGGGAGGGTGGGGAGGAGGAGGAGGGTCTCTTAAGACGAGGTTAATTGAGTGAGGTGAACACACACGGACTCACACAAACACTTGTAACCTCTTTCATTCACGCTCAAACTGTGCCTGCGAGCTGCCACACTGTCTCTGAAGATGAGGGGTAAAACAGAGGACACATGCACACAAAACTCGAGAGAGGACGCTCCATCATCCAAATTAATTTTAGCATCAGATAGCTGTCAAAGCACTGAGCAATACAAAATAGAGTGCCTTTTTCTGACACCAGCTTATTCTGATTTTATGTCATCAGCTTTATAATGAGAGGAAGTCATGACCATGAGACTTTAGCTATGGGCTAGTTGGCTTCCATTTCAAGCCTCAAATATGGCCTTTTGTGTGTCATCATTTGGCTCATTATTTTAGCAAAAGTGGCCAAATTCAGAGAAGAGGACAAAGCTGAAGAGTAGCAGGGGCTTATTGTTACTGTGTCGTGTCTTACATTGTGTGATAAGCCAGGTATAAACTTTACTTTCTGGACTAACGTACGGTTTGTTCTGATAGTAACAGATGCAAATTAGGTCTCTCACAGCCTCTCCTCTAGTCATATGATCCAAAAATGCTAAAATACAAAAGCAAACTTACGTAGCTAATTGTTGATCTGCAAGCTACGACAGAAAGAAATAGGGAGGCCAAAATTTTAGCTGGCAAACAGTGTTGAGGATTACTTAGCAAATCGGTATTGTAAATGTAATGTCAATTCTGAAGATTTTTGCCAACATAGGACATAGGCAAGGGATTTTTCAGAATATTTTTGCCCAAGGCACAATTAAAACCAGGCCAGTTCTCAAGGCATACCATATTACATCCATAAAATATAGCTTTTTAATGTGTGTTATAGTATCTTAAATGTCTTTTTCAGTCAGTCTATTTATTTCTTTGACAAATGCCCAATAAATATAATATAAACAACAACTTAACTAAATATACATTTATTAATATTTCAATGCACATTTACATGTGGACATTTAAAACTCACTTATTAGTTATCGTTAGTGACATTCATACACTATGCAGTCTTTCCAAAGCACAACTCGACTCTCCTCAAGGCACACCATATTTATATCTGTGTAATACTGCATTTTAAATGTGTTATATCTTATTACTTCATTAACAAATTTATTTTTAATGACAAATGCCTAATAACTATATGATAAACAACTGCATATCCAATGATACATTCCTTAATAAGTTTAAACAGCATTTATATTAAGAGTAACTTTATAAATCAGTTATCAGTTGTTTTTTAATGATAGTAATTCCTTGTCAGAATCAAAAAATAGAATCAGCTTTATTGGACTTGTAATTTCACAACATACAACAAATTTGTTTCTGTCTGCTTTTGTCTCTCGCTGGATGAAAGATAAATGTACATAAAAATAGATTAGACCAGAAAAATAGAGTTAGTTTTAGTGAACGAGTAAATGAATGTCCAGTCAGGTGAATTTGTTTACATTTATGTACATAAGCACTTATGTTCATACAAAATTTGTCACACTATCAAACAAAGCATCTACTGGCATTTTCACACACAGCCATCAAATCAAAAGGAGAAATTATCTAAAAAAGATTTCAGCAAAATGAACTCATCATGGGGACAGCACAGTGGACTGAAGACAAGGCATTGAGATAAACCAGCGAGTTAGCACTTGCCCCAGCAGAGGACACTCAAGTTACACATTTACCTGTCCAAGTGAAAACTAATGAGAATAATATACATATCATTTTTAAAGCAGCAACCCCTGGTGTTTGGCATAATATCAATGCAGAGGTGCCAAAAACTTCAATTCCTCAAGGGCCAGACAGAGAAGTTGCACTAAAAACTATGCAATTGATAAAAGAAAAATCACACATCTAAAATATAATTATTTACAACTGTGTTGAAAATGTCTTTGGCCTGAATGGTTAACAAAACAAGCCCTCACAGTGTCAGATTTGGTAAGATGACCTTAGGTCCAACCTCAGCTCAGCCTCATTGTTTATAGGGTTATATAAAATTAGTTTAAGGTAGCATTTTTGCAATAAAGGCTGTTAAATGGACCCAAAACTCCCATTTGTCACTATGACCATGTCAAATTCTTTCTGAAGTCTGTGGTTATCACACAGCCAAAATAGTAAATGCACCATCTTTTAACATAAATGGTCCCTGCTTATCCTTAGAACAGTAGCAGAATGTAGGTGCTACTTGCACCTTTATTGCAAATCAGTGAAACAGTTGGCTTTACACTAAGATCCCATTCAACACAAAATAACAGATCCAGACAGTAAACAAAGGAAAATAACAATCCTGCAGAGACATGCATCCAAACTGAGATTTAAAAAATTCAACCATGCAAAGAGAACCTATTCATGGAGACAAAGGAGCTGTTATATGTTGATCTGTACTTAAATCATACATTTAAGGCTTTTGGTGATTTTGTTTAAGCAGTGAAAGACTCATTTAAGCACCTGAGGTAATCATACAGCTAAGACAAACATAAGCAGACATGCATAAATGAGCAAGCACGTACATAGACACTGACAGTTTCTAATGCAGAAGAGTCATGTGAACAAATGACATCCTCAACACCATACAGATAGAATATAATCCAATGTGGAGAGTAAATTACAATAATACAGCCTATTACAGTGAAGAGCTATCCGTGGTCCTGAACCTTTACTCTTGTTAATCACCTGTTAGTAAAAATCTGAGAGTAATTCTACAGTCATTAATTACTTAAAAGCTTTTTACAAGATGGTGTGGTTTATGGTTTTAAACACGGACCATCAGACTTTAAGGACCCAACAAATCCTCAGCATGAGCTCAAAGAGATCCCCCTTTACACTGTAAAATCTTCAACTATATTGACTGTGCCGTCAACCTTTTCCTTGGGTGTGACATGGTGCACAGAGACATTTCCAGGCATGTTTAAGGCCTCAGAGTATGTTGTCAGAAGTGTGTAAGCCTGTTATAGTCTCTTGGCCCCCAGCCCCTCAACAACCCCCTCCCTCTCCCTGCCTGAAGGAGCTTTAAGTGCAGACCGTTGGTGACTCAGAGCCAGCTGAACCCTGCTCACTGCTCTGACTGACAGCCAGACAGACGCTCCGTCTAATGGTGCAGAAATTCATGCTGTCACTCTGCTGCCTTCCCCGCTTTATTCCCATGTCTTGCTCTGACTCTTTTTCCCTCTGAAGTAGACTAAAACTCATAACCGAGAGGAAATGCATTTTCAGTCAGCTGTAGCATGATGTTTTCTTTAGTTTAAATACTGTACTTATCTGTCAGTGCTTCCTGTTTGTGTGCACATGTGTGAAAGAGAGAGAGGAAGAGGGAGGTGTTGATGGTTGGACTGTCAACCAGGCAGGAAATATGTGAGGGTCTGTAAAGGTCAATGCACAGGGATGGACACTGAAGCATTTATTTAACACACATGATGGATGTTTACATGCTCTCTGTGTTTGTGGGTGTGGGTTTGGTTCAGCTGGTCATGTTTTCTTTGCACCATTTAACTGGAAACATGGAGGAAGTGAATACGTCTATAAATATGAAAACTTACATTCAAGCCTGTTATTGTTCAGGTCTTCATCAACGACTATTTCTTTCTTTCTTTCTTTCTTTCTTTCTTTCTTTCTTTCTTTCTTTATTTATTTATTTATTTATCTCAAACTAAAAAAACAAAAACAGCAAAGTCAATGCAAAATAATACATACGTACACCAAACAACTGTATATGTCCATCAAATAAATGTACATGTGAGTACATACATATGCATGTCAGCACAAAAACCAGTTTGAGGAGGAACAGGAGCAAAGGGCTTATCTAGTCCTGCCCCTTCCTCACAATTCAGATCCAATACTGAAATCAGATCATAATTCAATACCAGCTGTCATTATTCATGGACACAATATACATACGCATTTAATAGCCTAATTTTGCAAGCTACATTCAATCTTCATAGAAAAACAAATCTCTTTAACGCCTTTTGTATCATATTTGATACATACTTTTATGATACCTCTATGTAATCAATATGATCAACAAATTAAAAAAAAACCATCTGAATACAGATATCAGATAAATGATAAAAATGTCCTCAAGTGGATTATCAGTTGCCAAAAACACCTTATGTATCAAATGAGATAGAAAAAAAATATATGTTAAATTTTACTAATTTTAATAAAATAAAAAAAAAATAATTGTATTTAAAATTTTGTTTTTTTAGGATTTCAGGAAAAAGTGCATTTCAGCTCCAAAAAATTAGAATGTTCTCTTTTTTATTTGTTTTTAGGCATTAAAGGGTTAAGGGTGTACCTCTTGTACCTCTATATTTATATATATATATATATATATATATATATATATATATATATATATATATATATATATATATATATATATATATATATATATATATAGATATATATACATATATATAATATATATATGTGTGTGTGTGTGTGTGTGTGTGTGTGTATATATATAGACACACACACACACACATATATATATATATATATATATATATATATATGTGTGGGGGGGGTGTATATGTGTGTATATGTATGTATGTGTATATTAATTATTTATTATACATATTTGTTGTGTATATGTAGATAAACATATTTATATACATTATATGTTTGTAATGTACATATGTATAATATATTTGCATTGATAGCAGAATTTATTTTTATAAGACCCATGAGGAACAGTAATAAGGTGTAGGAATTCAAAAAGTATTTACTTCTTCCTACTCCTTTTTGAACGTGTATAATTACTTTATTTCTTTTTTTTTCTTTGTGTGACAATTGTATTTCTCTACTTTTATTTCTCTGCATACATGTTAGAAATTAATTCAATTCAATTCAATTCAATTAAAAAAAAACAACCCCATTCTTTATGTTAACCTCAAAGAGAATAAACAAAACATACTAATAATAACTAAGCACTTCAGAAAATATAAATGTCTATATTGTATAACTTATATCTATATTTTCATACTGAATGCACAATATATACATAAACATATTTAAATGTACACTACTGTATTCATAATAATACATGAATACATGAAATCAAAGAGCATCTCATACCAGCTTAAAGGAAAACTTCTAGAGCATTTCATCAATTTTGCATTTTAAATAAGTCAACAAAGAGCAGAGTTAAGAATGAAAAATCTTATGGGTTACCTTGCAGTGCGCCTGGATCCACCTGATTCATTTTCTGTAATCAGACGGATCCATCTTGCAAAGTTCCGAACTGGAATGATTGAGCTTGATCTGCATAGTCATTGAACCCATTGTCACCCCTCATGCTGCAGTGGGAGCAATGTGGAGCTTACTGTCATGTCCAAAGACGCATTGACATGTGATAGTAGGAGCTGGGCTTTAATTTTATGTGGTAGGAACATTTTTTTTTTTTTTTTTTAAGATTAATTTTTGGGTATTTTGTGCCTTTTATTGATAGAAGAGAGAGACACTAGAGAGGCTTCCTTTCACTGGAACAAGGGGCCAAGCCCAGCTCCTGAAAAACAACCCCACACCATAATCCCCCCTCCACCAAACTTTACACTTGGCACAATGCAGTCCGACAAGTATCATTCTTCTGGCAACCACCAAACCCAGACTCGTCCATCAGATTGCCAGATGGAGAAGCCCGATTCGTCGATCCAGAGAGCGCGTCTCCACTGCTCTAGAGTCCAGTGGCGGCGTGCTTTACACCACTGCATCTGACGCTTTGCATTGCACTTGGTGATGTATGGCTTGGATGCAGTTGCTCGGCCATGGAAACCCATTCCATGAAGCTCTGTTCTTGAGCTAATCTGAAGGCCACATGAAGTTTGGAGGTCTGTAGCAATTGACTCTGCAGAAAGTTGGCGAAACTGTTTTTATGCCTGGTGGTTTTAGCGTACAGTGCTCTGTATCGCTTGCCTGAGGGGAGAAGTCTAAACAGATTGTGTCCAGGATGTGAGGGTTCTGCAGAGATGTTACCTGCCTGTCCCCTGATTCTGGACCGGAACAAGTCCTGGATGGAGGGCAGTTTGGTCCCGATGATTTTCTCTGCAGACCTGATTGTCCTCTGCAGTCTGTGTCTGTCCTGCCTGGTTGCAGATCCAAACCAGACCGTGATGGACGTGCAGAGGACAGACTGAAGCAGAGGACAGACAGGAAAAGTGTTTATAGTATATCTTGGAGATTCTCATTCATCCAGGTCATGGTATTAGAGCAATGTGGTGTATGCAGTCCAGTGCAGTGAGGAATGCTCAGACCTGTATATTGGGGAAACTAAACCATCGCTTCACAAGCGTATGGCTCAACACAGGAGAGCCACCTCCTCAGGTCAGGACTCGGCGGTCCACCTTCACTTAAAGGACACGGGACACTCTTTTGAGGACAGCAATGTACAGGTGTTGGCAAGAGAAGATAGATGTTTATAGTATAGTGTTATAGTGTATTTCCTGGTATTATAGTGCCATGAAGAATCCCTGGAGCAGAAGCCGACTTCAATTTCTATGCAAAAAGAGGCCTCAATATGGAAACATGTTAAAGTGTGCTCTTTTCAGGAAGAGGAAAACTCTATTTCTTCCCTTCTTCTGGAATCCCTCTGGACAACAGGAGTAGCTTCAATACAGCCCAGAATACCCTGTAGGAAAACTTGTTAGGTTTCAGAAACTTTTGATCAAAAATAACTCAACAAATGCTCTAAAATGGGGTCATAGCAGACCGGTATACTGAGGGGTAAATCTATGGTGAATGGTTTGCTTGCCTGTCTCTCTTGGTGTCATGGCTGGCACATGCCAGCCTGTTCTTTATAATCACCGTTATCCACCTGCAAACTCACTGTGACAGGACTCCATACAAGTGTAAATCAGAGGTTGGAAGTGTTAGCATGAAGAAACAGCACACTTGAATGCAACTCCTTCGAAATCCCCATCTTAGTGTAGCCTGAATCCTCTTCTTTTAACTCCACCTGCCTTCATTTTCTGCCGATTGGGAATGAGCTCACTTTTAAACTTTACACGAGCTGGAAGACTCTGAAAGTTTTCCATGTATGCTTGAGCTGAATGTGTAAAATCCTGGATGTGAACAGCTGAGGATCCAGCTGTGACATTAAAAAGTCACATTGCTCATGTTGTATGAATCAAGGAAGAATGTTTTCTAAAATCATTCAGAAGCAGAGTAAGTGGTTTGAAACTCTCAGAGATGTTTAAGAAGTCTTTACAAGTTTTACCTCACTGTGAAGCCCTAAATTTACAATGTAGAATTGTAATATGGAATATATCATGAATTTTAATCAATACTTTTTTCTTTGTATAGCACCAAATCCTGAATAATTGAATCACAAGACACTTTACAAAAGAGTAGATTAAAGCCAGGGATGAGCAGCTGTGGTTACAAAGAGAGCCACAGTGAAATTATCATTATTACTAGAGGGCCAAATCTGTAGCATTTTGAATAAAACTTAAAGGGACAAATATATAATACTCAAAAAAAAGTTTTTTATTACTATTTTATATTGTTGAAAGCCTGATTAGGAAAATGGAAAAAATGCATTTGGTACAGTTGTCATAAGAAGTAACATTAATAACATTTATATATTTAAACTTAAATTCACTTAGCAAACCTTTATCTAATGAGCTTTACCAAGTTCAAGCAGATTTTAGCTGCTGTTTTACGCAAATAACATTGCATTTACTGGCTATCAAAGTATAAATAACTTACATTTATCAAAAAAAAACTCCAAGGCACTCTCTAGAAACAGTTAAAATGCCTTTAGTTTCATGGATCAGTCATGTAGACCCTAACATCAAACTTCAATACATTTTGTTATCAAGCTTGAAGGTATTTGTTGATTCTGATGGACAACTGACAGAAACTCCAACGATCAGTAAGTGCATGTGAGAGTGAATGAGTAGATGTGACCTGCAGTGTAAAGCTGCTTTGAATAGTCAAAGAGTAGAAAAGCACTATATAAGCTCAAGCCCATTTAGCATTCCTTTTGTCCTATATGTCAGCTGGGCTAGGCTCAAGCCCGTCCTTATGAAAGGTTCAAGTGGTATAAATAATGTATGATTAGACTGAAGCAGCAAATTGTAACAGTCTGCTGCAGTAACCTGTCAACAAAGATTAAAATGTTAACACTGAATAATAACCATCTTAGTTACTTTTGTTCACATTCATCTCCAAATCATCAAATTAAAACATCAAACATGCTCTTTATTGGTAACCCAAAAAAAAAAAAAAAGGTTCCTACGCCAACTTCATTCTTACCCTCTGATCATGTGTATTTATGACCCAATAAGCACCTCCCAATCATCATTCACTCTGTTTTGTCTTCTCTCCCTCTGGTTCAGAATCGGTGAGGGGCATCCCTGTTCCCGGTGGGATGAATGGGAGCGGTATTGGTGGAACAGTTCCTACCAGCCTCAGTGGGCAGCAGCTGGCCTCTGCCATCCCCTCACCCACCGCAGGCAAGTCATGGCGCAGCAAGTCCATGAACCTCAAGCACAGCGCCACGTCCTCCATGCTGGCGAGCCCCACGCACTCCCCCTCCCCCACACACTCCCCCCAGGCCTCTGAGGGCCTCCTGCAGCACGGAGGGGATGGGTCAAAACTAGGTGCTGGTGGAGGTGGACCCCAGAGATCCATGCTGGAGAAGTTCCGTTTGATAAACCCAAGATCTGCTTCACGAGCGTCCCCGTCTGTGGCGGAGATGGCTCTGCAGGAGGAGGATGATTTGTCGGAGTATGGAGAGGATGGATTGACCCCCACGGGGTCCGTGTGCAGCAGTGGTAGTAGCAGTGCTACAACCAAGCAGATCCCTACGAAGACCCCAGCTTCACCGCTCTCTGCATCAAGCAAAACTTCTTCTTCCTCCCCCTCCCCTTCATTTTCTAAAGCATCTTCAAACAGCAGCAGATCGATAGCTCCGTCTAAAGACAAGGAGGACAAAAACAAGTACGGGAAATCTAAGGACAGCACCCCACCCAAAGAGGAGCGGGAGTCATTCTCTGACCCCACCAAGAAGACCTCCAAAATTGCCAGCCTCATCCCCAAAGGAGGGAAGCCTTCATCAGGAAAGAAGGACGGCAGCGGCATTCCCAAACCAGGACTCAAGGCTCCCTCCACCTCATCGTCCAAGAGTCAGTCCCAGAGCCAGAGTCAGTCGGCCTTAAACAGCAGCGGCAACATGAGGGGTGGAGACGCAGAGAGGCCTAAGATGACTAAAGGGGGACAGGGCGGGAGTTTCTACATCCAGCGCTCTGGTGGGGCCTCAGAGGGCAAAAGGACCAGCATGACCTCCTCCACCAGCACCTCAGCTCTGTCTGGGACCGGAGGAGGTGGAGTGGGTGGAGGAGGAGCACTTGGGGGCAATGGAGTCGTTCAGCTTCCTCAGCAGCAGCAGCACAACCATCCCAATACTGCCACTGTGGCCCCCTTCATGTACAGGTGAGGCATGTGTTTGTGCTTTTAGGTTGCTTGTATGTGTTTTGTATTATGGTAGAAATCAGATGTTCTTTAGAGAAGTTTTGGGGGTTTTAAGCTGAAGACAAAGGGGTATGGAAGAACATGCACTCAGAGGAAAATAGCCAGGGTGATTGGAGATATTAGAAAGGTATGCAGGGATTATTTCTGAACATGCAACATGTTAAATCTTAAAGCAGATGGGCTTCAGCAGCAGAAGACCGCACATGATGCCACTCCTGTTCCCTAAAAGCAGGAAACTGAGGCTACATTTTGCACAGGCTCACCAAAATTGGACAAGAGATGATTGGGAAAATGTTGCCTTGTCTGAGACAGAATTTCTACTGTGACATTGAGATGGTTGGGTCAGAATTTGCCATAAACAACATGAAGCATTACAGTGTGGGGGATAACTTCTTAGCACACTTTGGGCCCCTTAGTAACAACTGAGCATGATTTAAACCCCACAGCCTACATGAGTGTTGTTGCTGACCATGTCCATCCCTTTATGACCAGTGAGCCAATCCTCTGTTCGCTACGGGATAACGCACCATGTCACAAAGCTCAAATCATCTCTAACTGGTTTCTCAAACATGACAGTGAGTTCACCGAACTCCTGTGGCCTCCACAGTCACCAGATCTAATTTTAGTAGAGCACCTTTGGGATGTGGTTGAACAGGAGATTCTCATCATGGATGTGCATTAACTGTGTGATACCATGATGTCAATATGGACCAAACTGTCAGAGGAATGTTTCCAGCACCTTGTTGAATCCACGCTACGAAGGATTACGGCAGCTGTGAAAGCGAAAGGGCGTCCAACCTGGTACTGGCAAGGTGTCCCTAATGAAACGGCAATGAAGTGTATGTTAATAACAGTTTTCTTAAAATCATATGCCTTATTGTAAAGTAGGGCTGAAAGATTTAGCGTTTTCGGATCGAAATCGCAATTTCAAAAACACAATCATGTAATCGCCAAAACTGCAATTTTTGGCAGCGATCCTGACTGACCCAGGATCTGTTGTGTCAAGTATTTTACAAATTTTCAGGAAATTTGCATTTAAGGAAGTGCTGGTAAGCAGGTCAACAACATGAAGCCTCTGTTTAGGAGTCATGGTTGGAGTATTCCTTAAATAATGAAAACAGATTATTTATCATCAATTTTAAATGATTAATAATGTATTATGTGCTTTTGATCATTGATTTCCTTACTGTTGTCTATACTATACACACAGTGAATATTGCACTGAAGCTTGATTTGAAGGAAATCGTTATCGAATTGAAATCGCAATATCTGCCAGAAAAATCACAATTAGATCTTTTTCTGAAATCGTTTAGCCCTACTGTCAAGTATGAACAGTCTGGAAAAATAAGTATGGAAAAGCTACCTGCATTGGACCCCATCCATTTTCATTGCATTATATCCTCAAGGATCTGAACATATTCACCAGTTAAGCCCAAAGTCAAATCCATGCTCATTCAGACACGCCTACAATATATGAACGAAGATGCCCTGTGTAATTCTGGAGCTCTCCCAGCAATCAGCTGGCGTTCCCCACTGAGCATCTTGCCTGCGCCTCCACATCTCCACACAGTCATTACAGAACAAATTAACATCCACTGCCTGCTGCATGCCAAAGCCCTTTATTCAACTGTCTGGGATGAACCTCTGATGTGAGGACCCAGACTTGGATTCTTATGGCAGTGTTGAGGAACTCCCTCCTCTCCTTCATTCAACTGGTGTTGTTTTGATGCTTGCAGCTGGCTCGTGGTTCCCTGTTGTTAGGAGGTGCAGGAAGTGAGTAAATCTGCCCAGCAGGGCCGATTTTCTCTTACAACAGCAGAGGTAATCCAGGGGGGAAAATGGAAGAGCCGCCAAATTCTCTGGGATGCCTTTTGTGCTCTGAGAGAAAGAGAGTTAGGAATCCCATTAAACAAGACTTAATCCCTCAACCCTTTACTCTCTCTGTCGTCTTCCTCCTTGTGCGCAGTCAGCAGTGCCTCTCTTAAGCATTTGCATTACTATAATCCCACACATATAGGGTGTTAAAGTGCTGTGGCTATCAGAACAGGGCAGATTGTCAGTGATAATCAGCTATGAAGGAGCAGAACGGAAACTGTAAAAGTACAGACGGCCCACTCACCGAACAGAGGAACAGCGATTGTAGAAAGGGTACCATCTGTGATGTCACCCTGAGGAGCGTTTTCAGACTTTGGCTTCAGTTTAACACAGTTGTGTCATTTATTTAGGCTAGAAACTGCAAAACTGGGATAAAACTACAGCAGCTCCAACTTACCGCCCACTAATTTTTAGCAAAATCATCACAAGAGAACATATGAGCTGTTAAAAGGCCATCACGTCTGAGGGAATCAATCCTGCATTTGTAGAGGGAAAGATGAAGTGTTATTCTTTATTTTTTTATTTTATTTTATATAACCTTTATTTAACCAGATAAAAGACCCATTGAGATCAAGATCTCTTTCACAAGGGTGACCTGGCCAAGAGGTCAGCAGCACACGTCATGAAAAAAACACATTACATGGTAGTAACATACGTAGTTAGAATACACATATTTTGTGAGTGCAAGGTTTACTCTCAATTGGTGGGTTGTGACCCAAAAGAAGGTCGCGGACCCTTTTTAAGTGAGTCACGAACATTTTCCTAGGCAAAGCAAACAAACAAAAATCCTGTGCTTTTATTTTGAAGGAGATTTTTTATGCCATATATTCACAATCCTTACCTTCAACTTCAACATCACTTTATTGTCCCCTAAGGAAAATTTGCTTTGCAGGCTGGTAAAAAAATGAAACATAAAAACACAATCACACAAATCCAGATACAACACTGAGATGGATAAAACAAAAGTACCTAAAGGCACAACTAAGCAGAACCATGACTGCAATGTTTAGAAATAAGAGGCATCGTGACTGTTCATTATTAAAATTTATATTAAGTGTTGTAATGTAACAAAGGTGGCAATAATGCCTTGTAATGCCAATTGACACACATTTTAATAGTACAGTGTTTGTTATATATTCAATAAGTAGGCACTCAGCTAAAGCTACATATTTGTAAGATATTCTGAAACAACCTCTCAGTAGCTGGACCTTTTTATCCCATGTTTTTGCATGAAAGCACTGTGAAGTCTGTTTAAAAAGCCCAAGTTACTTAAGTGTTTTCCATTTTGTATCAGCCTCATGATCAATGGCTTGTTAAGTAATACTGATTAAATATTATTAATACATAGCTGTTCAGTATGTATCAACTGATGCAGTGTTATCATAGCTACGGGTAGATTTGTAGTCTTAAAACCTTTTGTCTCTAAGATGCACTTTTTGGTTTCAATTAAAACACAACCTATCGAATGTAAAAGGGAATATTTCCCCCTTTAGCATCGCCACATGCTGGTCATTTTGGCTTCTCATTGATTTTTTTTTTTTGTTTTGTTTTGGCATACTGTGATATTCTTAACTTTCTCAAAATTCAAAGTGCAGCATCTTTTTATGAAATAAATTTGAGAAGTTGAAATTATTCCTTTGGTCTCAGTTAGTCATTAAGGAGTGATGGTTGGACCCAAAGCCAGACCAGTTGAGAACCATGACTTTAGAGGGCTGCAGGTGTGACACAATTTTGTTCGCTAAAGCAGAACTTAGCATCATATCAGGTTCAATTCATCAGATTTTGGATTATTACCAAAATATGACACTAGTACATTTTGTTCATTAAAATAGACTGTACAAATTAACGATAATAATTCACCATTTTTGCTTGTTTTCCTGAATATTTCTTTAATAGAAAAGTGTTGAACAGTGTGTTTTACAGAAAAAACCTCCTTGAAGATGTCTCCTACCTCTTTAACATGGTGTCACACGGGTGTAGCCTTGCAGCAATCATTTAGATTAAATATCTAAAAGACTGGATGATAAAATACAGCTCTTTGCATTAATTTGGTTTCTCCATCAAGACACTACTGAGAATGGTTTGTCAAAATGATGTCAGTGTTTTTATTAGCACAATAGTTTGGTTTAAACCCTGCAATTCAAAATATGTTTTTTCTAGATTAATTATCAGAGTTTAGGAGATAAACTTGATTTTATAAAGAATAATTTGAAATATAAGTATGTGCTGATAACTTTAAATGACCTAATAACCAGTTTACTGTAATTAAACAAGAGGATTAAAGTTTGCATTAAGCTTTTTTTTTCATCGAGGCGTCTCTTTTTCTGATCCAGCAGGATAATCTTAAATCATATCCTCTCTCTCTGCTCTTGATCTTGGATTGTGTATCCCAGTGTTGGTTGTATGAGTTTGACTAGCACACCTTGTTATAAGATGACAGTTAATGAAGCAGCACACATGTGTGATCTGCTGTCATATAAAGGCAGTTTGAGTTTATTCATCAAAAAGGGCTGGACCATTACCAAACAGCAGTAAGCCTGCAGTACATCAAGAAGAATCAGTCTGTACACATTAGATTGTGATCATAGCCTGAGGTTACATCTGACTGCTGATAAATTTCAGCATGTTTTCATCATCAAAACTACACAGCCCTTACAACCATGAACAAGTAACAGAGAATTGATAAGACAGTGAACTGATAATGTCTTTCTGGCTTGTTCTTGCTAATATCATGTACTTTTCTGTCTCTGTCGGAAAACAATTGACAACAAGGAAGCTGGCTAGATGTTGGGTTCTTTCTCAGTTTATTCTCCATTCTGGCGGTTTCAGAGGGCTCCTTCTGACATGTTTATTGGCACAGTAGCACATTTGATTTATAGATTTTGCATCCCCATTCCCAACCGTTGCATTAATTAAAAGCATATGAATAAATGGATGGACTATAATCATTTTTTCCAGTCAACTAATTTTTCAATTAAATGTGACCAATAATGGTTGGTTAAGAGTGAGTTGGTGCATCCTTCCTTTGCAATAAAAGGTCTTAAATGTGCCAAGATCACAATATGATGATACACAGTTGAAAAAATTAAAAAACATCAAGCTTGTTTGGTCTTAAAGAGGGGAAGACATAAACAACTTTCAGAAAACTTCATCAAGCAAGATTTCTTTAAGTTCAAATGTCTGCACTATGATGGTTTGTTGGCCTTATATTTATGGAGATATTTGCAAATCAAGCCTAATTAATCAGGAAGCAGTCTCCTGCACCAACGCCACTCCACAGATGGAGGTAGGTGTTCTCAGAACAGGACCAAAGCAAATGAAAAACTTCAGTGGATTCTCAAAATGAAGGGCAATTCCAAGAAAAAGCAGAAGCACACAAGTCACTTTAGATATTTTATTCAGGTGCAAAGGATTTACAATTCCAAATTAATCAGTGTTTGAACACTTGAGACTGGTGCGGGTGCTGTATGGGACAGATTCCACCTTGTTTTGTGTTCAGTCCAGCTGACACCTCATCTCAAAATTGGTCAATACAGCTGGAAACTAAAAAGCTCCGCCAAGGTAGCTCACATATTGCTGTTACATCTATAAGCAATAGTTCCATGATAAAGTTAGCATGATAATATGATTCCTTGACCTTGAAAACCCACACCTAATACTCAGAATCATGTTGATTTCATTACTAGTTAGACAGTTATTGAGCAAAAATGATTGTTTGCAAATGGTGCTTATCTGGATCACCACCAAAATCTAATCATTTCCAAGTTGGGCCATTACCAACATCTCCCGAAAATTTCAGCAAAATCTGTCCAGTAGTTTTTGCATAATCTTGCTAACAAACAAAAAATATAAGCTGACAAAAACACAACCTCCTTGGTGGACGTACTAAACAACAAGCACAAACCAGAGCTCTTCACAGGCTGAAAACCTTAGCCCATGTTAATAGCCCCACTTTTTGATGTTGATGTTTTTATGAAGAATCTCTAAATAGGCATTAACAACTAAATAGATGGACTGCGTGATGCACAGTGAAGGTCAAAACTCATCATAATCACTTGCAGATGTTCATTTGAAGCACATAAATGATTCATTTGAATATAATAACACCCCTGACTATTATGCAACAAAGTTAGGGTTGATTTTCCCTATTTGTGTGGTCCTTTCTTTGTTAGTTTGTGTCTGCAGCCTCCATCCCCTCACCACAGTGTGTCAGCATGCAGACACAGAAGTGATCAGACTCCCCACTGTGCTGTAACTCCCCATCATTTTCAGCTCAATTAGGCTTTTTTGTCCTGTTCCCTTTCTCTTTCTACGCCCACTTTAACTTGTTGTCTTGTTACCAAGTTAAATAGAGCAATGTGGTTGCAGGACTTTGTAATATTTAGTTTGTAGAACTGATTTGACACAAAGAGTCTGCAGTTTGATTATCTGTAGCCTCTGTGTTCTCCTCTGTAACCATGGCCTAATTTGACTCCATTACTTTGGAGAGTTTCATGAAAAACAGCATCATAAATACAGGGAAGCTGATTTTAAGTGTACTCAGTGCAATTCCCATCAGTTGAAAGCGTAGGTATATATTGTATAGCATAACAAGCTTTATAGCAAGCAGAGCGAGTCTCAAATTACACATTTATGTTCATCATACCAATGTTTTTTTTCCTTCAGAAGAATTAAACTTAGTTATCCTTCTCTGAAAAACAAACAAAGCCAGGGATAATACTAAAACAGTGGACATGCAGAACTTCCACAGCTGATCTGCTTCTAATGGTTTTAGGGTATAAAACTTGTTAAAAGTGAAGAAAAGGTGCTATAATAGCCTGGTTTTGTCCATGTTTTTCTCCATGCACAAGATTTGTAGTCCATGAGCCTGTTCCAGGCTTGTTGGATCTTATAATTTGTTGGGCTGTTAATTTGACCATTTCACTTCTTACAGTTTACTCATGCCATTTCTGATCCATTTCTGATGCCTATGGTGTCATACTTGCAAAACCTAATTACAGCAAGAATGTACACCGATCAGTCTTACCATTATGACCACTTCCAGCTGAAGTGAAAAACTGATTATCCCCTTGTCATGGTATCTGTTAGTGAGTGGGATATATTTAGTCGAAAGTGAACATTTTGTCTTCAAATCTGATGTTAGAATCAAGAAAAATTGGCCAGCAAAATCATTTGAGAAAGTTTGACAAGCACCAAAGTGTGATGGCTAAATGACTGGGTCAGAGCATCTACAAAACTGCAGCTCTTGTGGGGTGTTCCTGGTCTGCAGTCATCAGTATCTATCTGAAGTGGTCCAAGGAAGGAACAGTAGTGAACCGGCGACAGGGTCATGGGTAGCCAAAGCTTATTGGCGCATATGGGGAGCAAAGGCTGGCCTGTGTGAACCACCAGAGGAACAGCTGCTGCTTATATTGCTGAAGAAGTTAATTGTGGTTCTGAAAGAGAAGAGTCGAGATACACAGAGCATCACAGTTTGTTGTGTAGAAGCAAAAGGGAGACAATTAGGCAGGTGGTCATAATGTAAAGGCTGGATTGGCTGCAACCCTGTGTGACCCCAAAAGCTATACGCAGTAGAGATAGTGGAAGAAAAAAGTAGAGTCCATTTCTGATTGTTCTTTCGTGAAATGTGGTCCAGAGGTGATTTTTTTTTTTTTTTTGTTCTCTTGCCATTGCTCCTCCTATGAGTTTCTCGGATCTTGTGTCCATCTAAAAGTGTGAGGTCTCACAGTTCAATGAAACATGTAGTTCCTAAGGGGGGTGCAAGATTACGTCTGACCCCAGCAAAGATCAACAAAAGACAATGTACTGACCCCTTAGCATGGGAAATTTGTACAAGAACTTTCATGATGCCACCACGACTTAAACCAAGACAGGCTTATGTGGTGGGTCATGTCAGCTTCACAGGTTGGGTGGGGCTGGTGCACTTTTGGGAGGGTACAATCAATCTTTACATTTTCTAAGAGTCCTTATTTTGGTCCTTGGAGCAGGAGCAGCAGTCAAGGAGCTGTTTTTCTTTCTAACGACAGTTTGCTGTCCTTGTTTTGTCTCCTAGAGAATCAGGTTTAGAAAAGAGATTTTAAGCAATTGACACATTGCAGTCAACAATTTTGGATGTTTTTAAGCTGCCAGAGACTGTTTTCAGTTTGATATCACATGACTTGAACACGTTTTTCTCTGCTGAAGGGGGCCCAACAGGAAAAGTTTGCAAATCACTGGTATGGTTAACAGAAGGTTTTTTCTTGCCGCCATGATGGAGGGATTCATGATTGGCTATATGGATTCATGTTGGGTGTTGGATGTATATATTTGTATATATATGGATATGTGTATTTTATATATGTATATATGTATCTATGCATATATGTGTATCCATAATATGAGGAGCTTTGTGCTCTATTGTAAAGTGTCTTGACATAACACTTGTTCTGAATTGGTGCTATACAAATAAAGATTGATTGATTGATTGATTGATTGATTAATAGTTTCTTTTCTTTGTTTTGCGGACAAAGTCCAAATTTACCGCTAAAGTCATTAGGTAAGGACACTATTCAGACTTGATTGCCTCAGCAAAGTTAAATCATGGATGTTTGCAAACTTTCTTAAACTAAATGAATCTAAGATGGAAATCATCCAGTTTGGAGGAAACACCTCCACAGCCAGCTCTGCTGATATCCTTGGCCCTCTGAGTTCCAACATTCAGTCTGTTGTTAGGGACCTTGTTTTTATCTTTGACAGCCATTTTGAATTTGAGAAGCAGATCAGTGCAGTCGTACAAACAAGCTTCTTCCAACTCTGTCTTTTAGCAAAGACCAAGTGCTATTTTCCGGAGGTCAATCCTGAAAAGACTATCCATGCCTTTAATACTTCCAGATTAGATCATTGCAACTCCTTGTACGTTGGCTTGGACCAGTCATTTATTAACTGCCTTCAGATCATCCAGAACACTGCTGCACAACTCTGCTCTAGAAAGAAAAAGCACGACCACATCACACCGGTTTTAGCGTCCCTTCACAGGCTCCTGGTCAACTTTTGCTTTGATTTTAAACTTCTTTTAATTATTTTTCAAGCCCTCAACAGTCTTGCCCCTCTGTACCTGTCTGAGCTCCTGCATCATCACTCCCCAAGGAGAGCTTTAAGGACCTCTGACCAGCTGCTGTTGAAGGTCCCCAAAACCAAATACTGAAGTCTAAAGGTGACAGGGCCTTCACAGCGGTTGCCCCTAGACTCAGGAACAGTCTCTCAATCTATATTTGAACCTCACAGACCTTACAGACTTTTAAATCTTCTCTAAAGACTCACCTATTCTCCCTGGCATTTCATGAATGAGCAAACACAAATCACAGGCACTGTGGTTTTTTCTCCTTTTACTGTTTTTATTTCACTGTTTTAATTTTATTGTTTTTATCATAATCTATTTACTTACTCCTTTTTATATGTATCCTGTGTACAGCACTTTGATCAACTGCTATCTTCTTAAAGGTGTTTTATAAATAAACTTGACTTGACTTGATTAGTGTGTGGTTTGGAGGACTTTTGGTGTAAGAGAAAATCTGTTAATCTTTACACCTGTAGTTTTCCGTATTTGTGGACCAGGCAAAACCGAGAATCTGGTGGTGTGCTGACAGGTTTATGCAGGCTGAAGCAGGAGTTTTCTGTGCTTAAACACAGAGAATAGTCAAATCTAATCTGATTCGACTTAATCTGAGATGAGTAGTAGCCCCTCCCTCTAAATGTTACGGGATCATTTTTAGTAAATAATCTTTTATTAATGCAGCAGTCAGTATTTATATCAGCTCTCTCATCATGGATCTAAATTACCGTGTGCACAAAGACGAGTATATAGCTCGCCTGAGGTGCAGGAGGAGTTTTTTTTTTCCTCATGAGCTGAAGTCACAGGCTGTTGCTGCTGCCGCCTGTTTTTATCTGCAGCTCTGCAGGTGGTGGCGGTGCTGCTAATGTGTGTGTGTTTGTGTGTGTTCATGAACACGAGCAAGCGCTGTACTGTAGCTCGAGCTCAGACTGGGTGCGTGTTTGTTTATGTAAGATTTTCTGAGTGTATTTCAGGATTTTGTGGTTATTTGTCTGAAAATGTTAGCTCGTACATGATTTATAAGTGTGTCACCTGAGTGTTTATCTGTGTGTTCGTCGGACTGTGCCCGTCAGTCTGTTATCAGTTGGATTCATGTTTCCATATTGCTCTTTGTGATGTGTGCGCGCGTGTAAGACTGTTATCTTCTGAAGTGCGTTGGACTCTATCTGTGTTTCTTCAGATCAGCAAACAAACAGCAGAGCGTGATGCAGCACAGTCTGAAGGAGGAGATACACACTCTCACTAAGAACACATCATCAGAGAGCGTCTCCTCCTCCCTTCAGAGGCGTCCATCTGTTGAATTTGTGACTGAAACAAAACTGACTCAGATTTCAGACTCTTGTTCAGTGTCGCAGAAACACAGACGACAGACGGAATGCAAAGAAGGGAAGGTCCTGGTTTTGTACACAGACACTACAGCTTTTTTTGTTTCAGGCCTTCTTGTGACTTACATTGCAATAATGCCTCTGCTACAGTCACCATCAGCATTTTATCACGTTTAGGTGCAACATGTTGGATTTTTGCACCTGATATCTGTGTTAGTTCATGCCCTATGTCCACTTTCTGCACACTTCAAACATTCAGTGCTGTGGCACAGGTGTGTCTTTTACTCAGTTCACTGAATTTGGATGATTTTAATGATCTGAAGTCCATAAAGCCCTGTCAAACAAAAAAGCACCTTTCTTGACCCTGTGTCCACTGTTGGACCTATTTAAACTAGGGATGCATGATATTATCATTATGATATCAGTGCTTCAAAAGCTAAATATCAGCAGATATGAACATTTCTGCTGATACACCACACTGATATTTTAGCTTTATATGTTTGCATAGAAGTCATGGAGTTTTTTGCTTATCTTTTTTGCTGATCTTAAATTGACAGTCAAGCTCCCAAATTATGGTGGGTTTCTTTCAGCAGGTAAGCAAATCAGTGTTTTTTCCTTGAAAAGGGCATATGAAGCCTGATTTTACTGTCAAAAATACATTTTTAATATAATGGTCATTCCTGTAAATCAGTATAAATATCAGTATTGGCCAAACTACTTTATGAAATATTGTATATTGTAAAAATTCCGGTATCATGCATTTATAATTGAAACTCATTATAAGTAGGATATATATTTTTTTTTTATTCATCTTTTGGTTTTGGGTTTCCATTAGCGATAGTAGTATCTCATACCTGGCTGAGTCTAGTAGTGCACTCTACCAGTAATTAGATAGTTGCACGCTAGTCCAACTCTGGCTGTCACATGTCAGTGTATCCTTTGGCAAGACGCCAAAGATGTGGAAAGTTTCATGAAAAACGGCATCATAAATACAATCCCAAGATATGTGACATTGAATAACTTTCTACATAATTACGATTACTTATAATGTTGCAATGACACCAAAGGATACCATTTAGTATAGAGAATAAAGCCTTGAAGTGACAGATTGTACAGATCAACAAACTTTCTTTTGATTTCTTCAGAGCATGACCAATGCAGGAAATTGCCGAGAATACCAAGCCATTATCAGCTCACAGGCATATTGGCAGAAGAAATGCTCCTGGTGTAATGGACTGAGACATGAGAATAGAAAAGGAAGTTTTGCCTGAATTTCATTTCATTTCATGCCAATTGCTGACTCCTAGTCAGAGTCTGTCCTGTAGGACTTGGTTTTCATGCAGTTTTTAGCCCAGGGCAAAACTACAGTGGGGCTGAAATCTGAAGGCACACCAAAAAAGCTTCTCAAATATGTGCAGGATCTTTTTCAAGCAGTACATGTTTTTCTACAGCTTTAACTTCTTGATTATTTAGTAAAACAATATTAAAGAATGAATTAGAAACTTCTTTAAAGTAGACAAATTGATAGAATTGCTCTTTAGCTTAAAGGGAACAGTATTTTGCAGTAAAAAGGATTTTGATGTGGCAGATACGCAGCTGTAAATGAAAAATCATACCCATAAAGTAACGATAAAATAAATTTAAAAATAATTTGTTATACAGCTGTGATATTATTGCATGGTTGTACAAACTCCCAAGGCACACCAGTTTGTCGCAGCTCACCATTCGAGAATCGCTGGAGTAGGATATATACAGCTTCTAATATCATATTTATTCATTTATTTGGATTCCCATTAGCTACAACAAGTCTACTCTTTCTGGGGTCCACAACCAAAGTTAAAACAGCAGAATAGAGGAAAACCTTCTGAAAGTCATAGAGACCAGAATATATGTATATCAATGAATCAGGTATGATCTGAAACAACTCTATAAATGAATGTTTCCACATAAAACAATGCAAATTGACAAACTACAGCTTCAATTTATTCTAAAAGATAATTACAAGATTTTGCATTTCATGGCAGCTCTTTAAACAATGAACAGACTTTTAGGAGAATCTTGTTGACATTAAAAAAATTTTTTCAAATCATGGGTTGCTAAGCATTTTCTACACATAATTGTTACAAGAGTTTGGAGTTTGCATGTTCTTCCTGTGCATACATGAGCTCTCTGGCTTCCTACAACTACCAAAAACATGCTCTGTAGGTTGACTGGTGACTTCAAATTGCCCTTCTGTGTGTGAGTGTGAGTCTAAATGGTGGAATTGGCTGGTGAATGGTTCAGGGTGTACCCCACCTCTCATCCAATGTCAGCTGGGATAGGCTCCAGCCCCCCTGGAAGGGATAATCCACATAGATAATAGATGGATGGATGGATGTAGGTCTTAAAGTTCTCTGATTGGTTGAACTCTTTGTTTAGATGAAGCACATAAACTGTGTTAATGTAGCTGAACCGTTTTACCAAACACAACGTTTTGCTGTTTCACCTCTCTATGAATGAATGAACATGACAAAGAGCAGCTGTGTCTGGGTCCTCCCCCTGGGCTGTTTTGAATTGGCTGTAGTGAAGATGGAGTTTACCAGATATTTCAGCCCGTCTGTGTAACAGCAGCGTATTATGTGTTCTTTGTGCCTCCAGGACATTCTCAGAAAACGACTGCACCATGGTGGCCCCAGCCGACCCCTGCCTCAGCCCCACCAAGGGAGAGCTGGTCTACAGCAAGACAGCCAAACAGTGCCTGGAGGAGATTTCAGGTACGGACTGTGCACACACAACAACACACACTGCGGGGTCTACATGTGTGATACTTCTATGTGGGTGTGAGATGTTCGCATATGTGCATTAATATTTGGCTCATCGCTGTTATTATTCAAACTCTTATCTGCTTGTTTAGATGCCTGGACAATTAATGTAGTTGTTAGTGGATTTTTAATGTAAGATATAAGCAGTATTGTTTACAGTGGTATGTGAATATTCACATCTGAGTTGACTGTGCTCCAGTTAGAAGCTGGTAATCTCAAGAAAATCCTTTGACTTTCTGAGTTGGAATTTCAATTGAAGAGGATATTCCTAGACACTGTTCCAACTCACAAGTTGGATCTTCCTGCTTTCCTAGATCAAATTGAACACACCATGATGCAAGGGGTTGCCATGTTTGCTAAATATAAGCAACTTTGGGCTTGTTTTTCTGTGAATGCACTTGGGGGCCTTACATAAAGAGACAAGTTTAGGTGTATTCGCAACAATTTTTAGCGAATGATCATTTCAGTCACATGGATCCAGCATTATGGAAGCCCAAAAATGCACATTTTTTGAAAATAGGTCTCACATTGAAAAAATCTCAAAATGCCATCCTTGCCTTTCTGTGTCTACAATGAATATGCACAATTTCTCATACAATGATCTCATAGCTCTGCCTCTCCTTCATGCGCTAACCCCAACAATAGCAGAAACAGTGGCAAGATACAGTATAGCATTCGTTCTGCTGAGGCCACTGAGCTGGTTATGGCTTTGTCTTCTGCTCCTCTTCTACCACCAAGAGCAACAAAAGGACACAGAGAACAGCATTCGCCAGTTTTTGTTAACACAACACATGATGTATGGGCATGCTTCATGTCTTCTTTTCTGGTTTTGTTGTACGTCTGCAGCAGTGTTACAGTGCCACTTACAGGCCTGCTGTATGTACTAGCATTTTAAGTGTTTTCATGTTGACGGACATATTCTTAAAAGAATGCTGTCTTTACAGAAAACATTTTCATCTCCATGTGGACAGGGCCTTGGTGCATTAGTTTGCTTTCACAATTAACATGTTTGGTCCAGACCAAACAAACTCTTTTTTGCTTTTTTGGAAAGTAGGTTTATTTACCGTGGGGTTAAAGCTCACAAAAGCTCCTGATCAAGCCAAAGAATTGTATTCTAGTCAGCAGAAAACAGAGGTCTTGATTTTTTTGGAAGTGTGAGAGTTAGGTTCATGGTGGGCATGAAGCTGTGTGAAAGAAAATAAGGACCAAACCAGGCAAGCAGGGCACTATGGCTTGGATTTGGCTGAATACAACAGTAAGCAAGCGAAAAAAGCACTGATCGAAAATGCCTTAAAGGGCGTGCCTTGCACCACTGCCAGCCTCCAATTCTCTAAACAGGTTAAATCCACAGGTCCATGTGGAATATTGTGATGAGTTGCTCTGGTAAATGTACCATTTTCATCTGAGCAGCCTAAATAAACGTTAGCTTTATTTTACCAGTCAAAATACTGCCAAGCTTCTTTGAGCTAAAAGATGATTACTCAAAGCTGATTGTGTATTTCCGGGTCATAGTGCATCAAGTGGGCCTGAGGGCAGGGACAAAGGCCACAGCTAAAGCCACAGGTGGCAGGTTTTGTTCTGCCTAACAAAGTGTATTGTGAAAGAAAAACAAACCAATTGAAAAATGAAACAATGTTACAACTTCATTCCCGAATCGAACCGGGTCTGCCAAATTTTAGGTGTGAAAGTGACCTTATAAATATTGTCAGTCACAATGATTGGAGTTTACAGCCTAAAGGTCTTTGCACAGGTTTATTTTGGGCAACTAATGAACACGTTAATTATTGCATTTTGAACCTACAGTGAGTCAACGCAAGCCTACACATTAGCAATGTGATGTTGCAGAGCCAAAAATTGTCTTTTATTATTTTGGACCGTGGTTGATTTTCTAAAGTTTTGCATCCAGTGAGTCCACAGCTAAACAATTAAAGCACTCTTCATTAGCACGTACTTCACAGTCAGTCAAAACATTCAATACTGCAGCCCACTTGAATGTGTTTGTTCACTTTTAATGTGAATGAAAAGGGGGATAAAAAATCACCTGTGAAATATTTATGCTTTCTTGCTGTAAATTGGCATCATTCTCCTTATGTAAAGGACTGAAGTGTTGTTGCTAAGTTCACCTTGCTTTGCTGCCCGTATAACCCCCCCCCCCCCCCACTCAGCCCTCTTCAAAAAGCACAACATGATAGCAATTGTTTGTCTTCTTGCATCCACAATCCTGTCGTTCTCCCTTTTTCCTGCACTGAGGATTTAGCAAGAAAATCAGATTTACATTTATCTGATAATGATGCATTTTTCTCAGAACCTGAGAAATTGTGCAGACAACACATTTATCTGCATTGGGAGGAGGATAATTACCCTTTCTTAAATTTAGCTTGTGAAAACAATTTATCTATCTGCATAATATCTGAGAAGAAGCAAACTGCAGGGTCAGCTGGAGTCTAAATTAAATATAGTTAAAGGGCAGCAGCAGATGAAAGAGTTTTTGAAGGCTACTGCTGTGGATAGAGTTATGCACTGGTATCCTGCAATTGGTCTGAGCATGTGCTTATGAGTGTGTGTGTGTGTAACTTTGGGAATCCCTGTATGGAGCTGGATTCATGCGGCACAGGGAAAAGGTCAGCGATGACAGACAGACACAGGGAGCATCTGCAGTTTGTTGTTTACATCCCTGCAGGCTGCCATTATCTGCTAAAATCCCTCTGCTGCATTCAGAACAGTTGTTTAACATGTTAACAGCATTTGAAAAACAGTTCATGTTTTAGATTGTGACAGAGGAAGAGTTTTTGCAGCATGTGGCATTAAACTCTTAAGGGGGTTAGAATTTTATCTCAATACCTCGACAAAAACTTAAACTCTGTTACATTCTGCTGCAGTAAACATTTCAAACAGAAGAGAATTTCCTGACTGAACTGCTGGTTGGAATTCAATTGTTCTGTTTGTCTGCAAAGAGGGCATTCTGCAAAAATCTTGATTTCCCTTTAATTATAGTCGGTGGACTTCTGAGTGATTGAGCCTATGCAGCTACGATTTTAGGACTGGAGGAGAAGTGACCAGTTTAAAGGACTTTTGACCCTCAACCTTAAATTGAGAGGTTAGACAAAGGAAAACACATCAACACAAAAACCACGGGCACAGAAATTTGATTGTTTCTATTGACCCTTCCAGCTGCATGAGGACTTCATTGTCGCAGCTTTCTCTTCCAATAACGTAGACAGTGCCTCGAAAATATAATTCAGATTTAAAATAAAAACAATATGGTTGATTGTCTATTGGTCTTTAAGTTAAACTACTGAAGATGATTCTAATTTTTTTCAATCAATCTCAATCTTTATTTATCAATCAATCAATCTTTATTTGTATAGCGCCAATTCATAACAAGTGTTATCTCAAGACACTTTACAATAGAGCACAAAGCTCTTCATATTATGGATACACATATATGCATATATACATATATACATATAAAAATACACATATACATATATATACAAATATATACATCCAACACCCAACATGAATCCATATAGCCAATCATGAATCCCTCCATCATGGCGGCAAGAAAAAACCTTCTGTTAAGCAGCAGGAAATCTTGAATGTGGACCCCAGTCTCATGATGAACAGCAAATCCACACGATGCTGTGTTGGGTGTGTGGGCAAAGGGAGGGAGGTAAGTGGAGACAAGTGGACTAAAGTAAGAACTAAAGCTAGTGACAGATCAATGGACCAATCATAGACCTGTCGTCGTCAAATTTTTTTCTGCTGCAAATAAATTTATTAGAGGAGTCTGTGTGGTTGTGGTGAAAAATTCATAGAAGTATAATCAATAAAAGTCTTACTGGAAGTAAGAATTTATGGTAGTAACGAACTCATGGGTGCCCAGACCACAAGTGCATCCCTACCATATTTGTGTCCGTTAAGTGTAAATGTATTAATGGTAGACCTCTTGAGATGTGACACCTCATTTTCAAGAGGGATCTCATGTCCATGTGGAGCTAGAGATAGTTACTATAGATGTATCAACCATGAATAGAAAGATCATGTTAATATCAACATTAACAGCTATAATGATTATGAACTGGAGTGAGATGGCCAAATATGTGTTATGTCTGTAATTGTAGTTTTTGAGGCTTCGTGGCTCCACAGCAGCAGGCAGTCTCCACCAAGGATCCCAGGCAACCTAAAAGACAAGAGCCAGAGACGAGTACAGGAGCAAACAGAAAGGGGCAGAGGCAGATATGGAGACAGAGTGTGAGAGAGAGAGAGGGATAGAGCCCAATGTGCCAGATCCCCCCGGCAGTCTAAGCCTATTGCATCTTAACTATGTGTCTAAACTATGGACTATGAGCTGGTCCCTAACTGAAAGCTTTATCAAAGAGGAATGTTTTAAGTCTAGCCTTAAAGGTACAGAGGGTGTCTACCTCCTGAACCGTGGTCGGTAGATGGTTCCAGAGAAGAGGAGCCTGATAACTGAAGGCCCTACCTCCCAGACTACTTCTAGAGACTGATGGAACCACGAGCAGGCCAGCATTTTGGGAGCGTAATGTTCTAGAGGGGTTGTACGGCACTACAAGCTCTTTGAGGTAAACTGGTGCCTGTCCACTGAGAGCTTTATAGGTGAGAAGAAGAATCTTCTTTATTTTTTTAACAATAAAGAAGAAAATACCCCTTGAATGAAGAGGGGTTTATTGTAATTTGGTATTATCCTAATTTGTGTTGAAATGTTAATTAAGCAGGTAAACTTTGACTGTAAATCTCAAATGACAAACTCACTGACAACCAAATGGTCTGAGTCAAACCCAAGTGCACAAAAACAACAGGCCGTGATTACAGGTTTGGTTTGATGGGCTGTCAGTGACATTCCAGACCTTCTGCTCTGGTCGAGGCTTTACCGAAGCCCGTCATTTGGAGGATAAAGTTAGACTGCAGCACTAACCGTTCCCTTTGTTTGGAGTCCATTTCAAACACTTGCTTTTTGTTGTCACACTCCTCCTGGTTATTTTACATCCCTCTGTCTGTCCTGCTCTTTCTGTGTAAATGTGCATGAAGTCTCTGATTCCCAGCGAAGGAATTTAAGTGTGTGCATCCTGCAAAATGAGACACAAAGATACAGGCTTGTTTTACATATACATGTTTCTCCAATGACAATATGAGCAACAATAATGAAACATCATAGTAAAAAATATATGAAATGTTAACAAACATGTTAAAGTTTCAGTTAAAAAGGCATTAAAACTATTTGGGCTATTACTTGGGGGTTAGAGTTAGAGAATATGGGGGGAGATTGTGTGACAGAAAACACACCCCGCAAGTAATTGTAGTCCATCACAAGTAAGCAGCTCAAAACATGAAAAGAAATACATAAACAATACAGCAGATGTAAGTGGCTGTTATATTCAGTGTTTCCACAGCAACAATGACCCAGACTTTTATAAGGTAAAGGCCCCAACTTGTGCAAAGTAAACTTTTGTTTTTAATAAAAAAATTACTGTATGTGTCCTTGACTTGTCTACAGTCCTACTGCATGAGGAAAATCCCTTCTTCCTCTCACTTGCTAGCTTAACCTTTCAGAAAATTTGTGCTAATCAGTTTCTTTAGGGAATATGCAACATGCCCCAGTGGGTGACACTCCCTGACACAAATACAGCCTACACGTGGCTCCAGTTAAGGATGTTGTCTTGGCATGGTCAACATGAGATCACAGCACTGCAAAACTGAAGCCACATCCGCTTCCAAAGTGCGGAGTGGTCAGACAAAACTCATGAGGGTTTTCACTAGAACAGTGTGTTCTGAACAGGGTTCAAACTAAGGGATTTATATACAAGCTAAAGTACAGTGTCAGATTATATTTTTAGGAACATTTTTGAGGCATCTGGGACTATTTTGAATTTATTTCAAAAGAGTGAAATAGGTTGCCCAACGAAACATCTGTGGTACTGTAAAAGTTCATTTTCACTACATAATGGCTAAATATGTCTCAACTCTATTTTTTTTTATTTTCCATAAAGATCAGAAAATGTAAATCTGTCCCACATCACTTCTGTTGAGGTTTTCAACCAAGCTGAGCTAACAATCCTAATACCTTTAATTTATAGAGCACTTTTCAGAAAGTCAGACACTTTGCAAAATATTAAAGATTGAAACACATTTCAAATTAATAACAACATTAGAGGACACAAAAAACTAAATAAAATCACACAAAATTTTGTACATTTATACTCACGCAGAACAATTGTGCATTAAAAGCCTGTTTGAAAAGTTGAGTCTTGAGTAAAGATTTTAAAGTGTGTGGGTCAGTGCAATCTTGGAAATGAAGGGGGAGAGAGTTCCAGAGGGAAGGGGCAGCGATGGCGTAGGCTCTGTCCTCCCATGTTCGGTGTTTAGTACAGAAAGGTGGATGATCGGAGGTGATGGGCAGGTGTGTGACAGTGGAGGAGCTCAGTGAGGTAGGAGGGGCCTGGTGTCTGGATCTAGGAGTTTGTTTTTTATTATTTTTCATTATCATTACAAGATGAGGAAGTTTTCAACATTTTTGCCAATAACTCTGCTGATAAATGCCTTAGCAGAGTTTTTGTATTTATTGTAGGGATTGTATGTTTTTCTGATGCCTACTATTGTCTCTGGAAGAAAATGCATCTCCTTACTATGACAAAATAGCCACGGACCGAGAGCCAACAACAAATTGGTGCCCATTTCCTCCTTTTTTTTTTAATTTGGATGCCGTGGCAGCTTTGTTGAGCTACACTGGATGGCCAACAATAAGAATGAATAATCAAACTCTCGAAACTCTCTCATGTCAATGTCAATACTACATATGGAAAAGCACTGCAGGTTTCTGCAACCCCAACAGTGGAAGAGTGAAAACACCCTAAGAAACAATAACCTAGAGCATAATTCAAAAATATGTGAAGTATTTTGATTGTGTGTACTGATGCAGCATTTTGTTCCTCACTTGAATGGATTAATTCATAATTAGTAAAAGCACAAACACTGATTGTGAGTCCAGTACCTGCAGACTTGTGTGCTGATTATGATTCATCGCAGTGTGAACGCGTAATCAGGAGAACATTGATTAAAATTTGGTAACCAGGATTGAAAACTGTGCCTGAGAAGCTGTGACTAATGGTGACAGAACCAATAAATGCAGCACTGATTGATGGAGATATGTTGGTCCTGCGCTCTCTTGGTTGACCCGTGATAAGCTGTGGGCTCGCCGTTTCAGCTCCTGAAGATAGCATTTAATTAAGTCAGGCGGTCGGTGTGGTGCAGCGGGGTCTGCAAGCTTACAGGTGCACTGTCCAAACAACTCACTGTCAGACTGTGAGGGAGAGACGGAGAGACAGAAAGAAAGGTGGGGAAGGATAGGGGTAAGGGAGGGGAGATAAGGTTAGGAAGAGGAAGGAAGTGGAGAGAAAGTGAGAGGGATTAGAAGGTAGAGAGGGAGATAAACAGAGAAGGAGAGAGAGGGAAGAGAGAGAGAGGGAGTGCTTCAGGCTGCATGCTGGAAAGAACAAGCAGACGGAGAGCTGTGTGAGCTCCGTTCGCCGGCTTTACCGCCTCTCCGCTGCGAGGAGAGAGGGACCGGGAGAGTCAGGAGGAGCGTGGCAGTGAGGCGGTAATTACAGGAGGGACAGAAGGTGGAGGGAGTAAGATAAGAGTGAATGAAAAGGACTGTCATTTAACAGAGAGAAAGATAAAGGGAATGTGAGCGCAGAGAGGGGACGGAGATGAAGCGACTCCACGCCCCTAACTGTGGTTAAGGAGAGACAAGAAGCCAAGAAGACGGAGGAGCATGAGGACAAGGGAAGGAATGGAGGGAGTGAAGGTTTGTGCATACCACAGCGTCTGACCAGGAGAGAGCATGGGCTGGATCGATCATGGGTCTGGATTCTACCTTCATGCCTTAGAGGGAGGTTTTCTCTGCGCTCTACGCCCGACACTTCAGCCCTCCTAAACCTGGACTTCAGTCTGGAGGCGTGGAATGTGGGGACACATCTCTCATCTATTCACTTCCCTCCATCTGCTCTCTCACTGACAAGCAGCCAAGATGTGAATCACAGAGCTACGCACAGGTAGAGGCGTAGTTGTACTCACTGAGCCACAGATAAGGTAAGGGAGCGGAGGATGAAGCGAGGAGCAGAGTTCTCCGTGTACCAGGGGGGCAGCCCGGCTCGGCGGCCCCCTCAACCGCTGCCCGACAACCTCAACCTGCGTATCAAGCAGCGCTCCCTCACAAACCTGACCCTGCTCAGTGACGGGGAGCAGAGGGTGTACTCCTTCGAGCTTGACGACCCACCGCCCCGTCTTCCACAGAGACCAAACTCTTCATCTTACTCATCCTCGCCGCAGCGGGGAGGAGGCAGCCTGCAGGGGAGCCCCAGGAAAGAGGCAGGGGCAGCAAGAGGTGGTGGTGGTGGTGTTCGGGGCACCAGGGCTCGATCCTTATCCCTCTCCCTCACTAAAGTGCTCTCTCAGTCAGAGCACTCCCTAATTCCAGTGCCTTGGCGATGCAAGGGCGCAAACGGGCGACCCCAGAGGGCGTCGTACAGCGGACACCCTCGGGCGGACCCAGTGAGGAGGTCCAAAGAGGTCCAGAAGGGAGATAAGGAGGCCAGCAGTGAGCATTCAGAAGAGGAGCCGGGGTCAGGAAGGAGTGGAGGGAAGAAGGGAGGGAAGGAGAAGGATGGAGGGTACTGGGCAGAGGAGGAGGTTTCAGGGGGAGGTCCTCGTGAGGGAACGGCTCAGCTGGATAAGGAGGTGATCTTAACCATGCTGGGTGACCTGGAGCAGGCACTGCACACGCAACCCCGCCCACGTAAGTTAACACAGTCAGAGAAGTCCAGGAAACATGAGCATAGATGTGGACAACACTGCATCCTATAGGCACAAGCAGCTTGGGGGTTACTTTCCCTCGGCTTTTAACATGACAACTCCATGGATTTAGAACTCGGCACTGAAAGTTTAAGAACTTATGTAAATGTAAAGTGACTAACTCTTGGTTGGTCTTAAAAGGGAGCAGCTTGTGTTAGTCCTCATACATTAAGGGTGTGTTTCTCTCCGTCAAAGATCTGGCTCTAATTTCTTTTGCTTCAGTTTGATTCAGGGACTATTTATTAAGATATTGAACAATAAGGTGCATTTTGGTGCCATTAAGTTGTTCAGTTAGAGAAAAAAATGGAATCCGCACCAATAGTTTGGGGTTTTGGTGGCTTTGTACGCTAGTATGCTCTGCCTGACCATCCAAAGGTTGCAGGTTTAGGCTCTGTTTTGGCTGTCACATATCAACATGTCCTTGGGCAAGGCACTTGAAACCAAGCTGCTCCTACTGCTGCGCTAGTGGTGTGTAAATGGGTTTGAAAGGGCGAGGATGCATTAGTAAATGCTAATGAACAACTAAGGTGGATTACACACCTGACACATTTGGTCCGGACCAGACAAGCTGTAGTTAGCTTTGGTGCAGACCAAAGAATCTAACTCTGGTCTTGGTTTAGTTTCCAAGTGAACCAGAGTTCTGTTCACGTGTAAAAGCCATCTGAATCAAACAAGAATCGAATGGGGCAAGCAAACCAAAAAGCAGGGCATTGTTGCTTTAATTTGTCCCAAAATCATAGTAGCAGACAAGCTTACATAGTGTTCACTGATGCTCACAGTTTGGCTAACATAACCATTGCTAGCACTGCTATAATCCAGTTATCTTAAGAGGTTAACATCTACAAGTTATTGTAGTCATTCTAGTCAATATGCAGTTTCCATCAGTGCAGCCTAAATTTAGCTTTATCTTTATTATATCACTCAAAATAATTTCAAGCTGCTTCAGGCTAAACAATAGTTTTGCTTGAAGCCAGTCCTTATTAAGTATCCTTAATAAGGACTGGCTTCAAGTCCTTGTTATTAGTTTCAGCAATAAAGCAGGGCTTCAAAGGTCAGTTGTTTAACAGCCCTGAAGAAGCTCGTGTAATTCTCAAGTAACTTAGGCCTCATCCATCTGAAGATGAGTTTCCTCCTTTCATTTAAAAAAAAATATCCCTTCCACATGCATGAAGATTTCAAAAACATCCCCATCCATGTGGGAACACAATCATACAAATGCATTATTACAGCCTGTCACTTGCATCAACAATGTCTCCAACTTACAGAAAGTATCTTGACATTCTGCAATGAATGTTTGATTTTCGAAGTTATTCCCCCTGAAATCTGAATGGTTTTCAACTTTTGACAGGGTTAACTGGATTCTCTTGTTGATTCCAACATGGGTTGTAATATTGGCAACCACAGACAGAGGTGACTTGGGGTCACTAGTTTATTTTTAATCACCGTTTAAACAGCATCACCGTGGTTGTACAAATTAGTGGTCTGGTTTGTATTGATGGAGCATCATTCGAAGTAAGGACTGCACAGGTTAGTCAACTGGTAGACTTTGATGCTGTGTGATCATGTTTATTACTTGAAGTTGACTAGTCACTTATCACATTTAGGCAGTCGCAACATGGACTTCTTAAAGAAGATAACAGGTGATGATGTAGATGGTCACATGCTATCCCATGACAGAGAGCAAGCCTTCATCCAGCTCATGTTGATGTACCTGTTGTCTTACATGAAAATCCGGGATCATGAATGAAAAATTGAGGCTGAGTTGAAAGTAACAGTGAGTTGATCAACATGCTGCTGCAAATGCTGTTGTAGCAAAGTTACATCTTGATGTTGTTTATACTCACTTTTTTTTAAGTATATTGTTGGGGTGTTTTATGCCTCTATTAAGGAGATTGACAGTGCATGGATTTGTGAAAGGGGACAAGTATATTTTTGGGGTGTTGTATGCCTCTATTTAGGAGAGTGACAGTGCATAGATTTGTGAAAGGGGACAAGGGAGAGCAGGGTGGGACATTCTGGGCATGGGCCTCAGGCAAGAATCAGACTCAAGTTGGCAGGGGCATATTTGAGATGTGCACTCATATAGTTTCATTTGAAATGTGCGTAAAATGCCTGTTGCTAGTAGCAAATGCACTTCATGCATAGTGTTGTTTGTCTTTTGGTTTTAGTCATGACATCAGCAGTGACAATTTAAAGTCAACTCACTGCATCCCCTGGTATGAAGCACTGGAAGAGCAACTGCAAGTTTATGCCTAAGCATGAGAATATTCCTGAAGCCAAGCCCTGAGGTGGGCACCATTGCAGAAGTCTATTGTGATCAGAACGGACATAGATCAAAGAGGAAACTGTTACACAGTGCTGTACTGTTTTTCCTGTCTACATTTGAACACTATGAATCAAGTTTCTGAAAATCTTCACCTGGCAAAGGTTTCCCTCAACGCTATCACAAAATCTCAATTTTTGTGACCTAAAATACCATTTTTGTGTGGTTGACAGGTCAAAACATCGAAGAAAAGCAATATTTACATGGAAAGGCATTATTAGTCAGTATTAAAAGTGAAAGCTGGTTTTAATCCTTTGTGCAATGTGTATGACAAGACTAGGGAAAGGGAAAGCACAATTGGGCGTCTTAAATGCACACAAAACCTCTAAAGATGCAGTAGCAGTTTGATTCCATGGATAGAGACAGATAAGAAAGACACTTTGCTGCTTCTGTCTTCAACTGTCACAGAAATGGGGCTCTCTGCTCTGTTATTGCGCGCCGTACTTTAATAATACATATACCCATGTATACCTCAACAGCTGTTCCATTACCATCCAGCCCTCCATGGAGTATCCTTTCAGCACCTGAAATGAGCACGCATGTACAAACGTGGCTTTGAAGTGAAAGTGAAAGAGGATTTTTGGATGGGGAGGTTCAGTTGATAAAACGGACCATTCTGTAAGAAATAGAGACGATTATTGTGACTCTGCAGACAAAGCAAAGTAAGATGCACTGCACAGCAGTGAGCAGATTACCACTGGTTTCATTTAAGCAGGTTGAGGCATGATGCAGCACAGCGGAGAAATGCCTTCAGACGTGGATGATGGAAATGCAACACCTCTTCCTCGAAAAAGAAAAAAAGCTTTTATTACTTACACCTCCTTCGCTGCCTGAGTCACACAGCTGAATTGATCAATACCTTATTATTACACCTTTCACTGCAGGCATGTGTGTGTGTGCATGCTGTTTGTGCAAACAGGTGTTAGACAATCATCTTTCTAGAAGCAATTTACATTTTCAGAAGGACTTTGTCATCCTGTCACAGTTGATCTTCAGAGTCTCCAGCTGCTGTCTAAGCTGCTTTTGTGTTCCCAGCCTCAGGGGAGCAGTTGTCTTTGAGATGTATTAACAAGCCATCAATGTGCAATGCCTGTTAGGAAACATGTTCAAAGGGAGGGCTGTGAACTCACATGTGGACTCATCATTCTGTGAGAGCGAGCTGCCATAGTGACAGGCTGATGAACGACAGGAAGAGCTTCATTAGGACTGTTTTGCAACGGAGCTCTGCAACAAGAGTCAAGGGTTATCCAGATGGGGGACCAAGGTTTCACCATCCAAAACTAGAGTCAATAATTGTTTATGAATCTCGTCAGGCATCTTACATGAAATTCAGCTTTAATGGCTGTTTTAGTTAGCATATACTGTTGTGATTTTCCTAGCATTATGCTCTTTGTAAATGTTTTAAGTTGCAGAAAAAATACGTAGCACATTTATCCCATTAGAAAGATGTGTAGGATAGGGATCAGTCAATAAAAACTGCAAATTTGCAAACTGTCAAACAATACATCTGTGCATATCATGCTTTCTTAAGTTTTAGAGTTGATCGAGCATTTCTGTGCACAAGACAAAAATGCTGGGCATTTACCTCTCCCCCTCTTACCAGCACCTGTAGCTGCTTGAAATGCCCTCTTACCCCAATCCTCCACCAGCCTATTAGTGAATCTACCAGTAAAAGTGATACAGCACAGTAAAATTACCTGGTTTAAGACAACAGCCAATGTGACCAGTGTAAAAGTGAAAGGTCACAATTTGTCTTTCCAGCTGTATTGTCTGGTGTAAGAAAATGTTAGCCTTAAGCCTGTTTTAAGCTTGATGCATCAGCAGGTTGTGAATGTTGGCACGGCCAGTGTGACATCCCATGTTTAGACATGCCCCTTCAGCTGGGTCCCATGTGGTGGATTTTCACCTGGCTGTACATATCCAATTTTTTAACAAACTACATCAAGATGGAAACTTTGAGGATATATGGCTTTCGTTAGTTTAAAAACAGGCTTTAGACCTGCTGCTATTGTCATATGTAACCCACACTTCTTTATCCATCAGTGACACTTTCATTATAAGTATATGATACCTTCCCCTTAGCAAAGTTTAACCCTGATTAAGGGTACAAACCATTTCCTCTCCCTTTTTGTCTCGATAACATGAGTAAATACAGTAACCTCTCCCCATCGATAAGTAATCTTTTTCATGCAATAATCAAGACTTTTAGGAGAACATTTGTCTGTAGCAAGAAGAACCACAGGGAGTATAAAAACACAACGGGTTTCCGCAGCTGTTTGTGTCTGCATCCATGCTGAAAGCATAACCGAACCTTTAGGCTGGACTTGCTGTTGACTAAGTGGACACAGTGATACTGCTATGCATCTGTGCTAGAGTTTACTTCTCATGACAAGCTGTTATATATAGCCAGAGCTTTTGTGCGCCCTCTTACTGTATTATCCAGTAACAAGCAAGGCCACACAGTAAGTATATCTCAGCCTCTGAGTAAGATGGAATTGCTCAGCATGCATTGTTGTCATTACCTCCACCCAGGAGGTTATGTTTTTGCCAGCGTATGTTTGTTTGTCTGTTTGTTTGTTTGTTAGCAAGATTATGCAAAAAACTACAGGACGGATATTACTGAAATTTTCAGGAGGTGTTAGTAATGACCCAACTTAAAAATGATTTGATTTTGGTGGTGATCCAGACAACCACCATTAGCAAACAGATCATTTTTGCTCAATAACTGTCTAACTAATAATGATATAAACATGATTCTGAGTGCACCAGGGTCAAGGAATGATATTACGATGGTAACTTTATCATTGAACTATGGATGTAACAGCAATATGTGAGCTACCTTGATGGAGGTTTGCGCTCTCCGAGTGCTTTCTAGTCTGGACTTGCCATGGCCCCCTTGACTTAGCTTTGGACCATGGACCTCACTTTTGGAATCACTGCATTACCTGGAGGGCAATGCTGGACAGCTCAATGACCAGAGACAGCAGAAAGGCATCTGTGTCTTTGACTCTGACATCAGGTGAATGCTACCATTAGCGCCAAAGCGCCAAAGTCTGTGATCCAGCTTGCAGGGTATTGGATGTTTGAGTATCAGTATCAAACTGGTACCAGATTTTGATACCCATCTCTTGTGACTTGGCTGAGTATCACAGCTCCATATCCAACTTCTGAGATGCAGAAGTGACAGGTACTGCAACACTATTGAGACAAATCACACAGAGAGTTACACAAACACAGTTTAATCACTGATACTATTCAAGTAAGTTTACTCTTCAGTACACCACTATCACTACGAGTGGATGTGTCTCCAGTTTGAGTGAGGGGGCATCGGTTCCAGGTAACATGCATTATTTAGAGATGGAGCAGTGAGAAACCTGGCACTAAGGCACACACTCCTCTGTGTGTGTATTTGGGAGTGTGTGTGTGTCGAGAAACCTACCAATAAGTCCCAAATGGCTGTAATTTGCATAACATTTTATCGACTTTATCTTTTGCAGCATTTATTAAAGCCCCTGTGTGTGTGTTTCTAAAGTGTGTATGTTAGTTGCCCTTTTCCAAACCCCACCCACCATTTTTCCCTCTGACCTGTTCTCTGTTTGGCTGCTCCACGGCCTCACCGGGCCAAGAGCTGGACAGCAGCTTGAATCCAAATGAATGCTTTGTGGTTTTGTCACCTCTCTGTAATTTTGGGAACTGAGGTGGAAACAGAAGCAGCCAGTTTTCACACCCGGCTTGTTTAATACAGCTGCTTTGACACAGCCAAGCACTTAACAAAATGAAACTGGAGGTACTGCTCCAGCATCAGGTCTGGATGCTGATCTTTAGTTGTTTTAATATGCTGCTGGATTGAGGTGGGTTGTAATAAAGTGATGCTCTGAGTATTTGATTGATTTTGCCCAGATATCCGTATTTATTCTATAAAGAATTTTTCCCTTTATTTCCATCAGAATGCCTAAATCTGGTGCACAGTGTGGGCAGAGTTGTGCAGGGAGGAAATGGCATGGTAGTGCTATTGTAAAAAGAAAATACACAGAGGGTGAAGAGGTAGCTATTGATATTTATAAGTCAAATATCATAAGGGCCAAATCACTTGATCTTCAGCCCAGTCATCTCCCTTGGCACGCCTGTTGACTCTTGATGATTCATTGTGAAAACTTCCAATAATTCAAATGGGAAGTTAAACAAGGCATCACATATCTTTGATCTCAGGGCTAATTTCTTTTATAATTCACATACATTTGCATACCTTAAAGCCAGAGTTATAAACCAAGCTGTGTACAGTATGACATGTTATGGTGAAAGAGCGTGCATATATGCAGCAACATCATAAGGATATTAGGTGCTGAGGATTAAGCTTCACATATGTGCTACTCTGTTTAATCCGCACTGGGTTGGCTGAGCTGGTAAATTGCTCATGGGTAATATGTGTTTCGAATAAATATTAGTTTGCTAATATGATAGGGCTTCAATGTGTGAGAGCAGATTTGTGGGGGGTTTCTATTGTCCGTTGTCAAATACTGGGCAGAGGGTCTGGGAAATAAAGACCAGAAATCATTTCTGGAAAGAAATAACATATTGTTGTCAAAATACTAGGATTTTTAACTGGATTTAATTGAAATAAAAATCATCATATTACCATTTCTGATACCACAACAACAGAAACCAAATCCTAGACACCCAATATTATGTGATTTTTTTTTTTGTTTTACATGATCAAAAATACCATCAATTCCCTGCAGACTGATAGAATCATAAAAAAAAAACATTACCAAGACATCCATGTATTGAGGATGACAATTGTAAGCCCGATTTTTACTCAGGATGGAAATGCTACTGTGTATATTGCAAAACCTATTTAACTCCACTTTCATTTTTTTTTTATCATTACATGTACCAGTAAATTGGTTGTTTTCAAGATATTCTGATAAATAACCATATTATCTTCAGGGATGGGGATCAAAAACCAATTTCGGTTTAGAGTTCATAACAATTCCGTCAAGGAATCAATATTATTAGTCTTTGTATTTAATTATCTTTTCAGTTCCTTCAACTTTGTTCTGCATGCCTTGCAAATCAAGAACTCATCAGAAACAGTCAGGGGAAATGATAATAAACAGGTCAAAAATCAGTAGCAGCCAAACCATGTCTTAATTTTCAATGATAAGGTGCCCTCTGCACAACTTTCAGTAAGTGGAAATACCAGCAACTTGCCGAAGCATTTATCAGTGCAGCACAGCACTGAATATCAGGAGGCTGACAAATGGGCCTGCAGGTTTGTCATGGATGAGGAGTAAGCCAGCTGCACTGCATATAATCTATCATAGTTTTAATTTTGCCATTGGCAGTGTGGAGCCCTGAGTGTTTCCACAGAGTAGATTGGCTTGTTCCTCCATTTTGTCAAGGTGTGCCTTCCATTTTTGAGGCCAAGAGAGCAATTGGAGGTCAGGTTGCGATGGTATAGCCTTCAGTTGGATCAGGCTATAGATGCTCCAATGCCCTAATGTGATGTAGTACTGTATGTTTTATATCTGAATGCATGTTCACAGTTCATGTAGGTATTATTTTCCCAATGTCCAGACTTGTATTCGACAGAAAGGTGACAGTACTGAAGCATGGTCTATGCAACATTCATAAGCTTAATTGTGAGTCCCAGAGTTATAAATGTATCTGCTGCAAATTTGCCACTATAGGGTGCACTAAAATACAAAAAGTGTCCTCAAATTATGTTGGTGTATCAATATTTTCTTACACCACTATTTTAACGTGTCCCTAGAATGCTTAGAAATATATTAATGTATCAGAGAAAGACATGGTTTATTACTCAGCCCCTCCAAACAGCCTCTCCTGTGCAGGCTCAGGTAAGAGCATTGCTCCTCTCCTGCAGCAGATTGCTCACACACACTCAAAAACAGCATAAATGCGCACACACGCCTTGGGCTGCTTCTCAGTGTTGCATGAAGTGTCCATTCACGGTGGAGTCTACAGGGCCAGATCTCTTCATGACACTGTATAATGGGGGATGTAATTGGATCTTTCTGGAAGGTGCCCTGCTGGGTAGAGGAGTGGTGTAGACACAAGGAAGAGAAGAGTTACAGAACAGAGAAAAAACATAGAAACTGCAGCTGACATGACTACAGCGTGCCATTCTGGGCTTCAAAGGAGAGTTTTCGTCTCATGAATGTCTCACTGCTTTCTCAGATGCTCTCATCCTTACAGGAATACATTCAGGAGCTTGAGTGCACCAACCCGAGAACATACTCTCGCTTTGTGTATTCTTCCTCTTCTTTAAGGTTCAGGATCATGTGTGCCTCGAAGATGTGTAATTAAATCCTATAGAGCAGACATCTGATATGAGGTTAGAGGTTAAGAACATCTGGCTGCTCCTCAGCCTCTCAGAACCTGCAGTGTTTGTTCTGCGGCGACAAAACATGACCTCAATTATTCCAGACTGATCTTTAACCTCAGGGGTCAAGATTCGGTATAATTGAGGTCAAGTCTTGACTTAATTTTGAAGAATTTTGCAACTCAGACTTTGGATTAATCTAGTAAAAAAAGTGTCACTGTCGACCTAAGATGGGACCAGGATTTGAAGGAGGCAGAAAGCTAGCCTGTTAAAGAAGCACGTTTTCTTTAAAGCTCAGATAAAGCATGTATGCATCCATTTTGCATGATGCTTTGATATTTGGAAAATAAGGGCAAGACTGCTCCTTTGAATGTCTCATTTCAATTTTTAAAACTCACAGACTGCTCAAGTGTCTTCTTCTGTCAAATATTTCTCCTTTTTTGGCTATTGACAATCATTTTTCATGCTAAGTTTTTTTTGTCTGTAAAGCTAATGATGTGGCTTTTGGTAGACCAGAATTCCTTACTTTCTTTTAAGGTTTTTTTTGTTTTTTTTTTAGGTAAAATACGATGTCAGTACAAATGACCAAGTAAATGCTTAAACAAAAAAAACAATTCATTGAGAAAAATATCTCAGTTTAACTGTTAACATTACATGGAGAGAGGAAATACAGACAAACTCCTTAAATGTGTTAATGTTTTCACAGTGACGAGGGTCATTGAACTTCAGTTGGTCATTCTGTACATGTGTGTATTTTATTTATCAGCAGTGAACACTTTACAGTACTGTTATCAGGGTTGACACCCCCAGTTGGTTTGTTGATGAACAAGCTGTCATGCCACTAAATCCTATTGGTCAAGCAACAATGAAACATCATCAATAGCAAACTTGCCCCCTGTTTGTCCTCAGCACTGCTTCAATTCTTTATGTCATAGATTCAACAAGGTGCTGGAAATTTTCTCAAAGATTGTGGTCCATATTGGCATGATAGATTTTGGTCCATATTGGCATGATAGCCTCACAACAATTGCTGCCTATTTGTCAGCTACACATCCATGACAAGAATCTCCGGTTCCAGCACATCCCAAAGGTGCTCTATTGGATCAAGATTGGGTGGCTGAAGAGGCCAATGGAGTACAGTGAACTCAATACAGTGTTCAAGAAACCAGTTTGAGATCATTTGAGCCTTGTGACATGGTACATCATTTTGCTAGAATTAGCCATGAAAGATGGGTACATAGTGTTCCAAAATATTGTTCCCCACATCATTACACCAACGCCAGCCTGAACCGTTGACAAAAAGAAGCTGGATCCATGCTTTCATGTTGTTTTCACCAAATTGTGACCTAGTCGACTGAATATTACAGCAAAAATCCAGACTCATCAGAACGGAAAACATTTTCTTATATTCCTTTATCCAATTTTGGTCACCCTGTGTGAATTGCAGCCTAAGTTTCCTGTCTTAGCTGACAGGAGTGGCATGTGATGTGGTCTTTAGCTGCTATAGAAAGCTGAAATGGTCCTCTCTTAGATGTAACAACAGGTTGTTTGAGTTACTGTTGCTTTTCTGTCATCTAGAATCACTCTGGCTATTCTCTTCTGGCATCAACAAGGCATTTTCACCCAGAGAACTGCCGCTCATTGGATATTTTCTTTTTCTCTAACCATTCTCTCTACTCTTCAGAGATGGATTTGCATGAAAATCCCAGTAGATCAGAAGTTTCTGTCATATTTAGATCGGCACATCTTGTACTAACAGCCGTGCCATGTTCAAAGTCACGTAAATGTCCTTTCTTCGACATTCTGATGCTTGATGAGCTCCAGTCGGTTGAATTGACCTTGTCTATATGCCTTGATGCATTGAGTTGCTGCCATGTGATTGGTTGACTAGCAACTTGCGTTAAGGAGGAGTTAAACAGGGGTACCTAATGTAGTGGTCGAGTTGTGTTTTTATCATTAGACTGCATGCACCAAACAGTAGAAACAAGAATACCAGCTCTTCCAGGATATTCTGTAAGAGTGGCCCCACTGATATGCTGCATGCACGAGCTCTGCTACCTCATTCATCCCTCCATGGAGACAGTTTCTTCCTCTGCAGCACTTTAGAGCTGAAATCAGTGTGACCGGCATCCATTCTACGTCTCATGCCACTTGTTAATTACCCATTCTGCAGCACCCGCCTGCAGATACAGGCTAGCTTGACGAGCTAAAGGGGAGGCTTAATTGGAGCAGACAGGCGGATTCTTTGGTGTGCCCACAGCTCGCAGTCATGTAACATTGCCCACCCTGTGCTTATTAGTTAGCGCTCTCCCTCACCCAAAAATCCTGAATGAAACAATAGCGTAAACAAGGCGCTGAGAGCAACATGAAGCATATGATGTGCTTTCATAGCTGTATGAAGACGCCGGACTGAAGTGGCAGCGATTTCCGACGAGCCTGACAGAGAAACACAAGAGCTCTGACAGAGTTTACAGGCTCAACTCTTTCTTGGACTAACTGATAGAGTGTGTGGTGTCATGGCACGACATTTCTGCACAGGCCTGAAGGGAAAATGTCAGCACTGAGTAAAAATAATGTTTCCGATTCCCAGATGAAGAGAAGTGCATGTGGTGCAGGCTGACAGGCTGAGTCATTGTGCAACTATCTGATTGTCAACATGAGGTTTTTGGTTGTTGCACCCGTGTGGCCTGTCACCACGATCATCCATCATTTAGTTTCCCTAAAACTGTTGCTGACATCGTACAATATTTATGTCAGATAAGTCCTCATCATGTCTTGAATTTGTTGTTGTCTGTGGAGCCTCTGTAGGTAGGGCTTTGTTCAAGGGTTTGAACACATCAATGAAAGACTTTAAATGTGTGTCTGCAGGAGAGGATCCAGAGACAAGACGCATGAGGACAGTGAAAAACATCGCCGACCTGCGGCAGAACCTGGAAGAGACCATGTCCAGTCTGCGGGGGACGCAGATCAGCCACAGGTAGGCACATGGTTCAGTCCATTACAAATACTCAAGTCTTTGGTTTAAACTGCTTTGTGGCATCAGAGTTTGAGCCCCAGGTGAAAAAAACAAAATATCTTATGAAGAAAATGGATCAACTTTTCTTTAGCTTAAACCTATTTAACAAAATATTTTTGAGGATTCTAGGGAACGATGTAGTACTGTAAAAGAGAGATCCTAAACAACTGGGCCAGGGACTTGTAGATCATTTGTCACCAGCCAAAGAAAAACAAACAAACAAAGATGTAAGAATTTCAGTATTACATATTTTGGATAACTGAGACTGAAATTTTATTTTCTTTGAAGCTCAACTGTGCAGACTAAACACTCAGGCTTTCTGTCTCTGTGACTCTGTAATGAATGAAAAGGAACAACCTGTGTTAAACTCACTGTTAAAACTTCCACCTGTGCTTTAGCAAAGTTGTAAACATATTTGACTCTGTATGGTGTGTGTAACTGGAGGAAATGCCAGAAACAATGGAAACATCAGATCTGCTCAGACTGAGGGTCAATGGGTGAAATTACGCACTGTCAGTACTGTATGAACACCACTTCTGCAGCATTTTCCACCACGCTCAGAAGGTGTAATGGTTTAATAAGTTACCATGTCAACTAGTGATTCTGAGCCTCCTGTGTTCCTAAATGTCATTGTTAAGCAGCTGATAAAAGAAGAGTGAGTTCTCATAAATGTGTCTTATTGGGGGTTAGAAACAAGCCAATGGCTCCTCTGTTCCTGCATTATATGATGCACAGTGTGTTTAGTTGTTTGTTGACATCGTCATTTGAATGCTGCTGTTTATGCATTAACCCACAGTTGATTAATCTTCCTTAAGCAATAATCTGGAGCTTCATACTGTTTGACCACTCAGTCAATTTATGATACCATGTACATATCTACATGTAAAAATATATATACAGGGCTTAAAAAAATGGTTAGACCACCTGCCATTAAGAGGGAAAAAACAAATATTTTATTGGAGAAATCTTTCAAAAACTTGTTTGATACTAAAAATACTATTGTTATTTATTTGGAAAATGACAAACTAAAACAACTAAATTGTCCTTTTTCACACATAATAACCCAAAAACGTCATACTTTGTATGATCTCCTTTGGTCTTGATAACAGCTTCACTCTTAATGTTTTTATTTTTTTATGTACTTTCAGACAGTCTCTCTTTTGTTACGGAGTTAGAAATAGTTTCTAGTTGCTCCCACAGACTTGCTTTAGATTAAACTTTTGTACGACCAATCTTTAAAACTACTTAACCCCAAATTTGTTCAATAATAAATCTGGACTTTGACTCAGTCAGTCCATCAGTTCCAGTATTTCAGACCCAGATTATGGATTTAAAAATTCACAAGCAGTGCTATTCATATCAGAAACACAGACAAAATCAGCCTGGGTACAGATCAGGAGGCAGTCCAGATTGGGTCAGAGTTCCCTATTTGGTGATGCCCCATCTTTAAGGAAACTTTGACACAATCTGATATAAACTTCAGGAGGAATCAGACTCAACATAACAGAAAGAAGTAACTGAGAAACATGGGGGATATAAGATAGAAGAGTGTTATTGCAGTCAAAGTAATTATTTGAATATGTAGTTATTGCAGAGTTTTAAGATGTTGCAAAATGTTTTTTCTCTTCATGTTGTAGAAGCCTGTAAGGTATCATAGCTGTGTGCTGAAGCTCATGTATAATAGATCAACCCCTGTAAGACACTCCTAAAACACAGACTACGGCCTGTCACAACAGCCTGTCTGCTGTAATTTACCTCCACTGTGGCTTTTTATTAATGCAGTCAGGAGTTTACTATGAGCTCAAAAAATCAGGATGATTTATTAAAAAAGTTTTTAAAATTTAAAGTTTCAGGGTTAAACTAAAGTACCCCGCACAGCCCTGATTTAAGAAGCTTGTTATCTAACTGAGAGAAAAGAATAACACAACACCTAAAACGGGATCATTAATAACTCACAGCCAAAGGAAAAAAAATACCATCTGCTACTTAGGTGGTGTGCTCAATTATTCAAACTTTTACTGGCACAAAGTGGGTGTTTCTATTTGTTGTGTTTGGTCACCTTCAAAGATTAAACCCCCCAACCCCCACCTCCACCACCTGCCTCACTGCAGGCATCATATGGCTTCAACCACGGGCTCTGTTAGAGACTGAATCAAATGTAGAGAAATCTGATTAAGGTGCCTTGGATATTTTAAGACAATTAAACATGTGAAGAGACTTCCAGTACAGTTGCTTATATAACTCAATTTTGTCTGAAAAATAATCCCAATCCCAATGAAGTTTGGAAACTATGTAAAATGAAAACAGAATACAATAATTTGCAAATCCTTTTTGACTGATATTCAGTTGATTACACTACAAAGACAAGATAATTAATGTGCAAACTGGGTGTTTAATGGTGTTTTTGAAACGCTGTACAGATTCTTACTGTAGCATCATGTCCAACCAGCAAAATTTTTACTAGTTTTACTCTGAAAATGGGGTAATTATGAGGTTTTTATTGGCACCATTTCCTGCTATTTGTTGCCTAGCATCCATACTCCGATCTGGAGGGACTATCTTCCCTTAGTTGCTTTATTGACAGTTATATTTACTGGTGCCATGGACCTCAAGCTACTCCACTTTAAAAAAACAAACTATCTTTTTAAATATGTGATTAAATCTGAAAGCCAGTTGGAAAATGTAAAACAAGCTTTTTACACTTCCTGACACAATGTCCTCAGAGAAGTTTGATCTGGGATTTTTGTGTTTGCAATCTGAGGAGCACAGAGCAAGCACAGAGAGGCATTAACAAACATTTAGCATTCAAGTTCTGACAATATTCAGTTTCTTTCCAGCTTTTTTGTTTGGCTTTCTGATACCTCCAGACAATACAGAGCTTTTTTGCTGCTGAGAGCTCAACCGTGTTTACCAATGAGTCGCTGTTTCTGGCTGCCATTCAGACTTCTGTTGGCTGATAGCATGTACCTGCTACAGAAGTTTTGATATCTGCCAATACTGAAAAACGGATCTGCTATCATGTGTGGAAACTGATTTTGTTTTGTGATTCTGTGCATGCCTAATGTATGGCCGAGTATGTCCTGGTCTTAATAGTAGGGACAGGAAGAAGTGTAAAGTTAGTGTATGTTATGAAGGAAACAGAAACAGCCGAACAACCAGAATTTAATCATCATCTTCATCTTCGAGCTGCAGCCCACTGTACATCGTCCTTCTTTCCAAGGCTGTGTTCACACTTATGTAATGTGTGGCAAGTCTGAAGCATAGACATGTTAAACCTCCTCAAAATGTGTCATCACCAAAACAAAAGACACACACATTGAGGGCCCACACATGCCATAACAAAACACTGAAAATAACCTGACAGAAAAGAAAAAAATCCTTTGTGATCACAGTTTAACATCCCAACACGGTTATGCAAGTCATTTTTCCTGTGTGTCCGCTGTCCTTGGAAAATAAAGGCGGCTCTGATTGTGATATCTCTGACTCACACTGTGCAGTTTATCACACTGATCCTGCAGGAAGATACGTCCTCAGCTATTAATGGTGTTCCTATGCCTTCCTATCCTGCTTATTTCCTGAATTTAATTAAAATGAGGCATCACCTTCCTCACACACGTGTAATGACATTCTGTAGTGACGGGCAACAGGAGCCTTAAAGGACCCTCCCATCTGTGAGCTAGGAACAACAGAGAGAATCTAACAAGAATGAGGGCCGAGCAAAACAAGATGATATCCGTGGTTTTAGCATGAAGTAAATGCCAGTAACTTCATACTCAAAGGGCAAAAAGATGTAATCATCATAGTTAAGGTTCTGTGTATCTCTGAAAATACTTCAAGTAATTAAGATATGATTTTTCAACATGCAGGACAGCAGTATGGCCCTTTGCAGTCCTACCCAAGTTTCCAAATGCTGCCTTGTACATATATGTGCAATGTCATCACTAATGGAAGCAAATTCAAGACGTGGGAAATTAAATTTAGTTAACAGATTGTGAATTGTGAACTATATTTCAGATTGTTCTTCTTTTTTTGCAGATTCTTTGTAATTTAGTAATTTTCCAATCTTTCTTTTTTTATATATTTTCCTTTTTTTATGCTGCAAAGTTTTTTGTGCATATTGGTTGGTTCCCAACTTGGGTTGCAGGGCCACTCAAGAAGGGTGCCGGAGGGTCCAAGGATGGATGGGAGGCTCTGGCAGCACTAAGGTTTTCACTTATGTAAACTAAAATTGTAACAAATACTTAATTCAGTAAGTATGCCATAATATGTGTTTTGACCTATTTTACTTTCATTTGATAAATGAAGACAATTAGAAGTTAATGTTTATTTTGTACAGCAATGCTTCCCATGTTTTTGTTTTGGTCTCTCAGGGGAACAAAGGCTTAAACATTTTGAGAAAACTAGGGATGCACAATAATGAATTTTGGCTGATATTTGATATACTGATAATTCCAAACTCATAATAACCAATCCTAGTAATGATAACAAAACATTTGATACTTTCTTGACTTTTTGTCCCTTTTATTCGAGAATTGTCCAGCTCTTTTTGTTTTGAGTCTTTTTATCTGATAACAAACAAGAAAAAAACATTTGACACTAATCCTTTATTTATTGTATTTTTTTCCTTCAAACGTAGAAATTTGGGGGATGCTGGTTTGGTGAAGTGGTAAGCAACTAGGCATGTCCCATATACATGCTTCTGCCAGCCTGGGTTCGAGTCCAGCCTGTGGCCAGTTTGCAAAGTGTCTCCCCCTACTCTCTCTCACCCCCTTTCACAAGCCTTTCCACTTTCTCTGTCTCTCCTGTCAATAAAGGCACAAAAATGGCCAAAAATAATCTTTAAAAAAGTAGACATTTGGTGATGATAAGCCATCACTTTAAATTCATTTTTCTGTCAACATAAACACCATTAAATATGATATACAAAGCCAATATACATGATCAGTGTATTGACTGTAAGTAATGAGAGACATATGATATCTGCCATTTCCAATAATCAGGTTTTTAGCTATTATCTGCTTATACTGATATTTTGCAAATAGCATTACGTTTCCTTCAAGAAAAATCTTCATAAGTATTTTTATGGAAGAAATTCTCCTGACACTATAAATTACAAAATGAAGTTGCCATGTTGGACAGTTTGATGTCTGCACTTCAGACAGTATCATTACAATTTTTTTTTACTTTTTTTTAGCTTGGTTATTTTCTTTTTCCTTAATGTTTTCTCCTCTTTAAGAAGACTGTTCATTCTTTCTAAAAGACTAGTAAAATTTGATAAAAGCCTTGAATAGATGTGCATTTATTTATGCAGTCTCACTCTTATCAAATCCATTTCACTGCTGACTCTTAGTTCTTCTATAAGTTGGTAATGTTTGGACATGTCTATGAACATGGCGAGCCTTTTTGTGCTTCAATTCCCTCACTTGTCCGAATATTTACAAACATTGCCAACTTATTTGTGCAATTTATCTGGTCCAGGACAATTCCTCACAGTTTCTTTTAAATTTCAGTAATTCAGTGATATTTCTCCAGATGATTTTTTGCCAGTCTAATTGTAGTTTAGTGAGTACATGCTCTTCCTAAACCCCTCTAAAAGCCTCAAATCATTTTGTTGATACTCTGCGAATGCTTAACTGACGTGAAGGGGCCTTGTGTTGGTCGTTTTGGCCTTCACATTACTCAGACCAGCCCTGATCATTAGTCTACTTCAGCTCTCTGGGCAATGACTCCTCTGCTCCTCTCTCAGTCTATTATTTTGTGTGTTTTGCCCCATTTGCCCGGGAAGATGGTGGCCAGGCTGCCGACAGCCATGACAGATGGCAGTCCGCATGTGTGTATGTGCAAGCATGTGTGTGTTTGTTTCTACTTCTTCTTTTTTCTTTCCTTAAGAGAAGTCTGAGCCAGGCAGGATCGATACACTGCCGTTGTCTTACCACCACATTTAATCCACGAAAACCCAGGGGGGTCTGGGTGTGAGGTGGTCTCATTCACATGCATCAGAGACAGTCGGCGTGAAATATGTGCAAAATGCATCATCATGCCATCACATTAGCCTCATATAGGGTGTGTCTGCATGTGTGTGTGTTTGTGTGTGCAGTGGAGCAGTCAGCATTGGTCCAAGATGGCAGCAGCCTCAGTGAAACGACACATCGACTTCTGCAGTTATCAACCATTAGATTAAATGGAAGCCGGGGAGTGAGACATGTTTATAATGTGAATATGAGGGGAGACTGGGAGCATGCATACCAATTCTGTCCATGACAAAAGCCTGTCCTTATCTCTGGGCGATAAGAAATGGCTGTAATCACCATGAAGCTTTGGAGCACCTTTTAGTAATTAATCACTGTTTCACCCGAACAGACATGACCACCATATTCATCACTCTCTCTTTGCGCTCTTTTTTTGGTCTCCTTCTCTAACACTGTTCTTGCAGACATGAAGAAAGGATTACTATATTGTAATGTAGTGTCGTCCACTGTTTTTAGAAAGATAATTGTCTTTTTTGTTACCATCGCCATGGGGGTGCATTGTTTCTGCCTCTGTTTGTTTGTGAACAGGATATTCAAAAAGTTAGGAAGGATTTTCATTACTTTTGTAGCATATATTGGTCATGGTACAAGAGGAAAAGTGATCAGATTTTGTTGGCAATCCAAACCGGAAAGCAGATCCAGGAAGTTTGTTTAAACTATTTCCTAACAAAGCGAAAAAGGGCAGTTTTTCACATTTTCGACCCAACACTGTTAGTAATACCTTCTCAGAAGTTTGGGCTCTTGGATATTCTGGTTAGAATTTTGCGAAAGAAAGCAGAACCTTTTATTGTCTTGATCTCTCCCAAATAGATAAGCCTGACTGCACTGAAGAGGTTTTTATGCAAGATTTTGAACCCAATTTCCCCCCTTTCAGCAAGTGTGGGGTCTTGATCCTATTTCAGACTCCTCACAACAGTCATTGGTCCAAAGATTCCTCAAGGATGTGGTGTCAGTATGACTTTACAACCCTATGCATACTTGATCTTGAATTGTGATTATCACACATTCAGTATTTAGGATTCCAGGTCAGGACATTTTTGATTGAAATGTAGAGCAGAGGTCTCTCACCACTGAATTTTTTTATGGTTTGAAAGCTCAACAGTCAGGGTCACTGTCACCTCAGATACTGTTACAAACATGCATCTCAAGCCACATTCACACACTGACGTTTTGTCCAAATTTTGCTGCTGTATAGGGAAACGGTGAGCCGAATCAAGCTAAATCAGGCCACGTTGAATTAACAGGCATTAGATGGGAAATGCTGATGACTGTTGGGTACGTCCACAAATTTTACACATGCTTAAATTTTTTTGACATTTGATTCACACGCTAGTAGACACCAACAAGAGTTGACCCCTGCTTACCTTCGCTCACAGTTACAGATGCGTTCATTTTTGTTGGCGAATGTGGGGCCTGTCTACCTGTAGGCTCCTGTTATATGACCTGAGGCACCCTTTCAGGGACAGCCCTTTTGTGTCCTGAGAGTTATTTTTACCTCCACCAAGGAGCTTATGGTTTTGCCAGGGTATGTTTGTTTGTTTGTCCATTTGTTAGCAAGATGGCATAAAAACTACTGGACAAATTTTACTGAAATTTTCAGATGTTGGTAATGGTCAACTTAAAAATAATTGGATTTTGGTGGTGATCCAGATAACCGCCATTAGCAAACAGTAGCTGTCTAACTGATAATGATATCAACATGATTCTGAGTGCTAGGTGTGGATTTTCAGGGTCAAGGAATCAAATTATGATGGTAACTTTATCATGGAATTATTGCTTATAGATGTAACAGCAGTATGTGAGCTACTTTGGCAGAGGTTGGCGCTCTCTGGTGCTTTCTAGATTTTGTTTGTTTTTGTCTTAAATTTCTCTACAAAGTGAAATTTTCCATGCTAAGCAAAATTTTCATTCATATGTAAATTGAAATATAAGTGGTAAGGGTCGCATCTTTATCACGTAATTATGTGGTATCTAATTACAAAAATTAGGGTGGACTGGTCCAAGCACTTTCCTCTCATGGCCCAGCCAATACTCTGCCAAGAAAATTGGGGAACATTAAAGTGGCTCCATCTGTAAGTCTGCTTTACATGTCAAATTTTGGGTGATGGCACATTACATTTGTACAACAGCAGCAGCACCAAGCTACGTTAGGCTAGTGCCGAGCGCGCTACCCACACGTTACATCTACATTGGTGGACATTTGAAATCTGTCTTCAACTAGTCAGGGGGCCATTGAGAAATATCATTCTCCAAGATTCTCTTCACTTTGGGTATGTGAACCTGTATATAACACAGCAAAGCTGACCACAGGAACGCATTGATGTGTGCATGCAGCATAAAGGATTCACTCTACCATGAAAAACATCCATTGCTCCTTCTTCATTCATCACCTCACTTTCATAGCTATTACATCTGGACTGAACTGACTTTTCCCCTTGGATGCTGTGGCCATCATGACAGCTTAACTTGCCTCATCATCATTCATCTAAGACCCAGATGTGCTTGGGCAGCTTAGACAATCTGTATCGATTCACAAAATGCATTAAACGCCCGTCCACTTCTTCATTTTCTCTCCAGACAATGAAAAATTGTATTGATTGACATTTGAAGGAAAAAACAACAGCTCCATGTGAGTAGAAGTGTTGTGATCTTCAAGGACGACTATGGCTGCAGACACAAAGCCCAAATCTTCTTTGCTCTCGTCTCCCCGTCTGCTGGAGCCCGAAGGATCTCTGTTTTCATCCTCTGGGGAATCAGCTAACCGCCAGATGACATTTTGAACATAATAGCTTCAGTCGGTCGGGTTTGTTGATTTTGTGTTTACACTTAGCGAACAGACAGAGCGGGCTGAGCTAAATTATTCATTGTTTTGAAACTGAGGAGATGGCCGCTGGTCCTCTTGAAGCAAGCTTGTTATTTTCTTTTTTAATGTGCATTTAGCTGACACTTCAATCTGCAATGGATGCAATAAAAGGAAATTCCTACACTACAGTAACACTGGGTCAAAGCCAGAGTCACTTTTCAATCCCTGACAATGTTCCAGTGAGAGAGAGCGAGCACAGGAGTGACATGATTCAGCTGCAGGAAGGTAATACGAGGCACTTCTTGACAAGATGAGTTTTCAGTCTATGATGGAGGATGGAAAGTGACTTGGCTGTTCTGACTCAAGTGTGTATGCGAGTGTAAAAGATTGTTGTCTTGGCAGGGCGGGGACCTTTCACAGGGTCCAGATTGAAGTCCTGCACCATGATGGTGTGGAGCAATTTCTCTAAATTGCTCTCATAGTAGCAGAGTTTAACATCTGTCAGGGCCGATGGCCGCTTCACTACAACTTCCACACACCACATTCACACTGCACAGAAGCACATTCACACAAAGAAGGCAGTGCTGCTTCTGTTATTCCTTTTGTTGAGTCTTTGTGCTCAAAAAAGGAGAAACAAGACTCTGTAAAGTTCTATGAATTAAACGCTGAGTTATGAAATACCACTGGGAATCTTTGATTTATACCTTGTCAGTTCGAGGCTTCCTTGTACATGTTGGTCTCCAGTAACCTGGCACACCAGATGAGCTGTTCAATATGTTACACTAGTCCATCTGGGAAAGAGCCCGTAGAAAGTGTTTGGGGAGGACGGAACCTTTCAGAAGCATATTCAGCAGGTGATTGGACGATCGTCCCATCAACCACATTTATTACAGGCCAATCAGATAATGTAGTAGGCGAGTGCTTCTGCGCTACAGAACGTGAGCCACTTCGTAAAACATACTCTCATCAAAACATGTTGGAAGAGGCTGAAAATATTCTTGCTACAGAAAAGTTTGTAGTGTTGTTATTTCTTTGTCATTTAATAAGGAAATCAATCCAGATCGGATAAAACTGCTCCTAAAGCCGTTAGCATCTAAGCTAATCTCTGTCAGACCTGTCACTTCCTGCAATCATGTCATTCGTAGCTCCCACCTTTTCCTGCTCTAAGTGATTCTGATTGGGCTGTGCTGCTTTGGGCCACTCACGGTCATTGTAGATTAGAGCTTTGCAAGGTGGATCTGCCTGATTACAGACATTGAATCGGGTGAATGCAGCTGCTGGGCAAGGTCAGGATTTCGCCTGGGCTGTCCCATTTTACCAATTCTGTTTGTGATTTTCATGGAGAGAGTAGATGAGAGGGTTCAGTTCTAGTACCTGATGTTGTTATGGTGGCTTCCTTAGTGGATGACAAACGAACAATAGGGCATTTTTCAGTCTGTTGCAAATCAGTCTGGTTAGGAAATGGTTCCAGATAGAGGGCTAAACAGTTAAAGATTGTTAACAAAATAGCTGTTAACTACGGAGCCCCTATGGTGCCACGGAGAAAAGAATATATAAATTGTGCACACAAGATAGTAAAACGTGCGCACGATATATTAAAACGTGCACACGAAATACTTATTCGTGCGCACGTTTTAGCTAAAACGTGTGCTTGAAATAAAGTTATTTACCACGTTTTGACTTGTCCTTGTCCTTGTCCACTACGGCTTCTCGTAGTGACGTCAGATGTCTACAGACACACACAATGGAGAGAAGAAGTGAGCTAGTTAACTTTTACTTCCCCCTAGGAATGTCATATAATGACATTCTTGCTGCTCTTGCCATGAGAGATGGAATAATCCTAAATTGGAGAACTTTGCTGCGCATACTAAAAGACAACAGGCTCAGCCGGCGGAAGGAGTACTCAGATTCAGTCAGTGTCCTGACCTGGGATGCACAGGGGGGACTTGTTTGCTGCTACAGAGGTGAAGTTGTAGCTAACTTCGGGGCTAACTCCCTCCACCTTATTCAGCAGGTGGCAGCAAGACACGAGCTTTACTTGAGTCTTGAAAGTTGTGCAGCTTTTATTTAAGGTACTGATAAATAGCCTAAGGGACTGTACATACCCTGCACTCCTACATTCACAGACACAGCTAACGTTGGCTGGTTACTGAGATGCTTCAACCGAGCCCGGCTGTCTTCTTCTTCTTCTTCTTCTTGGTTTTTACCGGCAAGTCCCCACAATATTATGGGGCATTACCGCCATCTACTGATGAGCCCGGCTGTCTGTTGCCGCTTGCCTGTATAATTAAATCGAGCGCACGTTTTATCTTAAACGTGCGCACATTTTAATATATCGTGCGCACGTTTTACTATCTTGTGCGCACGATTTATATATTTTTTTTCTCCGTGGCACCTTAGGGGCTCCGTAGTTGACAGATTAAGACAGTCAATTTATAATTCAGATTTTTTACAGTCATGATATTCAAGCCAAATCCTCAGTTTGAAGAGTAACAAAAGCCTTAGCTAACATAACCATAGCAGCTCTGTTTCCTTATGGAGCCCTCCTGCCTAAAGATCCTTTTGTGCACCACCAATTTTATTAAAATCTTATGATTCTAATCAAGCTGTATCATAATGTTACAGGGCCCACAAGATTCAGTAGCAACAAGCTTAAAGGAATAGTTCAGGTTTTTGAAGTTGGGTTGTGTGTAGTACATGGCATGAGCCTGAATGTGTGGAACAGTGTCACAGCTCAGTTCTCTCTCTGTTCAGAGAAACTCGGGGCAGATGCTAATTCTATACATTGCTGTACATAGTGCCAAACTCTCTGTGTAATTAAAAGAATTATGGGAGAAAACAATCACTTCAAAAACCTGAAATTTTCCTTTAAACAGTTTTGGTTTTTGACTTGTGAAAAATGATGAACCAATCAGTCTCCATCCCTTGTCTTTTGAATGATTAAAGATTTTTTACAAAATGAAAATGCACTATGGCTGGCAAACCACATTCTAGCCTCTGAAGTGGTGCAGCAGGATTATGTTTTTACTCTGAACAAACCTCAAACAAGAAAAGATGAAAAATGTGCCTTCACTCTCAGACCTTTAGCAGCAGACAGCCAAAGTTATGATGTGTTTATATTTAGCGTGACTCAGCATTAACAGATCCCCTGCTGTCAGCACGGATCCTTCTCCTGCTGAGCTCTTGGCCGAAGACAAAACAGCTCCCCTCTGTTCAGGATTTATTTTGGTTTTTGGTTCTGCTTCAGACCTGATTATGTAATAAAGTCCCTCAAAAGCAGCAGGGATTATGGGAAATGCTGTCTTTTTTCTATTGAGAAATAATTTAGAAGTCATAGATAAATGAGACTGTGATGGTCACCAGATGCGGCTATGGTTCAGCTGTTGACAACATTTAAAATGATTAAGGGTCTGCAGGGCTGGACCGGATATCCATGCATCCATCCATCCATCCATCCATCCATCCATCCATCCATCCATCCATCCATCCACCTACCTCTCAATCCCTTCATCCATCCATTCATTATCCCATTGGGGTTGCAGAGTGTTGGAACTTATCCCAGCTAACTTTGAGTAAGATGGAAGGTTTAACCCTGGACTGGTTGCCAGCCAATCACATAGCTGACATATAGAGCCATTAGTTTAATGTATGAGCATGTGTTTGGCCTGTGTGAGGAAACCAGAGTACTTATAGAACCCCTATACATGCACAAGGAGAATGTGCAAACTTCCCACAGAGAGGCCCTGCCCAACCCAAATCATCACTATTTTATTTAAAGGCTAAAGCACAGATATGATATTATTATTTAGTTTGGAAATATGAGTTTTGGTCCATAACCCCCAGTCCTCATCCACACTTAACTCCATAAATGTGTATTCAGGGTGTTCATAGGTGGCAGGTCTGCTGAGCAGAATCTCTCAACACCTTTCTCGCAGCTCCACCGTGTCCTTGGTTTGCATGCTCATTTATTTATCTCCACACCTACACACACAGTCTCCGTCCGTTCATCTGTCTTTCTCCTGTTTTTTTTTCCCTCTCTGCTGCCTGGAGATAAAGATAAGCGGATTTAGCAAGCTACATTGTGTACGAACGGTTAAATGATTCAGATTTCTATACCCTGGAAAATGATTTCTGTATTTCCATATTCAGCTGTGATCGCTCGTCAGATAAGAAGTCGTTTAGTTTCTGTTTAATTTTGCCTCTCTGCACTCTGACATGACTCTGTGTGAATGTGTGTGTGTGTTAAACTCATGATGTGTTGATAGAGACGTGATGTGAGTCACCTGACATCGCTGCTAGGGCTGGAAATCTATCAGATTTTTAAGATATATTGAAACATTTTCAAGGTATAGATAAAATCATTTTATTTGTATCATTATGGTTTATGATTTATAGCATCCATGGCATTTTATATTTCTGTTGACATCCTGTGGTTATTAGTGAATTACAAGCTGAAATTGACTAGCTTTTGACTGTGTAACAGAAATGTTTAGTCTGAATTTGAATTATCATTTTTTTTCATCCAGTTTACTTCATTAGGGAGGATTTTGATTTTTTTTTTTAATAGTGATCTTCAAAATACCACTGCAAGAAAGTAACAGCAATTGACACCAAATTGCAACATCTTTTATATTTTTTTCATTAAAAAAATGCTGAAAAAAACTCCTGAAAACTGTCTAAATTGTACGAAACATTGCCATTAATCAGACACATCAAGGTTGTCCAATTTTTTATAATTATAATACCATGTGTTTTAACAGAAAATTTCTACCACATCAATGATTTGTGCTTTAAAACACTACAGAAAGTTATTGTTCTGCAGTCATACTGCAATATTTTTATTTACAATACAAAAAACTGCATACATTTATTAGCATACTTTCCTATTTGCAATGGACCTGGTAAAAGAGCCTGGAGGTACACCAGTATCACCATTATATGCAGGTGGTAAGACAGTTGAAATGTTTGATGCTTTTCAGTACCATGTATCTTATAAAAGGTCAATTTCTGTGATGTTAAAGTTGATTTCCATTGCAGTTGCATTGCATTGATAATTGCAATTAAAATAGGAGTACTATTATTTTATTAAAAAGGAAAGAGAACAGAAACTTCATTTCATTAGTCACATTTATGAAACATGGTATAAAAAATGGTTAGAATATTGAAAAAAAAAAACTTTTCAAAAACGTTGCTGATGTTTTTTACAGACAAGAGATTAAACCAGCGAACAGAGGTGAATCCTATGAATCATATTTGTGCAATTTTGATGCTGTATGGGACTTTACCTGGAATTTTGGATAACTAAAAACAATAAATTACCCTATATTGAGTGTTTAAAAACTCTTAAAAGTCTCGAATAAGTCATTTAAAAAGTTGTATTTTTGTATGTGAGGGCCTTTGGAATTTTTGATGACATTTTGACTGAGACCATTGACATTGCTGCTGTTTTCTTTTCTTTTTTTTTGTAGAATATTTTATGTTTTTCCCACTTCATCAAGGAGTCTATTTTCTTGTTTATGTGTCATTTCCTACAGTGTATGGTGCTTTAAAATGGTACTGTTTTTTCTGCTATCTTCTTGAAAGGACTTTAAAAGTCTTGAACCTGATATTAAAAAGTGTTTCACTGCCTTTCTTCTTTTGCTCAATAAGCTAATGATTGTTGTTGGTTCTTATTATGAACTTCAAAATGTTTGACTATGATTATATTAATAGTCCATGTTGCCCGACCCTCTCATCTTTGTCTGTAGAGTTTTGCCCTTTATTGCTGTGAACACACACACGAGTGCACAGAGGGTTTCACACCTCTTTCTTATGTGCGAGACTCTGCACTGAGTTAGTTATACCTTTTGTCATCTAAGAGGCTGAAGGCGTCCTGAAAAATGTCTCACAGATCAGCTCCTGTCCCCTTCTTCACCTGTATGATCATTTACTTTAATTTCCTTAAGATGATGATTTTTAGCAGCTATGACAGCAAACATGCAGCAAAATGTGATTTACGTCAACATCTGTTCTGACAGCTAAACATGAGGCTGTAATCCTGTTTGCTCTTCAGCTATATGAATGAGTCTAGTTTCCATGGCGATATATAACACAGCTCACTGACTCACTTGTTTGCACATGCAGCGATGTTTGTGACTAGAATACACGTAAGCAACTTATCCTCTAAGACACACAGAGCAGCTGTCTGCAGGGCTGTCAGGTTTGGTTCTGTCCCTGTGAATGTGGCTGTAGTTCAGTTTTCACACCAGCAGAGGGCGCTAATGTGAGGGCCCAATGCTGATACACTCTGCTCTCCGTTTGCATGTTGAACAGGCTGCAGGGGTTTAAATATCAATTATGGACATAAAAACAGACAAAAACAAATACTCGGAAGATTAGATGAACAATAATAAGGAAATTAAGAGTCTTATTTGAAAAGGAAACAGAAAATGTAAGTATTATTGAAAGTTATGATGAATCTTGAAGCAATAAATATATAAATAAATACACGGAAGAATGATATAACTTCATTTAGTCATAAATGACTATATTGAGGAGAAATGTGCCCAGATAAAATTTTAGAAAATAAATATACAAACAATATGACTTTTGAAAAATCTTTAAAAATTGAAAGAACAATATGAAATAGATAAATAATTGAGAATTATTGAGTATCTTAAATAAAGATTAAAAACTTGATATGAAATGTGTAAATATAGAAATAGAAATTATAGAAATGAAAAAGAAGGATGAAGGATGTAAAGAAATAAACAAGTAAATATGAAAAAAATTGTCAAAAAAATAAATAAAACAAATCAACATCACCTTATGCAATAAAGAACTGTATAGAGACCCTAAAATAAAAATAATGTTACTTTTGTTAATACGTTTTCCAAAATATGAAGACAATTAAAAGCAATATTATTTAATTCAATTAGTTTTGACGAAGATAGATAGATCGAATAAAGAATATTATTACAATACACAAAGTGGATTTATTGACAAGTAAATAAATAAGCTAATTTGCTATGTATTCATTTTAAAAATTGCACTTAGAGTAAGAAATTCAACTGAATCCATAAACTAAATAACACAAGTGACTCTGGATTGGATACCTTTACAAAGGATATATATTGGAGATGCAACAATTTTCAAAAAAATATTGAACCATGTGGTCTGGCATCGACAGTTCAATGCATGCGCATTAATTGAGGTTCTTTTGGTGTTCAGCTTTTCATTCGTTGTCAGTCTTATCTCTCTGTATTTGCTCTACTTCATTTGTTCCTGCAAGTCAGTGCACAGGATTAAGGGCACTCCTTCCAGTGCAAGAAGCAGAAGCTGCACTACTGCTAAGAGAAAATAGGCAGCAATATGCACCCACACTCTCAATGTGAGAGGCCTTTAGTCTTCTGGTCTTTGGTGAGTATAGGAATGAATATAGTTCAGCATTTGTCAAACCTAAAATCAAACATTTCTGCGCTAATCAATACTGCTATTGAGTCTCATTGCCAGGTCCACAGAATGTCATCTCATCAGAGTACATTCAGTTTGCATGGGGAACATAAACTCTGAGCACATCATCATAGTGCATCAAATTCAGCATGACATATGTGAATAAAAACAAGAATAAATCTTTAATGTAAAGTAAAGTAAAAAAAAAAAAAAAAAAAAAAAAAAAAAAGCTACAGACTTTGAAGTTCTGTTGGTCTGTGCATTTAACTAAAAACCAAACATTATTTAAAAATGCAAATCAAAAACAGAACAGATTACACAAAACAATCATATATTGTTTGTAGAGTTTTATATACAGTGTGATTTTTTTATTGTAGGTTTAACATATATTGATTTTGTCATACTGGATGCATTTAATGGCCTTAATTTATGACTTTTTCCTTTTTTTTTCATTGTTTTGTCCATATTCCTTTGTTGCCTCTTAGCAGTGAAGTTGTCAGTCTGTAATTTGTGTAATTTGTCCATCCAAGGCTTCTGTTTTAAAGTAAATTAAAGCAGACAGGCCTCACTGTGAAGTAAAAAGGTGTCTGTTGTGTATTAAATGTGACATCAGAGATCCTCCAGTGGCAGCTTCAGGGTTAATGCAGGACAGTCAGGATGGTGAGTCAGTCGTCTTTGTCTCCCTCCAGCAGGTTTCATGCCTCCTCTTGGCCGCTTTGATTTGTGAACATTTCACTTATTTTCACACTCACGCTGACGCCCTCTCCTACACAAGAATCCTTTGTGTCTGGATGCATGTTCATCCTGTTGTGCTTTTTACCCCTGATCGTACAATAACTGAGGGAACAAGCTGGAAAATACTCGACAGTAAAGCTGAATTTTCAACAATGCATTTGATCAAGTCTAGACAATGTTACAGTGTTATAACATAATACCAGATTGTAACCATTTTAAGTCCAGAAACAGAAAAAATATAATTTACTCATGTCTGCATTTTTAAAGAAACTACAAAAACATGTTTTCTGATTTCTAATTTCTATTAACATTTAAAACAGTTGATACCTCAGCATTAGCTGTAGCCAGAGATGGAGGCAAGTGCTTTTTGGGGGTTTTCACTCTATCCATTAAGGTGATTTTTTAAATTGTGAATTGGATATCGTAAAAACAATCCGAGTTGTATTCTTAAAAAGATATCCCAACATTTTTTTTGTTTTCATGTCTTGCCTCACCCCTGGGTCCATGACAAGCAGATAGAAACTAAACCGCATGCGCAAACCACCGCAGTCGTGCTTTGTTTGGTTGACCTACTTACAACAAAGTTTAGAGAGACTAAGATTAGCACTTTATTTAATTTTTGAAAGAAATATATGTGAAAGAAAAATCTGAAGAAATCATCCTCGTCCTCTCTTACAAAGTCGGCCATAATCCCTAGAACCAATCTTCTTCTACTCATAAACAGAGGTTTTGATTTGTTGACCTACTTACAAGCACATCCGGGGTGGTTTGTGCATACGCCCTGCGGTTTAGTTTTGGATGTATTTTTCATTCAAAAATTACGTGAAGTGCTAATCTTAGTCTAAAAATAGACAATGTCACATAACTTGACAAAAAAAATGAGTCCCAACAAGCACATAGGACCGTTGAGAGTTGCTGAAGAGTTTATCTGATGACTGTAGGCAGAGGCAACGGTTCCCATTGACTCCCAGTGTTTGAGCTAAGCTAATTAGCGGTGTGCAAGCTCTGCCCGTCTCTTCATTGCTGCTGGGAGTCCTTTCAGCAATTTCCCTGACCGTTGGAAAGTACCTGATACAACCCAACGTCAAATCGCTGAACTATCCCTTAAAAAAAATAACAATCTCTAACAGTAACAATATAACATAACAGCTCCAGTCTTTCGTCTTTGCCCATCACTGCACTTAACTATTACTCTCCAGCATTGGTAGACTTTTAACAGGCATAAAACCACCAGGCAGTTGTTCTAGATTTGTTGTTACTCCAGCCTCCTGCCTCAGACTTTTTCTGTCACATTTCAAAAGTTTTTGTCAAATATGCTAGATTGGATGGAAACATAGTGCTTTATCTCTCTCCCTCTCTCTCTTTCTTTCTGATGCTCTGACATGCGTTCTCGAGGGAGCCTTCACAAGTTAACACAGTGGAAGAAACAGCACTTTAGGAAGGTCAAACTCACATTTACACACACACACAGCACTGTTAGAGGAAACCACATGTGATTTGAGGGGAGTGGCACTCAGTGATGTCGACAGCTCTGCTTTAAAACCTCTTTCACCTGGATGGTTTGCCCTTCACACTGGAGAGCACTTGATATGACGGGTTGAATATCTGAGAATTCTGATTTTCATCCATGAGAGGCGATTTTCAGCAGCAGCTGAAGAATATCCTTCTGTCATCAGATTTTGTTGTTGTCAGGAGCATAAATATCCTTTCTCCCTTTCCTTGTCTCCACAGTACACTAGAAACAACCTTTGACACCACAGTCACCACAGAGGTCAACGGGCGTGGCCTTCCAGCCCTCACCGCACGCTCCTCCCCCATGGCCTGGCGTCTCGGCCAACCCCAAACCCCACGTCTCCAGGCAGGCGAAGCCCCCTCAATGCCCAGCGGCTACTCTAGCCCGAGGGGGACCACGACGAGCGCCGGCTCCACCACTGGGCGATATAGCGGTCACTCGGACCCCTCCAGGTTTGTGTTCAGCGGCGCCTTGAGGCGAGCGACAGCAGCAGCAGGAGGGGCAAAAGGGGCGGAGCATGGGGAGAAGGGAGGAGGAGGAGGAGGTGGAGGGCTGGAAAGAGGGAAGCAGATGGAGGTGGCAGGGTACATGAGTGATGGGGAGATCCTGGGGAAGAACGGACGGATGGATGAGATCACCAGCGGGTAGGATGATGAGTGTTAATATGTTCGCCTCCTCTGATGCTCTGACTTACTCTGAGTTTGTGCTTGGAGGAGCTAATCTAACCTGATAAACCAATAATAAAACAATCACCTACTAGAACAAAAGAGTGAATAAATGCAGCTTGTTGTGCTTATCCTTGGATTAATCCTTTGATAGTTGGTCAAATTTTGGTGCTTAAAACGAGACTCATGTTTACCTTTACTCACCATAAATGAGGTGACTGCTTGTGCAGAGATTAGCAAATATGCTAACAGCTTCAGCGGCAGTTTTAAAAGGTACCACGACTGTGAAGACAAATAGTCATAAATATGCTTTAATGTTTATCTAATACTAGAATATGTTGTTAAAAAAGCATGAAGAATTGTTATTTCTTTAAAATCACAATTTTTTCTGACGCAGCCATTGTTTTATGAGCACAATGCATGCCGGGTGGATGATGTTTAAGGGTTGCACTGTGCCCAGCCGCTACATTTACTCACTGGCTATCAGCAGCGAGAATACCATAATAATGCCACATTGTGCTACTTTTGGGTGCAATTTTCAGTCAAAGGGAAACAAGGGAAGTGATGTAAGTCTACACAGCTTCACAAGTGACAAGAAGAGAAGAAAAGAGTGGGAAATCGCTTGTGGGTGTACACAACTTCTAAAGGACCCGCAGCTATGTTCTTGCCACTTCTCTCCAGATGCATTTGATGCGTTTAGCCGAGCCAAGCTGCTGTGCAGGGTTCCCTGTGCTGAGCATGAAGACATGCTTGAGGAAATGCAATAGGCAGGAGACACTTGGTGTTCTTCTGTGAGGATGTCAACAACTTGCCCCTGCAGATGTAGCTGATGGCGAACCATCGAGCATGACCACGATCACAGAGGAAGCAGACAACGAGTCTGTAGACTTACAGACTGCTGTGTTGACTGATTCATCTGCAGGAGTGAGTTGTTGACATCCTTGCTGGAGAACATCCAGCGTCTCCTGTCTTGGCTTTAGTCTATGTAACTAGCAGCACCTGTGAGCTCTTTCAGCAGCTTGGCTCGGCTAAACGCATCAAATGCATCTGGAGAGAAGTGGCGAGAACATAGCCGCAGGTCCTTTAGAAGTTGTGTACACCCACAAGCGATTTCCCACTCCTTTCTTCTCTTCTTGTCACTTGTGAAGCTGTGTAGACTTACATCACTCCCATTGTTTCCCTTTGACTGAAAATTGCACCCAAAAGTAGCACAATGTGGCATTATTATGGTATTCTTGCTCCTGATAGCCAGTGAGTAAATGTAGCGGCTTGGCATAGTGCAACACACGTCATCAACCCAGCATGCATTGCGCTAGTAAAACAATATCTGCATCTGTAGGTTAAAATTTGTGTTATAAATTGCGATTTTTAAAGAAATAACAATTCTTCGTGCTTTTTTTAACAACACATTATAGTATTAGATAAAGCATATGTACGACTATTTGTCTTCACAGTCGGGGTTCCTTTTAACACATCTAGACCACATTTCTTTATTAAATGAAGAACAAACAACACTGACAGTGTTTCTCCATAGAAACAATATTTACACTCCACTTGTGACATGTTTTGGTGACAGTTTCTTCTATGTAGTGGCTCATGCGGCGGTAGGGCCCGCCTACTACATCATCAGAATGACACACTATGAATGTGATTGACAGAATGATCATCCAATCACCTGCTGGATACGCTTTCGAAATGTTCTGTGTGAATATCTCAAAAATTTAAAACTATCAGCAGAATTGATGAGTTGCAAGTCACACAGACATTGTCCCATTTGCTGATCTGCATTTTTCCAAACCTGTAAATTTGTTAACAAAACATATATCAGATCTTTCGTGTAGAATAACTTCAACTTCAGCTTAAACTTCACCTTATTAATAATCTCTTAACCCTTTAATGCCCGAAAACACAAATTATACCCAGAAAATTCTAATTTTTTGGAGCTGAAATGTTTATTTCACTGTTTACTGAAATCCTTAAATAAATCAAAATTTCCATCAAATTTAACATATATTTTTTGTATCTCATTTGAAACATTAGGTGTTTTTGGCAACTGAAAATCCATTTGAGGAAATTTTTATCATTTATCTGATTGTATTCAGATGTTTCTTTAGTAATTTGTTGATCATATTGATGAGATAGAGGTTTCATAAAAGTATGTATCAAATATGATACAAAAGGCATTAAAGGGTTAAAGGGCAATTTGGTGTGCAGCAGTTAATCACAAAACACTCAGTATACAGTAAAAACTCACAATAAAAACAACAAAAACACATAAAAAAAAACAATCATAACATAAAACAATAGGCACACACCATGTCCAATACAAACAGAGGCATGAGGTCAGATGTCAGGACCTGTTCAATGCAAACACAGCAGCTCAAACAGCTCCAGAACTTTGCTTTAAAAAGATTGCAACAATATCATGATCTACTGCAAATATTGCACTTGTTACAGCCTATATCCAATACACACCGTATATAATTAATACCATAATAATAAATGATGCTTCATGAGAAGCTGACAGACAAAGATAAAGTGCATTGACAGCAGCAAACAAGAACAGAATTGATCAGAAACAGTGCATTACCTCGAGAGTTACCTCTTCCTCCCCTCAGAGAAAATAAGTCAAAGAACACCAGTGGTTTGACTGAAATGTGGCACCTTTTGACTTGCTGTTGCAAAATGTATCTCCATGAGGAGGGGAAGGTTTCTCAAAATGTCCCTGCTCAGCACGTCCTCTTTGAGTCACTAGAGTTAACATTCATCTTTTTCCAACCAGAGGGGAATTATGTGATTGTAATTGCATGTTTTTGGCTTATTTATGCATTCAACACACCAAAAGTCCAAAACAACTCCTGTCAAATCTTGAAGATTCAAAAACAAGGCAACTGGACTGTGTAGAGTTTGTTGGGAAGACGTTTCACTTCTCATCCAAGAAGCTTCTTCAGTTCTTCACTTCTTCAGAACTGAAGAAGCTTCTTGGATGAGAAGTGAAACGTCTTCCCAACAAACTCTACACAGTCCAGTTGCCTTGTTTTTGAATCTTCAAGATGACCATGACCTGGATGAATGAGAATCTACACAGACAAACTCCTGTCAAACAAGGCCCTGATTTTATATTTGCATGGACAACTCATAAAAGACATTGCTGAATAGTGGTTAATGTATTTGATAAGGTACCCCTCTGTTTTTGCCATTATATAAAATGAGAGTAATCTTTGAGAAGGACTAGGTTAACAAATCATTGATTAAAACTAAAATAATTAATTCAAGGCTGTTCTCCTTTTGTAAGAAAATTCAAATGATACACGCAAGACATATTCTGCTGTATGGTAAAAACACTTTCAAACTCTTTTAAGAACTGTATTCATGCGGTTCCCAAGGCCTCTTCCATCTTTCATCGTGCTCTAATACAAATGGTCCACTGACATGCACCAAGGCTATCATTGGCCTGTCATACTTTCAAAGGCAAGGCCTTCTTCTCACTGATATGTCGCCTGAATGAAAACAGATGAGTCAGTCTCTCACAGAGCATCACTACAGTACGTTTGGGCCTCTGACCTTCATTCATTCACAAAGAAAAAGCCATGAGTCAGCTCAAGGTTTGCATAAAATTCATTCTTAACACCTACACACACAGATCCCCCTCGGGATTGATGCACTTAATTTTAGGAAGAGCTTTTTAGGCGGAGCAGGGTGAAGTTAAAGCTAAGCGCAGAGTGATGTAGCATAACATGGGCAGGATTTAAAGACGTGTCAGGACAGAAAATGTAACAACACGATGGGAGGGAAAGGTAATTGGCTGAATTATTAGCTTAATTAGCTCAACACTAATGATCTCTGTGTTCTATCAGGCGTGTCAGATTACTTTCTGGCTTTACCCTCAAATCCTACCACTTACTCTCTGCCACTTACACAGATACACAGATATATGAACACAGCAACATGCATTGGGCTGGTAATTTTACAAAAACTGAAAATAATCCAAACCTCCTCTTGTTCTGGTTCAGTAACTACTTCTAATCAGTTCAAAGGTACAGAATTAATCAAACATTTAAGGTCAAACCAAAGCTCGACATCTTCATGCTAGCCTAAGCTAAATGAAAAAAATAAATTAAAACAAATATCATGTCTTGATATGTTTTAGCTGAGGGGTCATACATGATATTCTTTATATCTCTATAGAAATTAAAAAAGTTGTCATAGTCAGTGTTGTCAGCACATTGTTAAATTAGGCTAACTCAGTGTTCAATATATACATTTTAAGTGTCTGAATGATCTTAATGAGTTCTTATTTATGTTTCTATCTAGTTAGTAATTACTATTCCTTTTTAAATTTTACCTAAATTAAGGCCAAATGTAATAGTCATACAGGTAATTGGAAATTTAGCCATTTTAGATTAATTGTCTGTTATTTACATTAAATAATGTTTCTGTTCAAATAAACATTAAAATATAACTTTAAGCAAAGAAAAGTTAGTGAAAGGATCTGTGAACAAATAGAGATCCAACATCAATATAAATCACCTGTAGCCTGATGTTTATCACAATTAACAGTCCTCATGTGGGTCTTTTATATTTCAGGTGAGGTTACTGGGGGGAAAAAGAGTATAACAGGTTTACAGGTGTCTCCATTTACCAACAACTGTTCCAGAAACTAGTTCAGAAGTATTATGCATTATGTAGAAACATGGGTAGTGTTACAGCAAAGTAAAATGATCAAACTTGTTTTAGAACACAAAGTTGGATTCAGTATCAACATTTGTGCCCCTGAATCATCTTGACAGATGTGGCAGGATCCCGCTAAGCAGGGTGCTGTCTCACACAGTCTGTGCCTCAACTGAACTCAGGTTGAACTTTAAAGTCTTGGTGCCTCTGGAAATACAGTATAAGCTTGTTGACTGCCTGCACAGAAAACTACACTCACGTTTCATTCTTTCTGGTGGTATTAAGTTTTCTGTTTACCAAAAATATGACTGTACTTCATGAACATCATACATTTAGCCAGTATAGGCAAAAAGTAAAGTATCAGTATCAGAATTACAAACTTTGTTTAAAATCAAACAGTATTTGCACCTGATCCATGCCATGGAACAAGAGAGGTCTGTGACACACAACATTGGATAATTTCTTGTATTTAGTACTCAAAAATGCAGACAAATTCTAACACATTGTTTCAGTTGTACAAGAAGATTGAGAACAGCTTTGCACGTCAAGTTTGTCAGGAAGGAAAACCATTACCCCACACCTGTTCCTGGCGCTTTGTAATATGTTTTCAATCGATTTTTTATGCAATATGGACGTACTCTCTTATTAAAACATGACTGAAGATCAATTAGTCTCAGTTTTAATACCACTTAACCTGAACATTGAGATTTTATCTTTTGAAACACACAGAAATCAAGAGAATAGAACATTTTGATGACTTGTTGAGCTCATTGTTGGGAACATTTTTATGCAACGTAGACAGTCTGCAGGAGTTTGCCTGATTTTCTTATAACTAAAAACAGCGCAATTCCTAATATTAGGAACCTTACAAGCCTTATGAACTGTTGCACATATCTATCATGTGTAATTCAGCCATATCTAGGGTGTTTTGGAAGCTCTTTCCCACTTTTTTAGCCCCAGATTATTCCCGGTACCAAAGCCAACAGCAGGACTAGCAATGTTGATGTACATTTTGAAACATGTAGAGGAGTTGCCCTGCAATTTCTAGTAAGTGTGAGCTAGAAATGACCCGAATATGTGTTTTAAAGACTTCCTCTTTTGCTACTATACTATGAAAAAGGGATCAGTCTAATTCTTTTTAATTTAAATCTAATAAAATAGTTTAAATAGAGTGCTTTTAGTTCTTATTGAAGGCAGTCCTTCTACTTATCAATTTGCCTGGCTTGTTTTAATTAAAACCAGAATTAACCACATTTAACTAAGCAATACTTTCTAACCTACTGTCTGTATAAATACTTGAATATATTGTCCTGCCTTTCAGCTCCCTCCCTTTGACTCTCCTCTCACAGGTACCTTACTGACGGCGGCCTCCATCTGTATGCACGGAACGCAGGCCGAGCCTCGGACGGAGCTTCTTCTCGAGAAATATCCCAGAGAGGGAGCAAAGAGGTGCAGGGCGACATAGACAGGTAAGAATACAGCATGTCACTCATACCGCGGTGCTTGCCCTGCAGAATTGTGGGTGTGGAGCGTAAAAACGTCCAGCGGAGGCTCCAAAGATCATTCAGGGGAACACCAGATACACCAGCTTGGTGTGTGAAATATTCAAACTTGTGTAGTAGTTCAGTGTTTTAACGGATGAAGCTTTTAGATCCTAACATGTTTGGATGAATGGACGGCATTAATGGGTATGAAAGCTGCAGTGACTTTTTTGTTGGCATTCACTTTGAGCTGAATCCAGGTGGGTCTATGTGACGCTGTATCCACCAGACTGTGATCTGCAGCCAGTGATGCATGTGCGTGAGAAAAGTGGCGTGTTTCTGAGAGTGGCGGAGAGGTTGAAACACATCAGCTTCTCCGAGCAGAAGTTTCTGTCAAATACTCTTCACAGGCAATTAGATACAGAGATCCGTTCACCTTGGAGCTGCTACCAGGATAACATTTGCACGCAGTAAAGGAGATGTAGAAATCCTGATATTTATGAGGGAATATCAGGAAATTTAGAGATTTATTGCAGAAATGTGCTGTTCATGTTGCTCGGCATAATTAGGATTATCCCTGACTCTCTCAAGTTTTAAAACTCCATTGGACTTGGTAAGGTTAGGACTATTATGTGTGGTCATGTATGTCTTTTACTAATATCATTATCCGAAAGATAAGGACTGTTACCGAAAGAAAGCAATAAAAAAGCAACTGGTACAAGGGAAAGTATCAAAACTATCCTAAATGTGAATTAGAAGTTTGCCCACTCAAAAAAACCCTTATTGCACTCACTGGCTGACGTTGGCCTGTCCTCACAAAATTAGCTCCTACACAGGTAAGAATAATTTTCTGAAGAGGCCAGAACAGGGCTTTATTAGATATTTTTGGGGTTGGTAGTGGTCTAAAAATAAAATCTCATATTTTTTCTGATAAAAACACAATTTCAATCCTCAATTTTGGTTTTCCCTATCAAAGCAAAAAAAAAAATTGTGTAATGACACAAAAATGAACCCATAACAAATGAATATTATCCAAATAAAACCTTGCACAGCAGCTGGATCTGTTACAGTCAATGTCTGTAATCAGGCAGATCCACTTTGCCAAGCCGCAATCTACAACAACTGTGAGGGGCATGGCCCAGTTAGCGTCCTTTGAAGCAGAAATTGTGGGGACTACAATCAAGATGACAGCAGGAAATTGCAGCACATACAGAGATTAGCATATATGCTAACAGCTTCAGTAGCAGTTTTTTCAGATCTGACTGTATTTCTTTATTTAATTAAAGACAAATACAAATACTGAAAGCTACAGAGCCCCTAAGGTGCCACGGAGAAAAAAAAATAATAAATCGTGCGCACGATATATTAAAACGTGCGCACGTTTAAGATAAAACGTGCACTCGACTTAATTATACAGGCAAGCGGCAACAGACAGCCGGGCTCATCAGTGGATGGCGGTAATGCCCCATAATATTGTGGTCACCTGCCAGTAAAAACCAAGAAGAAGAAGAAGAAGAAGAAGACTTGCTGCCACCCGCTGAATAAGGTGGAGGGAGTTAGCCCTGAAGTTAGCTACAACTTCGCCTCTGTAGCAGCAAACAAGTCCCCCTGTGCATCCCAGGTCAGGACACTGACTGAATCTGAGTACTCCTTCCGCCGGCTGAGCCTGTTGTCTTTTAGTATGCACAGCAAAGTTCTCCAACTTAGGATTATTCCATCTCTCATGGCAAGAGCAGCAAGAATGTCATTATATGACACTCCGAGGTGGAAGTAAAAGTTAACTAGCTCACTTCTTCTCTCCATTGTGTGTGTCTGTAAACATCTGACGTCAAAGTTAAAACGTGGTAAATAACTTTATTTCGTTTGCACATTTTAGTATCTCGTGCGCACGTTTAAGCTAAAACGTGCGCATGAATAGGTATTTTGTGCGCATGTTGTAATATATCGTGCACTCGTTTTACTATCTCGTGCGCATGATTTTTTTTTTTTTTTCTCCGTGGCACTTTAGGGGCTCCGTAGAAAGCACTTTTTGATAGAAAGTATGTTTTCGCTTCTCTTCCAATGTGTTTTGGTGAGTTTGTTCTACATATTGGCTCAAGCTTTGTATTTTATACAGCAGCAGTATGACATTACCTGATTGGCTGGTAATGAAAGTGATTGAGAGAAAAATCATCCAATCACCTGCCAGATATGCTTTTGAAATGTTTTGCCCATTCCCAAACACTTCTATGGGCTCTTGCACAGATAGACTAGTGAAATGTAATGAACGGTCTAGCTGGTGTGTCAGGCTTATCCAAATATGTCTTAAAACTAAACAGAGTTTCCCTCTTAGAATTACCCCCATTTTCCATGTAGTTTACCTGCATAGTGTTCTGTACGCGTTGCATACCCCACAACATATTCGCTCCCAGTCTCATCAATCAGTTGGTTTCCACAGCCTGTACATTGATCCCTGTGCGGAGTGGAGTAAATTACACAGACCGTTTTCGTGGGATGCTGGAAATACAAGGAAGCAGTGCAGCGAGAGGCATGGCATCCGGAAGATCTACAAAGCTTTTGTGTGTATCTACTCTATAGGAGTCCAAAAATGAAATACAAAGGCCTGAAAATGATGATAGTAGTTCCCCCTTTAAGTGCGCACTGCTATTTTGTTATCAAAGGCACATTATGTAGTTTGGAAGTAGGCGGTCTTGTCTACACTGACTCTGAAAGCTACACTATTTTCTGAGAATATTAATTTAGAATTATCTTGTTAGTCTTTAATCTCATTAAAGAATGAAGCCTAAAATCGTGCAGAAAATGGCAGCACATACCAATGTGAAACCAGTGAAAATTTTCAGTATTTCTATCTTCAACTAACTTTAGATATTTTAAAGAATTTGCAGAAAGATCTGTTGCCAAACCATTTACAACAGTAACAAAACTTTAAAATTTGCACCAAAACTTGCAAAACTTAAGGAAAAGACGCTCTCTCATAAAATAAAATGATACAAAATAACAAATCAGTATAAAATACTGAATTAAAATAAACATATATCCAACAAGACAAAGTATTCATCTAAAGGAAAAAAAGCCATTCTAACCTTGTTTTTATCTCACATAAATGCTCCCTTTCTCCCAGCATGAGTTTTGAGGATTATATGAATATCTGCTTATCTCTATAAAGTAGCCTCCAGGCTCTGACACCACACAACAGTTTAGATAGAAGGAGCAGAGGTCAGTTGCAAAGTGCCTCATTTTATTCTCATGGAGTAAGTAGAAAGGCAGAGGAGATAAGAAGAGTTTGCAGAGTTTATTTATCTGTCAGCTGAAGGTTATAAGGTTATAAAGGGGAGATAGAAAAGAGTGGAAATTATTCTGCTCTGGAAAGGTTACATGCTGAGAGTTTCAGGAGATGTTCATATTGTAGCCGACAGTGTTTTCACACATGCACACCTGAAGGTTTATAGCTGTTGATGTGCCATCAATCACACTTGTCCCTCACTGCTTCTTCTCCTCACTTCTAGGTGAAGGATATTTTTTTTTGGCTCTTTTGCCTTTATTGATAGCAAAGAGACAGTGGATGTAGTCAGAAAGGAGATGAGGAAGTAGGAAAAGAAGTGTAGGAAATGAGCCACATGGGGGAATCAAACCTCAGCTGCCTGCCTGAGGTGAATGCTTCAGTTTATGCTAGTGTGCTGATGCATCCCTCTCGGCTACTTGAACTCCCTGGAGTTGTTATTCTCAATATATTATTGGAAATTTCCTGTTTTTGTTGTAATCAACTTCAATTTTAGGACACAAACAGGCAAATTATTCATCTGGATTTTACCCAGAATTTTCCTACAGACCCCATGCCTTTTAACCCTCCTTTAGAGCCTGTGTGAAATTGCTTATGTGAGGGTAGGTGCAATAAGTTTTATTTTTCTTCATAATGAAACTGGGATAGCTTGTATTTTTAGGTTGTGTTGCATGTGCAAAGGCAAACATTGTACATTTCCATCTCCAACTTTACTCTGAAATGTTCATGGCTGCCCCATTTCAGGGTTTCTGTGTGAATTAAGGGTGAGAAGGAGCAGGAAATATTCAAGAAATGTCATGCCAAGGGATAATGGTTAAATCATGTGGCATATACAATAGTTGTGCATGTAGTGAAGCTGCTTCCTGCCTTCTGTGTTTTTTTGGTATGTCCTTTTTGTCTTGTTTGTTGATCTTAGAATAGGTCTTAAAGCGTTGATAAGGGCAGGAATCATTATCATAAGCTCATGTTTTGTCAGAGATTTCTGCTTCTTTCTTTTGGCGTCCTGTGCTTCCTCCTCAGACTGCCTGACTGCCTGAGCTCTCCCCGTCCATCATAGATAGTCTCCCACTGTGAGGCGCATGTGTGAACAACCAACTTACAAGGCTTTCAGGGAGGCCTGCCCTGAAGTGTTCATTAAATTTTCAGAAGTGCATGTGTGAAAATGACTTTAAATTGTCTGTTTTGCACCATGTATCCAAACAGAGCAGGTAAACAGAAAAGTTTTTGTCCTTCAGAGGTGATGTGCAGGGCACGCACATCTCCCCGCTGCAGAAAGATCCTCAGCTAAATGAGGTGAAAAGGAGAGGCGTGCGATCGATTCGAAGCCGTCAGGCAAAGATTGTGATGACAGGCCCTCAGAGAGGCTGCTGGGAATCGACTGACGAAATGACATTTCCCACTGTCGCAACTTCAGCTTCTGCCAAGACTTCAATGAGGAGTGGGAGGCATGAAAAGCAATCAGATACAGCTCTCAAGAATTACTCGGCTTTTGTTGTAAAGCTGTAAATTAGTCGAGTGCCGCTAAAGATGCCGTAAGCCTACAAGGAAGTGCTCACTGAGATTGGAGTTATGCCGAACCAGGAACAATGTATCCTCTGTTTAGTTGTTTAGATGTACAAGTTTACTTTTGAAAAATTCCCAACTTTCTGTTTGATTGGTAATGATGTTTCCTTCTGATGAATCTGCATTCGTTTTTACAACACCACATGGGGGCTGCAGAGTGATGGAGTATGTAGGGCTGGTTCCTTCCTGCTAGAAGGTTGATGGATTGACTCCCTTTCTGTAACCTTGCACAGCAGCTGGACCTGCCTGATTCAATGTCTATAATCAGGCAGATCCATCTTGCCAAGCTCCAATCTATTGTAAGTGGCCCAGAGCAGGACGGCCCAATCAGAGTCCTTTACAGCAGGAAAAGGAACAAGATACGAGTGAGTCCACAGCAGGAAGTGACAGATTCAGGGATGAGCATAGATGCTAACAGCTTCAGTATCAGTTTTATCCGATTGTGACTGCCTCTCTTTATTAAATGAAAAACAAAATCCAACATTACAAACCTCTGAATAATAAAAATATTTTTGCTCCAGTTCTGACATGTTTTGGTGAGGTTTTGTTTGACGAAGTGGCTCACATTCTGTAGCACAGTAACTTCTGTCTGTGACATTATCTGATCGGCAGACTGGCAAAACAATCGTCCAATGATGCTGGCTAGGCTTCTGAAAGGTTCCACCCTCCCCAAACACTTTCTATGGGCTCTTTGCCAGACGGACAACTGAAATATATCGAACAGCCCATTGGTGCGTCAGTTTATCCTTTCTGTGCGAGTTTGCATTTTTTTGCTGTGCCTGCGTAGGTTTTTAAAGTTTTCTCTTACAGATCATAAACATGCTTGTTAGATTAACCGATGACTCTTAATTGCCTGTAGATGTGAGTGTGTCTGTGTGTCTGTGTGTCTCTTTGTGTCAGCCATGTGATTGGCTGGCAACAGGTCCAGGATGTACCCCACCTCTTGCCCAATGCCAGCTGGGATGGGCTCCAGCCCTCAGAAACCTGAAAAGGATTAAGTGATATTGATAATGGATGGACACTTTGTTGGCAATAGCAGAGCCAAAGGACAGATGTTCTTGGTTGTCTGACCTTCTCCTCAGAGCATTCTTGCCAACGCAATATCTGAAAAGTATTTGTTTTACCTTTGCTCAAATTTGGCTTGGGCTCAGGGATGAACTGAGGAGATTTGGAGGTCAGAAGTCGAGGTCTTTTGGCTGGTGATCTTTCTTTGCTTGTAAATGCAAAATCTCAAAAACACACTGAGGCTTTTTCCTTAAACTTTCAAAACATTCACTCTGATAAACAATATAGATTTAGCAGATGATAACTCAGAGATCTCCCTTACCTAAGACAGTTTTGGTTATTTTATTTACTCAAGCATGCCTTGTTAACATTAAAGAAGTCATAGGTCAAGGATCAAGATATTTGGGTCACATTTTAATCCTTTGCTTATTAACTTATAAACTCAGATGTGATTTAAAAGTATTATTTTGGGCCTTTTTCGTGCCTTTATTGATAGAAGAGAGTGATTGTTTCCATAGACATCTGAAAAAAAAAGTGAGAGAAGGCAGGGGAGGACACTGCAAATGGGCCAGCAGAAGCATATATTGACGTGCCCGGTTGTTTTCCACTCAGCCTAACCAACACCCAAAAATCTCAGGGGGTTTGAGGACTTAATATTATTTTGCACAAATGTCCACTCTGACTCATGCTTGGACTAATTTGATTTTGTAGTCAAAGATCAAGGACATTTGTCCGCATGGTTCTGACTTGCTTGCGAGCACATAGTCCTAAATATTCTTCAAGAAATTTTTCTCATTTTTTGAATAAATATCAACTTTGATAAAGAATAAAAAAATTAATAAATTGAAGTCATAGGTCAAGGTCAATAGGCCTCTTGTTCATTGCTTGGGAATGAGATATTTCAAGAGTGCTTTGAGGAATTTCCTTTAAACTTTGCACAAATGTCCACTAGTACTTAAGATCAAACTGTGAACACAGCAGAATATCATGACCATTCATTTATGTTCGCAATATTTCATCAAGGCTTTAAAGGATTTTCCGATAACCCTGTCAAAATGGGCGCACATGGGGTTGTATTGACTTGCACTGTTGCCTCAAAGGGAAAAAGATTGTCAGTTTAATTCTGGTCAGGGTATTTCTCTTTGGTCCTCCTGGGTCCACTGGTTTTCTCCCACCGACCAAAAAACATGCTTGTGGCTCTTAATTTCTTGTAGGTGTGAGCATGCCTGTTTTTTCTCTACATATGAGCCAAGTGTTTGGCTGGTGAGCAGTCCAGGGTGCTCCCTGCCTCTTGCCCTCAAGTCTCCCACGACCAGAAAGGGACAAAGCAGCCCAGAGAATGGATGAATTTTCACAAGTTTCCACTCCAGTTTAAGGATGAACTGATCAGGTGTTGGAGGTCAAAGTTACAAAAAGGGATCAGACCTCAGAATTCAGGACTTTTTTACACACACGTCCACTCTGATTAAAAGAAAATTGATTACATATCAGGGTTAGGAGCACAAATGATAATGTCCCTGAGCCTCATACTGCTTCCTTTTATCACATTGGTATGTCTTAGGAATACTTCTCCTCAACTTGAATTTCTGCTCTGATTCTGAAAGAGCTGATCAATTAAAGATATAAGGTCAGGGTGACTGCAAATCCAAAATCTTGTGAGCAATTTATTTCAAGACTGCATTTTGGGATTTTTTTCAACTTGGCACAGACTGTAATTTAAACTTGAGGACAAATGGATTCAATTGTGGTGGTCAAGGTTGCCACCTATTTCTGAAGGATTTTCTTCAACTTTGCAAAATGGTCCGGTCTAACTCAAGGATCAATCAATCAGATTTTGGACTACAAAGGTCAAGGTCTTCAGGCTTACATTCATCCCCTGCTTATAAGATTTTACAAATATTACCAAGGCACCTCAGCCCTTTTCCTTGACCCACTCTGTGCTGTAGCAGTCCAGCATTTGTATTTCTTGCAGGGACATGATTTTCAGTTTGCTGTATAATCCCATTGTCCCTCAGCCTGATGGTCCTGCTGTTTCTGTGCTCCCTATCACAACCATGAGCAACACCACAGTCAGTCACCCCGTCAGCCATCATATCTGAGATCGACAGGGCATCAAAACATGCTCAACCTGTCCGGAGGTTTAGAATCACAGATTAACCTGCCCTCATGCCTGTCTGAGCCGGATCTGCCTGTCAGACTGTCAGACGCTTTGAGGCGGAGGGGATGGATCTGATAAGAATAACTATGAACCCAGCGAACCATTTCCTCCATTCGCCCAGTCTTAGCCTCACCCTGCATGTGCTTTTATCTCTGCATATGAATATTCTCCCTCAAGTTTATCTCACCTTGCTTTGACATAAATCCCCAAAATTGCAGCTTTTCCCTTCTAAAGTCTGCATTAGCGCTCAGGGCCTCTGGGACGATGAGGAAATATTGATGTCTACTTCCTCTTCAGATGCCTGCAGGCAAGAAACTCCCAAAAGAATCTGAACTCTGGAACCCTGCTTTCCTTCCTTCCCTACTCTCTATACATCACCCTTTACCCAGCTGTAAGACTGCACACACCCCTTTCATGCCCCCCTCTGACATGTCATTGTCAGACGTTGTGCTATCACTCCCAGCTGACAAACGACAAAGCTCAGGGGAGGAAATTCATTTTGGAAAGCAATTGCTCACCGTGCTTCATACCTCAGGTTGGCTTTAGCTCCCTCCCCAGGACAGGATCTGCCTCTCGTGATTGGTTCCTTCTTTATCCTAGAGCATTCGTCTTCTGCTCCACATAACCCCCAGCTTAAAGTGAAATAGGGAAGGGATAAGGTCCAAGTTCAAACAATCTGTTCACTGACTTTGTTGAACTTTTATCCCATGAAACTTACCTGCTGCTTTTATAGCAATGACCAGCAGTGCTGTAGTTCTTGAGTTGTGTAGTATCACCTTCCCTATATTTTTCATATTTACTCTATGATCACTCATAACTCTTAAAAAAATGTATTTTTTTATCTCCATGCCTGCTTAATTGATGCTTAATTTTGTCACTTTTATCTTTGAGAAACTGTTAGACAAATACAAGGTACAACACATTCAGTGTTTCTCTGAACTTTTCCAGGAATGCCGTTAAAAATAATTTTTACTTAGTGAAGTAATGAAGGGATTTCAGTCATACTCGAAATGATGTTTGCTCTTTATCATATGCCACATTTAAAGGAAAATCATGTTGAAAGTCTCTAAGCATTACCCAAAGAAAGATTCTGACCTTGTGGCATTCCTCTTTGGTTTACACACAATTAAGGCTAAAAGCATTTTCTGAAATAAAGCATTGCTCACACCTCAACCACAAGGAACAACCTTGAAGCAGCACTGCATTTTAGGGTCTACTCTTATAAACCTTTGCAATTCCTATTATTAAGACTCTTGAAATATTCTGGTTGCATTCAGCACAAAAAGCTGTGTAGTTTTATTATCTCAGCAACAACTTAGTTTGCTTTCTTTCAAATTCAAAGCTCTGTTTCTGGCTTACAAACCAGGAACAATGACGGCTCCCGTTTACCTGGAATCCCTCATCCAGGTCTGCACTTCCTATCGCTCGCTAAGCTCTACCTGCGAAAGACACCTGGTGCTCCCATCTCAGCATGGCTCAAAATCACTAGCTAGCCTCTTCTCCTCTGGTAGAAGGAGTTCAAAGGTTTAAGACCCAGCACTTTGTGAAGAACTCAGCACTAACTATGTTTATGCTTAATGTGATGTTGATGCCAATGACATGAGGACTTGATGTGTTGGTTGCCTCTTTCACTACATGGCAGCATCTGCGTCCAAGCAGACTAGAAGCAGTTTGTTGCTCTTACTAACGTTGTTCCCTCCAGTTTAGATTCTTGCTTGTGTTGTACTTACTCTCATATGTACGTTGCTTTGGACAAAAAGCCTCTGCTAAATGACATTGTAGCTTTGGTAATGACATTGCTTTCTCACATAACACATCTGGTTCATACTAAATGAAATCTGGTCCACTTTTTTGGAAAGTTCATTTGACATGGGGTGGTGTGAAATCAAATCCTAAAAACAGAGGTCTCAGTTCACTGTCATGGTTAGTTTAGAAGCTTTTTGAACCAACCAAGGAACACACAAGGAAAGTGAACCAAAAAGCAGATCAACCTGGCTTGAAACTGGTCAAATATTAAGGTATTGTTACTAGACAACATCAAGCAGGGTAAAGGCCTTTGCACATCAGACACAATTTTTCCTACGAATTAGACCCTGTCCACACGGAGATGAAAACATTTTCATATTGAAAACATTCTCTGTAAAGACCCACATCCTTTCAAGAAATGCATCCGTTCACATGAAATCACTGAAGATGTTGTAGTATATATGACAGTCCTGCAAGTGGCACTGTGACATTTCTGCAGACTTACACCAAAACCGGAGAGGAAGACATGGAGCGTGCACATTCATCAGGAGAAATGTCAACAAACACTGGCAAATACTGTTCTCCATGTCATCTTGTTACTCACATCAGTAGTAGAGGAACAGAAGATTTTGCTGTAAAAGCCAAAACAAGCTCAGTGACTTCTGCAGCACAAATGCGACACCATATTCGGCCATTGTTGTCAGGGTTCGTGCATGCAGTTTGATCTAGAGATTTGGCTATGACCTCTTCATTTCTTAAGATATCCATATTCGTTGTCCACACGGAAATGCAAGGCCACTGTTTTCAGATTCGTCCACTCTGGGACCCAATTTCAAAAACGTGCATTTTTGGGCACCTGAAATGTTGTTTCCATGTGGACGAAACACCAATATGATCCAGAGTTTGTGCAGATATGCCTGAATTCGTCTCCATGTGGACGGCCCCTAATTTGAATCCAATCATATCATTATCTGAGTAAGCCATGAGGGCTGACTTTTTACCTCTGACCTCCAAATCTAATCATATTATCCTTGATTCACCATGAATATTGTGCAAAGATTGAAGAATATTCCCAAAGGAGGCAGTTAAAGTCACGAAATAACTAACTTTTTTCATGTGTCAGAACTTTATAGTAAGTTGGAGGTTGTCTGAGAAAAGTTTATGGATTTCTTCTCCTTTGAGATATGACGTGAAGTTTAAATTGAGTTATTTGAGCTCCAAGCAGAGCTTCATAAATGCTGTTTTTTTATCATTAAGGGAAAAAAATGACCACGCTCTAAAATTCATCCCCCCCTCTCCTCTACCCAGTCTGTGGACTTCCTTTAAATTATGAGCTAGAAATGCAGAAGCACAAAAACGTCTCACTGCACCACCTCAATCATGCTTAAACACACACTTCTCTGAAAAACACATCCCTCCTGGCTCCTCGCGGCTCCTCCTGGCGCGCTGGCAGAGGTAAAGAGAGATCCTTGGAGGCAGAAATACGGAGTCTGTCTGTGTGCACAAGCCGAGATCCCACGAGGCTCATTATGCTTCACGCTCTGCTCTGTGTGTAACGACTCCCCTGGCTGCCACCCAGAGCTGCCGTACCCCCAAACCAACACAAACCCTGGAGGGTTTCATCCAAATGACTCATCAGGTAGAAAATCATGGGCAGCAGGTGACTGAGACCAGCTGGGCCTGAACAGGGTGGGCATCATCACCTGATTGTGAATGAAATACCTAAAGAATGCTCAGAGGGACTTTCCTCTAATTCAGCATAAAATTTCACTTTGATTTAAGGATATATTGAGTTAATTTCAGAGTCACAATGTCAATGTGAGTGACCTAAAATCTTAAATTAATCTGAATCATATAGTATGGGTGAATGTTTGGCATGTCTTTGAAATGTTGCACCTTGTTTCCAGGGACCGTAATGTTTATATATTATATGAAAAAGCAAAGCAACAAATAAAAAAATGCAACAGCAAATTAGAAAAACACAACAAAAACATATAAACCACAACTACAAGCCAAAAAACACAACAAAAAGACAAAAATAAAACATGATCAGAAAAATACAACAAATTCAAAACACGACATATTTACACAGTTAGAAAAAAATTTCATCCAAATCCGTCCATAACTTTTCATTATGTCTGTCTGTCTGTTTATGTTCGTTATCTTGAACACAAACAGACAGACGGACAAACAGACAAGCCAACGCTGGCAAAAACATAACCTCCTTGGCGGAGGTAAAAACAACAAGAGAACATGAAGACACGGATGAAACCAAAGATAATATATCTATAGCACAACAATAAATCAAAAACAAAAACAAGTCAACAAACAAACCCAGTAAAGAACATGAAGATTAACGAAAAACATCACATTAAAGAATGAAAAAAACAAATAAAGACTACAACCAACAAAGGAAACAAAAAATAACAGCAAATTCATTGTTGTTGTGTTTTGTTTTGTTTTTTGGGGGGGGGGGTTATATTTATATATTGATCTGTGGTTGTGTTTTCATATTTATCATTTTGTTTTCATTGTTGTTTATGTTTTGGCACTCCATATATTCAAGGAGGCTTTAAGGTTACAGTCAAAATCCTCTTTTAATCAGAAGCATGAACATAAACCATTTTGCTCTTATAAATTTAATAAAACAAGAACAAATATTAACACAAATGGCTCCCACATAAGTATGAATTTTAAAGCCGCTGATTGGTCTTAACCCAACAAGCTCTCTGGATGCTTGAGGATAGATTGAGAAAAAAAAAAATCACAAATTTGATTGAGGACATCTCCAAAATTGTGGCCTCAAAATCACATTGAGGAAAATGAAGCAGAACGAGATGTCTTTTCATTTCATCACTGCCAGTTTAGTAACAGTCTGACTTCTCTCATTAATTCAGAGAGTACAGTAATTAATAAGGATATCAAACTGCCCCTGCAGGGAATGAGGAGAAATATTCAGATTCATGATAAATACAGAGCAGCTCACACTTGAAGCACTGCCAGAGAATAAGAAAGAGGAGGAGGAAAACTGCACTTCCAAAAACATCTTTCCCTTGAGCTCCTCTGACTGAAAAGACTGCTAATTATTCTGTTTGTGAGGGCCGTCCTTCTTTTTTCAGAGGAAATAAATCTGCATGCGAGCACCTGCACAAGTGAGGACGAACATTTGCATGATCACAAGAAGCAGACGCAGCTGGGTACTCAAAACGGCTATAAAACTTCTGCCAATTACCATCAGACTTTGCTAAGTTTAGTCGCCATGTGTGCGAGCTCTTCATTAAGGTGGAAAGCAGTGAAAGAATGAGAATTGTCTGAGAGGAGACAGACGGGAGACAGAAGTCTTCACAAAGCTCGAAAGCAGAAATGTTGAGACGCTGCAGTTCAGGTGCATGTGAGAGCAGATATTTTCTTCCTAAGCGGTGCCCCTGGCAGAGACGGACTACACAGGAACTTATATAACGTCTGACTTTGTCATTGATGGCAAAAAACCTCCAAATCTCTTCACTGCTTACGGCAGCACTGACGAGCCGTGCGGCTTCATGGCAACTGTCACCGCTCTGCAGAGTGACAGCCGGGATCCTGCTCAGCTACACACAAACGGACAAAACTGAACACACACTCAGAGTACAAAATATAGTCCAGGACAAGCACATAAACAAGCTCTCTTTTACTCAACATAAAACACATTCAAACACACAGACTTGTCAACAATCCCCCAAAGCTTCACATAACATAAAAATCGCAGTTCAAACTGCCACGGTCCGGCCTTCAGACAAGAGGACGAGCGAGGAGGGGAGAGAATCTGCATACACACTCAAAGGCTAGACACCAGGATGCTAAAAGCGAAGCCCTGTAACTTATTCATGTCTCCGCTGAGAACGGGAAGCCTGTCGGTGCCAAAACATTCTCCTTGGGCATCTTTTCCTGACAGTAAAGCCACACGCACGCGCTCATCTATGTTGCATGACAGGAGGGTATTTTTAGTGCGGGCATTTTTAACCCCAGCTGAATTCACCATTGTTTTTAGGAAGGAGCGATCTGAGGAGAGATCTGGGCTTCGATTGTTCAGCTGCTCTGAGGCAGATGGTCAGTTTCTGGAAAGTTTGAGCACTGCTTTGAGCCAAATATATTCATTGGTCTGCGAACAATATCAGGCGGATATCTATTACAAATACAGACACTGAATATATTAACAGCCAAGTCAAGAAGTGTGTACTGGCCAGTATATCCTCTTACCTGTTAAAGATTTGAAGTCTGTTGGTATGACATTTTTCTTTATTTCTATATATGGGCAGACTTTACTGTGAGACAAACGGAAGCAATTCCCTTGGCCCAGAAATACCAAGGGTCCCATAAATATCTGATTGACTGACTTTAACCTGAGTGAAAGTGAAGTCCCTGTCCTTCTCTTGTCCCTCCTTCAATCCAAAACGTAAACTGTTCAACCCACCAGGAGATTGTCTGTCCATCTGGTGGTCAAAGGAACAATAAGATCTGCAAATGTTTTACAGGCAGGGGTGGATCAAGTCTTCTTGTTTGGTGTGGTCAAGACCCAGATCTCTTCAGAAATTGAAAAAAGAATATATATATATATATATAGATATATATATATATATAGATATATATAGATATATATATATAGAGTCACAGGTATATATTGGATATATACCTGTGACTCTATCTGCTTTAAGTTCTTCCTCTGTGCACTCCGGTTCATAAAGATATCCCCTCGTACCCACAACTAACAGCATGTTTTTATTACTAAAGTCAAAAACACTCATTTTTAGTTCAGTTTTAGTGAACCCGAACTAACCCTTTAATCTGTGCAGGCAATCGTTGCTAATACTGATACAGGTTCTTTGCAGACACGTCCATCTGCAGTTGTTTACTTTGCTCCATGATTGGATGGTAACTCTTAGATACCTTAGTAACACAGCCAATGGAGCCACCCTCCTTAAACTGAGTCCTTATTGGTTTAAAAGCCTGCGTCCCTTCCTAGATTTACAGAGCCAGGAGGTGGCGCAGACGTCTAATGATCTCCCGGACAAGTCATATAACACAATCCTGACAGATTATTATGTTTTTGTTAAAGCCAGTGACACAAAATAAAAACTGCATACTGCACCTTTAATGCATTAAGATGCTGTTTAAGTTGTTTTAATCCATAAAACCAAATGGAAAGTTATGTGAAGTTATGTTCGTTAATTATAATGCATAGAAAAAGGTGACCTGTGGATCTTAACTCTGCAGTGATGAAGTGCTGTATTACTAAGAGAGCGATTCACTCCATTAACTTCAATAGCTCCTATACATCTCCAGCCTTTAACATCGGGGTGATTTAAAACTTTTAATGGAATAAGTTTGCTCAGTTAAAGGGCCGATTGTTTGCAGAAGAACACTGCAGCTCATTGGACTGTTGATGCAGAGTCTGTGCCCCTGAGAGTCAGCTTGGATTACAGGAATTCATTCAACAGATTGGATTGCCTGTGTGTGTTTTTTTTAGAGATGAGGGAAATCTCATTCACTTTGCAACAAGTGGTGATGGTACAAAACGGCAGCCATGACAATAAATGCAGCTGGTCTTATCATTGTTATGCTGTCTGAGGCAGTTTTTTCATTTAATGTGAGAGATAATGCAGCTCGTTCTCATTCTATTCATGACTTTGACAAACAAATGGAGCATTTAAAATCAGAGTTGCCACATTTTGTGAATATTTTCACCCAGCAGATGTGCTTCAGGATAGAATTAAAGTCTTTTATGTGCAGTTTGGTATTAAAAGAGCGTAATGTGGCCGTAGGTGATGGAATTCACGAAAGATTTGTCTGCTAACTGCTGATGGATAAGATGATACTTCAGAAGTGTCGGAATAGCATTAATAGTGGGTGGATTTCTGGATTAAAAGAGAGGGGAGCCTCCTCCTGTAGCTGTTTCAATACGTTCAGTTGGAAATATCCGCAGATACGACCCCATTCATCATGTGACAGGCGTAATGAGTTTGTGGAGATAAGAATCGACAAAGCTCCTATCGCCGCTAATTCACTTTACAGCCATGGAGCCCGACTCTGTTGTGGATTACAACAATGTAATCTTGTTAAATGACGAGGGTTATGGTGTAATCAAGGCAGTCAAATATTTATGAACCCAAACTGAACCTTTTAATGTTGGTGCTTGTTCTTTATGGTCAGGAAATGGAAAGCACTAACAAATACACATGCTAAAGGGACAGTTTGGGGTATTTGTAGTGGGGTCACTCAAAGCAAAAGGCACTTGTTGCAGTAATTACCATTAAAGCAGCTGGCTAACTCTCCTGCTGAGGGATTTAAAGCACTTACTGGTGCCACCGAAAGCCTCGTAATTACCTCACTTTTAGGGTAAAACTGCACAAAAACTACATTGGCTTGAATAGACGCTACAGTTCATTTCACTTTTCCTCACTACACCAATGTGTTTGGAACTATTTCATGCTACAACAAATGGGCGTATCCTTCCACCAGCAACGCGTTACTCTCATCAGCCTGACTTTAACTTGACGTACAGTTGTGTTCAAAATAATAGCAGTCCCACATCACTAGCAAGATAAAATCACTGTTTTTGTTAGAATTTCAACTTCTACACTGCAAGTAAGTTTCTAGAAGGTTTAGTAAAGGTATAGAAAACCAACAGACCCAGCAGGCATGACGTGCATGCTGCTGATTCTGTGAAACTGAGTCATTAACTGAAAGGGGCGTGTTCAAAAAAATAGCAGTGCTGAGTTCAATTAGTGAGGTAATTGATTGTGTGAAAAAAATTGGTGTTAAACAGGTGGCCCTTATTTAAGGATCAAGGCAACTGACGCTGCATATGCTGGCTGTGCATTTGTCCTTGAAAACCCGAGTAGAATGGGTCGTTCAAGACATTGTTCAGAAGAAGAGCGTTCTTTGATTGAGAAAATAATAAAAGAGGGCAAAACCTATAAAGAAGTTCAGAAAATGATAGGCTGTTCAGCTAAAATGATATCAAATGCTTTAAAGTGGCAGCTAAAACCAGAAGGCGAGGAAGACAAAGAAAAATGACTATTCGAATGGATCGGAGAATAACCAAAATGGCAAAGGCTCAGCCAATGATCAGCTCCAGGAGGACCAGAGATGATCTAAGGTTGCCTGTGAGTACTGTAACAATCAGACCACGTCTATGTGAAGCTAAGCTACCAGCAAGAAGCCCCCGCAAAGTCCCATTGTTAAAAAGAGACATGTGCTGAAGCCATTACAATTTGCCAGAGAACCCATTGACTGGCCTAAAAAGAAATGGTGCAATATTTTGTGGACTGATGAGAGTAAGATTGTTCTTTTTGGGTCTAAGGGCCACAGACAGTTTGTCAGATGACCTGAAAACACTGAATTCAAGCCACAGTACACAGTGAAGACAGTGAAGCATGGTGGTGCAAGCATCATGATACGGGGATGTTTCTCGTACTGTGGTGTTGGTCCTATTTATCACATACCAGGGATTATGGATCAGTTTGAGTACATCAGAATACTAGAAGAAGTCATGTTGCCATATGCTGAAGAGGAAATGCCCTTGAAATGGGTGTTTTAACAAGACAATGACCCCAAACACACCAGCAAGTGAGCAAAATCATGGTTCCAGACAAACAAAATTCAAGTGATGGAGTGGCCAGCACAATCCCCGGACCTTAATCCCATAGAAAACTTGTGGGCTGACATAAAAAATGCTGTTCATGAGGCAAAACCAAGAAATGCAGAGCAATTGTGGAACATAGTACAATTGTCCTGGGCTTCATTACCTGTTGACCTGTGCCAGAAGTTGGTAGACTCCATGCACCACAGATGTGAAGCAGTTATCAGAAACCGTGGTTATGCAACTAAATATTAGTTAATGATTCTCAGGAAAGTTGAATCATCAAGCAATTCTTAGTTTATACACTACATTTTTGAATTTGTAAATAAAGATGTCAACACTGCTATTTTTTTTAACATTATATTTCTTGACTTTCTGTAAAATATTATTAAATTCAATTACTTTTTCCAATTTTCTCGCTTTGAAATAGAATGTGCAGTGTCACCAATGCATTTGTGTGCATTAAAATAAAATTTATTCTAAGATTTTTGAGGTTTACTCACCTTTTTAAACACACTGCTATTATTATGAACATAACTGTACATTTGTATCTATACTAATTGTCCCGTCACATCTGATGTCAGATCAGAGAAGTTTGTCATAATGGAAACTCAACCTGACAGCAGCTGGAAGATTGACGCAAACTAACAAGTTCACATCTCTCAACCAGCCACATCATCCGATGCAGAGTATCGGAGTATTCTTTCATCTCATGAAATTCAAAAGACAAGAAAAAAGAGAGAGACGCTCGCTGAATAAGTCACTCGGTGTCTTAAGGATTTACCTGTGATTGCTCATATTTCTCTGTTTTAATCTGTATTCTTAACGTGATCTAAAAAGATGGAGTACATTACTGCAAGGAGGATGAGGAGGAGATATCGGGAGAGAGTATTTCACCAAAGGTTCTGCTATTTGGCAATGACAGACCAGCAGGTGGATCACAAGCATGATGAATGGATTAGCCTGCTGCTGTGTTTAAATGTAATTATCACTTAATTTTGTACTCCTATTTATGACACAGGAACAGATTACATCAGTCCCGCGAGGTGGTCCACACGGTGATGCGCATCGGAGGCCACAATGCGTGGCCCAGTGGCCCCTGCGCTCTCCCAGTTGCTGCAAAAGTGACAGCGGCTCTGACCTTCTTCGCCACCGAGGTGAAATTGTCACTGCGCCTCGCCCACGGCGCATTTAAAGGCGAGGAGAGGTGTTCATTTGATAGGTGAAGATTACACTCGGCTATGTTAAACCCACTCATGTCTCCTCTCCTCCCTCTCTGCTACTTGCGCCGGTGGGAAGGATGGAGGCGTTGGTGCACCTCCCTGCGCCAGACTGCGCCGTGCACGAAACTTGCAAATGCCCTGGACACACCCTGTTGGCGCGGCATGCTGCTGCGCCTGGTCTATGAAATTAGAGCCCATGATGTCACATGCAGCACGCTGTGTTTACAGATGTAACATATGTCAGTTGTGCAATCAGAGCTGACAAAATGATGACACAGTGCTGAGGAGAAGATGACTGAGAAAAAAAGAGCACACATTTTAACAATGGCCTTTTGTGGAGCAGTGGCTGCTGCCTCTGTACAGAGGGATGTGTGGATGAGTCTGAGCCAGGAGTGGTGGGACTGTGACATGAGGGGCTTCACTGATACAAAGTTAATCCATAAATGTTTAGTCCACTGTTTACATTGGATCTTGCTGTGTCTCGCCTCCTCCAGCTCAGACTTGTGATGTCTGTCTCACTTCATTAACATAAGAGTTTAATGAAATGCAACATGGTCATTCAGATTGAGGTCACTGAGTAACATCAGATATGTCTTTGATTTTGGACCACATATGAAAGTGGCCTGAGTCTGATTTGGAAAAAATTGATTTTCGCATTTTGTCCACTTTAGCCTGCAGTGTGAATATGACCTTAAACTCTGCATGTACATTGATCAGTTCTCTGATAACTGATACTAAAACCAGACCAACTTTCATTCATTATTAGTTAGAAAAATAAGAAAATTAGAATTTTGGTTTGAATTTAACAACACACTCAGACCAGCATGTAGTGCTTCAGGTCACATGATTGATACCAAACAGATAATTTGGTGACTTAACTTCTTGTCTGCTGGTTGTTACTCTCTGATCCACTGACAGCTCAGTGCATGTTGTGTCCTGATGTCTACATTCAGTCCACAGTTGGGGGACTCTGGCTGATGGGCTGTCTTTGGTGTTTGCAGGCCCTTCTGGTGTCTGTTTGTGGTCTGTTTGTTTGCACATTTCCAGCAGTTTTACCATTGACTCGGACAATCCCCAGCTGTGCTGCATTAGCCTGTAGAAACCCCTCACAGCAAAACAGCTAAAGATTTTGTTGTCATCTCTGACTGCATTGCAGCAGGAAGTCCGGACGTCTTCACCAGCTCTGACGTCCCGCTGTCCGTCACTGCTTGGCAACAGAACACATTCACAGCGTCCCTCCAAGGTCACTCTGTTTTTCTCTTTAATTGAGTTTTGCTGGGCTGAATTAGATTCCACAGTCGGTGGCAAGTCTGATTCCTGTTTTTTTGGTTGACATGCAAAGGAGTTTTTTTTAAGTAAAGAAATACCTGCTTTGCTTTTCTCTGTTACTGTCATTTCATAGCTGTGATTCAACTTGTTTCGACTTCATTTGAATGCTGTTCTGCTAAGAAAATTAGTTTTGCTGTGTCACAGAGTATAAAAGTTGGTTTGTTTTTTAAAGATAATGAAGGTGTTTGGTCTGAACAGTTAACCAAAAGTCCAAATAAATGATAAGCAGGATTTTTCCAATTATTTGCTTTCTATGAGGATGAATATTTGAGTATCCGTGTGGCTTTAACCATCCCCTGACAGTAGACATCAGCTTATACAGACATGATTTGTACTGCTGCTGTGTGTGACCAAAGATGTTCAAAGGTAGACTATTTCGAGAAGACAAAGTCAAGTTTTATCCTTTTATTGGAAGACAAAATAAACACAGAAGGGTTGGGAAACATATACAAAGTTTTAAAGTTACATGCTCTTTTAAAAAGAGAAATGGGTTTGTTTAAGTTTATATTAGTTGTAGTTGCAAACATGTAAGAAAGAGAAATGATATGAACATGTTTACATCCATATGTAAAAAGTAGTTTATACTGAAATGCAAAACAAGATGGCAGGCCTAAGTTCAGTGAAATTACTGCTGCAGATTATAAGAACCTAGGGCTGGGAAATAAATTGATTAAATTGAATTGAATTATTTTTTGTTGAAGATTTAAACATTAAAAATCAAGATTTTCTTACCCTTACTCCACTTGTAAGTGGTGGCACTATTTGAAAATGCATATCTTTAACATTTACACTTTTTTGATGGTAGGTCTTTTCAGGTTTTGCACAAGAACATTTCTAGTCCTGCATTTGTTTATTTTAGTTTTATACTGTGAACATAGTGCAGCTTCTAATGTTTATGTTGACAGGCCTCCCTACATCCAAACTACAAAATACAGATTTGAGTGATTTGCAAAATAGGAATGTCTCATTTTATGTGATAAATCTAATTAAGAAGCATGTATATTTTATTAAAAAATTGAATCATATTGAGACCTGTTTAAACACCAACATCAAAATTAAAATCCTAAAAGCTAAGTGTTGGGTATTTTATTATTTTTAATTGAATAGAGAGATTGTTTATTTGTTCCTCACAATTTCCATTAACTTCTGCAAATAGTTTAAGAATTATTCACAACTTCCATGTAGTGAAGTTATTTATTGTTGCGAACACCAAAGAAAACCTAATCTCCTACCAGTGCAAAAACATTTGCAAAAATTCCAGATGTTGAAGTTGTCAAAAAAATCTCTACACTCCTCAATACCATGTGTTAGAATATGACTGTGAACCAAGTTTTTATTTAGGTCTCTTTTCTTTTGTGAAAGTATTAATCAATAAAATCAATGCGATATCATCAGTTTGAGACTTATGGTACTGATAGTAGAAACAAATGTGACAGTCATCCTCTACATATGGTTGTGAGGTTGGTGTGCCTCAAGGCTCCATATTAAGTCCTCTGCATTTCTTCATGCAAGTAAGAACAAGAGTCCAAAAACCCTGTATTGGTTAATTTATTGTTTTTAATGATCAAATTCTGCAAGTGAAATTATTTAAATGGCACAGATATTCACACTGGACACTAAGTTCAACCATCCAGCTGCTTGCACACACAAATAACAAATCAGAGTCAGGTGATTTTAGTGACTTTTGACATGGCACGGATGTTGGTTGTTTTTCATTGCTAATCTACTGGGACTTTCATGCACAGCAATCTCCAGGGTTGACAGGGAATGGTTTGACAAAGAGAAAATATCAAGTGTGTGGCAGTTCTCTGGGTCTACATGAGAAGACTGGAAAAAAGTTGCCTGGTTTGATGAGTCTTGCTTCAACATTTGGGTGGTAGGGTCAGAATTTAGCTTAAGCAACAGGAAAGGATGGATCAGTCCTACTGTGCCTTAACAGTTCAGCCTGGTGGTGGTGAATGGCGTGGCAGATATTTTCTTAGCACACTTCAAGTCCCTTTTTACTTACTGAACATCATTTAAATGCCACAGCCTACCTGAGTATCATTGTTGATCCTTTATGACCACATTGTGCCCATCTTCTCATGGCTTCATCCAACAGGACAACATGTAATGTCTCAAACATCAAATCTTCTCAAACTGGTTTCTTGAACATGAGAATTCATTCACTGTACTCCAGTGGTCTACACATTCACTAAATCTCAATCCAGTAGAGCACTTTTAGATGTGGTGAAATGGGAGATTTGCATCATGGATGTGCAGAAACTGTGTGATGCTATTATGTCAATATGGCCCAAAATCTCTGAGGGATGTTTCCAGCACCTTGTTGATACATGCTATGATGAACGGAGGCAGTTCTGCAGAGAAAAAAAGGTCCAACTCAGTACTTGCAAGGTGTACCTAATAAAGTGGCAGGTTAGTGTTAGCAGGCCTCATCAGAACATTGGGTAACATTGGTTGTGGACAATGGTCACTCCCTTTTCCAAACGTTCCCAACGTGTTTGTGAAATTCAGGTTCTTTCTTTTGGTTAAAAACATGACTGAGGATCATTAAGTTTTTGTACTTAATGATACCACAAGTTAGTTAATTAATAGTGATTTTATCATATTTTTATTGAAACACATAGTATCTAAGATTGTGGAAAATTTTCTCAACTTCAATATAAGTAAACATTGCTTTTTGTACTACTTTAACAGTGAGTACTGGTTTATTTAGAAATTTTGTAACTTGAAGAAGAATTTCCCCAATATTGGGTGTCTTGCTCTATAATTTTGGTACCATGGTAACAAAAAGGTATCTGTTTTTTTGCCAGAATTGTATCAAAGCTTTAATATTTCTAGTTTTGTAACAACTATTTATTATTTCTTTACAGAAAGGGATAACTATTCATCTAAAGAATATTGAGATATGATCTTGGTCCATATCGCCCAGCCCTACTTTAGAGTCATGAATAATATCCCAACACGAGGCCGTCTTCTCACGTATTATGCATGAGATCACTTCCAGTCAGAGGCGTTCTTGCAAAGACGAGGCACACTCGGCTCGCGTCCAGCTTCCTCCGCCGACTTGGCTCCGTTCTGCATTGTCATCCTCCTTTAATTAACCCTCAGTAGCCCGCTGCTGACGGCACGTCTGATTGCCTCTCCAAGGGCTGACAGCAGGCCCATCCTGAGGAGGAGGGGAGGGGAGACTGAGAGGGAGAGGAGAGGAGGGGGGGACGTTAACACCAACGCCACCAGCATCAGCAGCAGCATCAACAGCAGGGGGTGAAAGTGGAAGAGTGAGGTAGTCCTTTCTTCCTTTGTCTCTCGTTTCCATTTCATCTTGGACTCCCGGGCGTCTTCACAGCTTCTGTAGATCCTCTGTAAGGTGTTGGTGTCACCTCCTGTTGTAGAAGTCGCTGCAGGGGAACAAAGCAAAGCTCTTGTGTGATAAGACGACAGACAGCATCCATCCCTCTGAGGTGAGTTGATGGCAATCTCTTCAACACTTGACTTGCAGCCGATTGATGCTTCTCGCTCGTCTGTTTGATGCTCTCACTTTTGTAATAGTTTGTTCCTCAAGGCCAGCTCCTCCTGCTCTCCAAGGCATTAACATTAAAAAGAGGAAGAAGTCATTATTGAGGAAGTCTTTCTTTTCTGGAGTTTAATTGCTTTAGCTCAGTTGCATTAAGTTGGATTTTCGTAGAAGTAAATTAGCAGAGAGTGCTTTGCATTTGCATTATAAAGAGATATCGTATTTGTGTGTTAGTATAGAAAGTGTCGGAGAAAAAAATAATGAAGATTTTCAAAAATACATTCTGTTAAAAGCTTTTCAAAGTTTGACAGAGTTGTCATAGTGGTTGGTGAAGGACGTTTGTTTTGAGACTTTTCTGCTGTGATTTGTTTTTACCCTTGCCTTGTTTTCTGTGTTTCATGATCCTCAATAATATCTGAAGCAAATATCCAAAAACACACACAAGACAAAAAAATATGTGTTTAGGTTAACACGGAGAGACTGTATCTCTTTCATATTCTTTTGTGTGTTAACTCAGCAGTTCCCAACTGTTTTCATTGAAGCCTCTCCAGTTTTTCATAAAACTAGTCAAGCCTGTCCCTCGGAAAAATGATACAATGCTGTCCAATATCAACATCAGTTTTAATTGTTTTTATTGATAAAATCAGGAAAAATAAGCCTTTGCATGTTCTTATCAGGTTGGGTTTCTGCATTTTTCAAATTTTAAGATCTTTTTGAAGCCCCAACTGATGTAAAATAAAATATTTCTACCAAATTCTGGATGTTATCTGGGACTCAATTTCTGAGGGAACTTTCTTTTGCATATTTTGCATATTTTACATTGTGTAGTCACATTTCCTTGAAGTTGCATTTTCCAAGTCATATGTGCAGATTATACTTGCTGTAAATGCAGCTACAACTGCCATAAATTATTTTGTGAAAGACAAACCAACTCACAAATCAAAAGCAAGGTTAGCTTATCATTATCTTTAATGTTGTACATTTTTGCCTCCCTGGGTGGTGCCAAGAGAGTTGAGTGGTATTTCTGCAGTATTTTGTTATCATGCTTCAGTCCTTACAAATTTCATGTGTCAATCATCCCTTTCAAATTCTAAAAAAAGTCCACACAGCAGGGTGCCGTGTTCGTTTACTAACTCTCTCCTGCATGATGAACTTCACCTCTTTTGACCTCACTTACAAAAGGCTCAACAGCTCTTTTGTGTGAACTTAACAAGTAATTGATTTTATTTCTATAAAACCAAAACTTTTATGAAATGATGGAAATGAAAACATTAAAAAGTATCGATACATGGCAGCTCGGAATCTATTCACCATATGGTATGTTGATTTTTGTCCATGGTATTATGATGGCATCACACAGTTGCTGCAGATTTATTGACTTCATATCTATGATGCAAATCTCCCATTCCACCACATTCCAAAGATGCTCTATTAGATTGAGATCTGGTGATTGTGGAGACCACTGAAGTACAGTGAACTCATTGTCATGTTCAAGAAACCAGTTTGAGATTATCTGAGCTGCTGGAAGTAGCCATTAGAAGATGGGTAGACTGTGGTCATAAAGGGATTGAAGTGGTCAGCAACTACTTTCAGCAAGGCTTTGGGGCTTAAACCACAGTTAGTTGGCACTTCGAAAGCATGTCGAGAAAATACCCCCCCACCCCACCCCCCACCCCCATATGACCAGGCGACATTTTTCCATCCTCCCATTGTACAATTTTAGTGAGCCCGTGTGAATTGTAGCCTCAGTTTCCTGTTCTTAACTGACAAGACTGGCACATGGTGTGGTCTTCTCTGCTGTGGCCCATCTGCTTCGAGATTCAACATGTGATTTCCGAATTGGTCCTCTGTATACCTTGGTGGCTATTTAAGGTTCTCTTTTCTTTCTGTTACCTCAAACCACTCTGGCCATTTTCCTCTGATCTCTGACACCAATGGGACATTTTCACACAGAGAACTTTCACTCACTAGATATTTTCTTTTTTTCTGACCATTTTTTGCAGACTCTAGAGATGGTTGTGCATGAAAGTCCCAGCAGATCAGCAGTTACTAAAATACTTAGACCAGCCTGTGGTTAAAAATGAGTCAAATCCTCCCCATTCTGATGCTTGGTTTGAGTTGCTGCCATTTGATTGGCTCACTGGCTATTTGCCAAATATGAATACATTGTATATTATGCTGAACCTCAGACATGAAAAGTGTTAACAATAATGGTGAGAATTATATTTTCAAACTGGTTGTAGCATCTGTAGACAGCGGTCCATGTGAGGGTATTTTTCCTCTGTTGTTATGTAAGAGGTCCTCTGAGGTTGTTACACTCTTCCATCCATAGACATCCCTCCGTGGTTTATATCAAAACAATTCACCACAAAATATCACCTACCCACCTCATCGTAATCTCATTTACCGCTATGATACTCTTTAATCACCGTAGTTATTCTTTGTTCATGCTGCTTATGGCGTTTTCTCCTCTGAGCCGCTAAAAGAACAAGACCGGGCGTATTGAATACTTCATGAGGAAATGTTTGCATGGTTGAGTGGAGCCACAGCAGTTCATCCATAGCATGGGAGCAGCAGGAGAAAATCATCAAGGGCTTGATATAGACCTAAATACACTGTGAGAGGGTATTTACGGCTGTCAGCTTAAATATGTTGATCATGATGAGACAAGGGCCAGAGATTAACTCACCAAATAAAATCACATTAACTCTTTGCTATTTTGTTATTTCATATGCAGTTTCCAGAAGGGTTGATGTCAGCAGCTTTCTGTCTACAACATGGTCACCTGTGTTGTTATCAGGCTACAGCAATAGCAAGTGCTCCCAACCATAGGGTCCAGCCAGGGTAGGGGACTGCAAGATGACAGGTTCATGAGAAGATTCAGAAAACATACAAACAACATCTAAGATTAAGAAAACATGCAAACAACATCTCCCCTTGTCCGAGGTTGATTTTCTGTCCCTGTTAGATGTGATGTTGATTTGGTGATGGGGCCGTCCATCTTTGGGTCACGAACAGTTGTTGTAGATCAGGGCTTGGCAAGATCAGGCTGATCCATCTGCACTAAGTAATAAGATCAGTCCAAACAAAAAACAGCTAAAAGCACTTGCATCCAAAACCTTTAATGCTTGGACAACAAATGCAAATGTAGACAATATCTTCACAAAAGAAGCTGCTCCTGAGTCTGTTTTATGACATTTGCCACTACAAGCAAAATGTTTAAGGCACTTAACCTTTCGTCAGACAATAATAACTCATGTGTGAGGAGTTCTGATGTACAAGCTTTGGCTTCTCTGAAAAAGTGAAAGCAGAGCAAAAATACTTTCTGGAGGAAATGTCTCAATTGTGAACAATAACTCGCAGGCTGTTTGAAAACATGTGGTGTTCAACCTATCAAAAAACTAGTTATCATAGTCATTGTGAGGAGAGTGCCCTGCTCACAGGCTGAGAAAACAATCAAATCCAAACAACACAAGTAAGACTTTAAAAATGTGATTAAACTGCAATTATTAGCGTTGAACTGACATAATCATCATTTAAATAATGTAATCATTTGACTACACTGTTCTGTCAATTTTGAGATTTTTACTGTGGATTCATAACTTTAGGACTGATATCCTTTTGTGAGCAACAGGGTTTTTGAGTTGAGGTTTTTGCTGAAGGCACATTGGCAGCACCTGCAGAAGAAGAGAATAAGAGTCATTCTTATAGATTTTTTCAGGCTGAGATTTCCCCTACAGGTCCAGGTTTATGAAAAGCAGGTCATGGCTTTTTATAGCAGCCGTTATCATACAGGTCCATACCACCGTGTCTCAATAAAACCAGTCTATGTGGGTCAGTATACAGTTGTGTTTTTCCAATAAGCAGAGCCATCACAGCAGACATCCAGTGTGTGTTTAGAGGAATTTTAAAACTGAGACTCTGGCTTGTTTCGTGCCATTTGCCCATTTCACTGCTTCCAAACATGGGACGGGAGCCAATCTTCCACCACAGCAGTCTCCTCTCGGGTGCTCCGCTCTGTACGTTGTTGCTCATTGTTAATTTAGGCAGTTATAACACACAAAAAAAGTCCGTCCGCCCGTCCTCGCTGCAGGGTTATTGAGTTCAGCTGTGCCACTTCCGAGGATTCGCCCCCGCCCTTGCAGGAGACGTGGGTAAGTGTGTGTGGAAACGTGAAGATTTAGGGGGAGGAGCTTAAGTGGCCGCTGCTCTTGGTCTGTCGGAGTTGATCCTGGGAGTCTGGAAGATGAAATATTCAGCTCAGTTACAGTCAGGTGGGCTCTCAGGAGAAGGAGCGGTTTATATTTGTTTTCTTTCACTCTGTCAAGCTTTTATTCCAAACAGAGGTACAAAACAGAGCTCTTCCTCAGAAGTCCCAAGCTTCCAATTCATGCTAACACAACACAGACATCCACAGTTTAGGGAAGGGAAGCTTGAATGGAGCATCTGGGGCACATGTTTTCCTCCTTCTGTCAGCAACATTCATTGGAATCTTGATTATTGAATCTCTACTATAACCACACTTTATGCTCAGAATTTGGTCCTGATTTATGGCCTGATACTGACAATCATTCACAGCATGTAGAAACTTCATGTTGACAAGATTTTGGACTTCTACAACCCATATGTAAACTTTCTGCATATCTATGTGTATGTTTTGAGTAGTAAAGTAGGTTAAAATGGCCATAGATTGTGATTTGAGCGCAAACAGCAGTCAGAAGTCTAATGGTGCATTCAGTTTAAAGCTGCAGTAGGTAGAAAGCCAGAAAAACGGTTGATTTTTGAGTCTCATCTTCATCTCCGCCCTGAGCCCCTCCTACCAGACATACACGCGCACACAGCATTTTTCGACAGAGTCGCTATCGAGCCGCTGCTAGAATTCACTGGTCCACTTAGCACAATTTTGAGTAATGTCCAAGTCACGGGTAAGAAAAACTTATTTCACAATCCACATAAAGCTAATGTGAATAACTCTGAGCACACATTATGACAAATATTACAAGGTTATTCATATAGCAGCTTACCTGTCCAAGAGAAGAGTAGCCAGCTCCAAATCCAACTTCAGACCTAGGCTATCCCGCAGTTCTCTCCATTTCTGGAATGCTCTGCCGATATTAACATGACTTTTGTTCCTTTTTTGGTCAGCCTCTCTTTTATATTCTTTCTTTTCTAATTTTGTCTTCCTTTTTTTAGGTTGTTTAGCCATGTAGGCAGTTGTAGCCAATGCTGGAATAGCTATTTTACCTGGTGCACTGTCCGCCATTGCCGCTTGCTCTCTCCTTCTGCCAGTGGCACAGGGACGTACATATGCAGTAGAACAGCCAATAGGAACGCAGTGGTCTGAGCTGACCTTTGATTGATTGATGCACACCTTCTGATGTATATGTATATGTATACTGATTCTTTAGAGGCTGAACACAGAGCCATGGTGAGGTGCAGAAACCTATTGCTTGTCTCAGACCACTTGACTTACATTATACTTGGAGGATATTATAAAATTTTTACTCAATTATACTAAAACAATGTTGCCTACTGCAGCTTTAATCTTGGAATTCAGATTGTCTGAGTTGCAAATTAGATACATCACTGGAAACCGGGATATGACGTAATATCCAGTTGCCACAACCAAGTTCCAAAGTAAATGGAACGCACCCTAAAAATAGCACTTTCGGTAGCTGTCTGAGGCACCAGTTATTCACCTTTGACCCCATTTTGCCTTTAGAGCTGCCTTTATTCCTCATGACATTAATTCAACAAGGTGTTGGAATCATTCCTTAGAGAATTTGGTCCATATTGACATGATAGCATCACACATTGGCTGCACATCCATGATGCAGTTCTACCAATCAATTGCATTGAGATCTGGTGACTCTGGTGGCTGTTGGAGTACATTGTTGTGTTCAAGAGATCACTTTGAGAGGATCTGAGCTTTTAGCAATCATAAGATGGGCATAGTATGGTCTTAGGGATGGAAATGGTCAGCAAAGATACTCAGGTAGGTTGTGGTGTTTAAATGAAGCTGAGTTGGTACTAAGAGGCCCAAAGTGTGCCAAGAAACGATCCTCCACACATTACACTAGTTGACACAAGGCAGGATGGGTCCATGCTTTCATGATGTTTGTGCCAAATTTAGACCCTACCATCAGAATGCAGAAGAGGAAATTAAGACTCACCAGACCAGTCCACATCTTTTCACTTTCACAATTGTCGGATTTGGTGAACTCTTACAAATGTAGCCTCAGTTCCCCGTTTTTAGCTAATAGGATCAGCTCCAGCTGTGATCCCATGCTGTAGCCTGTCTGTTTCAAGATTTGACGTGTTGTGGGCTTAGAAATTGTCTTCTGCATACCTTGGTTGCATTGAGCGATGTTTTTGAGTAACTGTTTCCTCTCTATCATCTTGGACCACTCTGGCCATTCTCCTCTGAGTGGGTTGTGATGAAGTCTTCAGGAAATGTTGGTCTTGGTGAAAGGAAAACTAATCTAATTTTGTTGGTGATCTGAATATGGATGCAGATCCAGGAATTTTTAAAAGAATTTGTTGACATTGCACAATAGGACAGTTTTCCACATTTTCACTAATAACCAGAGGATGTTGAAAATGCCTCAGCAGTGGTTTGTGCTGTTGGAGTACTTCTGGTTGGATTTTTTTTTTTTTTTTACCATTCTCGGTAAACACCAGAGATGACAATGCATCAAAATTCAAGTAGATGTTCAATGTCAAATATACTCAGACCAGCCCGTCTGGCAGCATCACTTGCCCCATTCTGATGCTTTAGTCCAGACGGTCATCTTGACCTTGTCTACATGCCTAAGTTAATTGACTTGCAGCCATGTGATTGTCTGATTAGCTATTTGCGTTAAGAAGCCGTGAAATGAGTGTACCCAGTAAAGTGGCTGGTGAGTGTTTATTCACAACCACCTCACCTTTCACCGTCTGTCTGCTTTTGTTTTCATTTCTTTTGGTTTGCACTTTCTTTTTATTTTTATCTATTAAACCAACTCAGTTTGTTAATTAACATAAATTTGCTTAATTTTGAGGATTCAAAAGCTAAAGGGCAACCTTAATCATGATTAAGACTCCAAAAGCTATTCACAGCAGCTTATTATGGTAATTAAGCCAGAAAAATAGAGAATTAAAGGTTTAAATTGCATTATTCACAGTTCATGCTTTTTCTCTAGACAGAGCAATTTGAATTTCTTAGAGAGACACCAGCATGGAGGCAAAGAGAGATCTGCTGTAGCAAACAGCAGGAAAACATGTAAGATTATTCAAAGTAAAACTCAGTGAGCTTTTCCTCAGCCATCTGCCTCTTCTTTCTCACATCATGTTGATGGACTCTCAAACTTACCCTCCTTCAGTCCTCTCCCATTTTTGTATTTGCCAAGTACATTTGCAGTCCTGGGCTTGTATCACGTTTAATAAATCACAATTTGGAAGGAATCAACAGAGAGGTTGAAAATCATCTTTCTCTCAGGTTAAAAGAAGCTGTTATGATGTTTCAGAAGCGTAATTAGGCATAAGGAGCCATCAGGGCTCGTAAAAGACCATCTGTGGTTTTGATCTCCCACATTTCTTTCTCTCAACTCTTGCTCTGTGTCTTCCATCTTTTCATGTTCTCAGAAAAATGGGGCATCACCAAACCAAATCGCCCTCAGATTTTACTTACTTTTGTTCTCAAAAAAGTTCCTGCAAATTTATGTCGGTTTAAAAAGTGTTTTTGAACTGTGAAATAGTTTTTGTCTGTGTTCTTTGCTTGATTAAAGTTGGAAGCTTGAGCATATCTGACTAATTGGCATAGAGTACCGCCCCTTTTGACCATTTAAGGGCATCAGACTGAAGGGTTGTGTGCGCAGAGGGTGAAGATGAAAAGCAGAGAGAAGTCAGAAGTGATGCCAAATAGCAATATTCAAATGAGCAGACTGGAAGTTTAAAGACTGAAGTATATGTAAAGTGGATGAAGTGCTGTGCAGAATGAAACCCTGACAGGCAGGTTTGATGACAATGCCGATATAGCAAATTTGCCAACCAGTACCTCCACCATTGTTTACATATCCTGGCAAGTGTAAGTGCACAAGCCTACCCATTAGTAGAACAATGGTGTAGAGCTGAAGAGTTTACCTGATGACTGTATGCAGAGACAGGCTAATGCTACCCATTGAATCCCAGTGTTTGAACTAAGCTAATTAGCAATGGACGTGCTCTGCCCGTCTCTTCCTTGTTACTGCACACACAGTCAAAAGAATGGTGTCTATCTGCTTGTCATGGACTCGGGAGTGAGGCAAGACACAAAACCAAAAAAATGTCCCTTAAATAATTTAAATACCGTAATTTCTTGATTTTAACAGGCACTTTTTTGCTTTTAAAAAATCTCAAATTTTTCGTCTCGCCAAGATTACGATTGCAACACATCTGATACTAAAAGCCAAAATATTCTCTTTCTCTTCGAAAACACAAGCCAACACAGAGCGCTGCCATCTTGTGAGCAAGAGGAAGCAAAATAGCTGCGCTGTGATTGATCGAAGACATTGGCATGTTGATAGCTGCCCTCTGATTGGTCAGTACACTACGACTGAGCATGCTCAGGCAAAAATTGAGTAATTGCCCATGCTTGAAGCAAAAAGTGTTTCCACATACGTTTGAGACCTATGCTTTGAAGCTCATCCAATCCACTTTAGCCTGATTCATTTCGGGATGAGCATTAAATCTGTCTCCGTCTGCCCCTTTTTGTCTGTCACACACTACGGGCCGTCTCAGAGGATGCTGCAGAGTGCTCCTGTAACTCCCCTGTCACTTCAGAGGCGAGTAAAGCGGAGCAGAGGGCTAACTATTAAACAGATTTTAAAGGTGACTTTGCAGCCTCTGTCAACACCAGAAAACTGAAAACACCGCCTACCATTCACCTCCACACTCAAGCTTATTCCTCATCGTGTTGTCTTCTTGGATTAAGTCTGCTGCTGTCAGACAATGTCGTCTTCAGCTGAAAAACAAAGCAGTGGTATGAGTGCAGACAGGCTTAAGAGCAGATGAGAGGGGATGATTAAAGAGTGAACAAGGCAATGATGTTCTCAAAGCCGTTGATTTCCACGAGCTTTGTTTGTTAAATCCTTGTGTGAGCAGAAACACAGCGAGTCAAACACTTGGTTCATCTCCTGTCTGATATCAGAGCTCCTCTAAACACTCTGCAGCAGACTGGTTTTATCAAAGAGCTGCAGTAAAGCAGGCTGACAGGGAGGATGCTGTTTATTTTCATATGACGAGACATGCCGCGCTTTTAACATCCATCTAGGAGGTGTTTCTCCAATAAGAGCTTTGATTTGAAGAGAAATTTAATCTGAGAATGACAGATTAGAGACAGCTGAAAACACGGACAGAACATTATTTTTATCTCCTGCCATGATAATTTTTCATGGTGTGCTCTTTTTGTTAGTACTTGCAGAAATTATTGAGAATTGAAATAGCTGTATATACTTTAAATTAGCATATACATCTTGAGAAGGACCTCAGTGTGGCTGTAAGAAAGTGGTCCATGGAAGGAACAATGGGGAACTGGCAACAGGTCATGCACATTAGGAACGAAGACTGGCCTATGTGCTCTGATCAAATAGATGAGCTACTGTTGCTCAGATTGCTGGTTCTGATAAAACGTTGTAAGAATACACAGAGCATCGCTGTTTGTTGCATATGAGGCTGCTTAGGTGCGAAGAGTCAGGGTAACAGGTGGTCATAATGTTATCATAATGTATATCTCCATGTGTTTTAGCTGTGTGGTAAATATATATTTATTTTTGTAAAGAAGCAGATACTGGCTGTGACAGTAATATTATGTTAGAAGCTTTATGATTAAGGTCAAAACAAAAAAGGGAAAAAACGGTTAATTATTTAATTTATATTAAGATATAAAAAAATATATGAAAATAAGAACAAAAATGTGGAAAAGTCATGAAAAGTCTGATTATTCACCTTTACAACAAAGTACAAGGATGGTATGAGCAACACAGCCAAAAGTTTGGGTAGCTACCAAATAAAAAGCCAACATCCCCTGAAACTGGAAGCTGGTGTTCTGGTACGTAGAGTGGCAGCATTATTTGGTGTCATTGGCACCATTTCTAAACTTTAAACCAAGTCCCTGAGACTTGTGAAGTCACAGACAGACTGTGGGCATCGCAGAAAGACTGGTTCCCCACTCTTTCTTCACTGAGGTACTGTAGGCTTTCTTCCAAGAGAAGAGGGGATTTTGGCACTTTTTGGGGGATGCTACCCACACATTAAGCTGTTACTTATTCCACAAATGCACAACCCTTACAAGATGGGCCATGTTTTAAGGTAAAGGTTATTCTTATTAGGGGATAGTATTCCTTTCCTACAGCCTGATATTTAGGGCAGGGTGTGACAAAGTGGGGCTCTGTCTCTACCTGTTTGTGTCACAGTGGATAGAGTCTGTCCTCTTTTTGTGATGACCCGTCTCTAAAGCTAATCTGTACCTTGCCAGGACTTTTCTAAGTAAAGGATCTTTTACAAAGCTCAGGTAATCTGTCATTTTGTATTCTCTGTTTGTAATTTTTGTTTTTGAGGTGCTTATCCCCAGTATTTCACATAACTTCCTCTTTGTGGACTGATAACTTGGTTTGGTCTAATTAGAGGGGTATTGAAGTCGTGAGTCTGGTTTGGTTGTATTGGGTGGTTGCTGTGGTCGTGGTGCTCTCCAGGCTGTTTCATTGCATTTGAGAGAAATCTTTGGAAAAACAGGTTAAGCCATGGTTCACAGTTATTTTCTGTTACAGCCCCACTATTTAAGAAACACTGGATTAAGGGGACTTTGACGGGATATTGACTGAGTTTTGCTCTCTATGTGTTGTTTGGGGTCTATTTTTGAGCATGTATGAGAGTCTTACAAAACTCAGTAAGGAATGATTCAGTTATTTTTTTGTATACTTGTTTTGTTCGGCTTGTTAAGTTTGAGTAACATAAAGTAAAATCAGCATTTCTGCACATTAAAAACATACTAATAAAAACTACTTCATGCATTTTTAACTGCTGTTTGTTAAACAGTAAGGCAATATATTTTCTTAGTGTAGGTTCTGGAAGGTCTTAAAGTGTCAGTACAATATTTATATGACCCAGCCTTGTGCCCACAGTCTTGCAGTTTAAGCAGTTCTGAGTTTCAGACCTGCTAAGATTTTAGCTCTGAAGATAAATGCTCCTCATTTCATATCTGTCATAAAAGCAAATGAATTCCTCACTGCACCAATGGACAACTGGGTTGCAAGTTGTCTGCTCTGACTGCGTTTATCACAAACCTCCAGCAGGTGTCAAATGAGACAGAACATCTATTCAGTTTTGCATTTAGTCTCGAGCAACAGAGCCTCCAGTTTTCACAAAAACAAACGTTCAACAATTCAGATAGCAGGAGGATTTTATTGTATATCATGACTTTAACACCCCATTAAATAAACAGATACTTTAAAGCTAATAAATGGCATTAAGGAGCACATCTCTTATGGTTGTATTGATTGTCTGAATAAACTTCAATACCACCATTATCTCCCACAGACAGCCACGTCTGCACATTCTCAGCTCACCCTCATTTCTCTCTCCATGCCTCCTTTGTGAGCTTTTCAGTAAAAAAAAAGAAAACACAGGGTCATTATTCTCTCATTTTCAGCCCGCCTTCAGGTTTCGTCCTTGTCAGCTATGAATTATAGATGTGAGCCTGAATTGACTTGCTGAAAAAAGTGCAATTAGCCTCAGGAAGTTGTGTCAGATCCTTATTTTTAAGAATCATTTCAAAACAGGGTGTGATTTTGATCAGTCAGCGCTGAGAGTCAGATGAAAGTAGCTTTGGATATCAGGAAAGGAAATTATTGACTCTTTGAAGGAAACTCTTTGTTATGACTTTGGTGCTGCTCTGTATGGAGTTAAAGGAGGGACAAAAACCAGTGGTACTTTTTAATAAGTAGAGAATAAATGGTGTAATATTATGATCAGTTTGTACACAAAATTAGGTTGTATTTATCTTTTAATTTCTGTGTCTTTGTGCAGATAGAAACCAGAGCCAGAGGCATCATGTTTTAAAATGGTCCATCTGACCAAGTCGTACATTTTCTCCCAATATCTCAAGAAGATTTTGAATGTTTTCCTTCAAGCTTTGATACATTTTCCACTTTGACTCAAGGAAAAAGCGTATTCATTTTGAAGTTCATGAGTCAAAAGTCATGATTGTTCTTGAAGCTACATGCACACACTGACATTTTGACTAACTTTTTGTAGAGATGAGGAGCTAAGTCAGAACTAAGTTAACCTAATTTTGGCAACACTTATGTTTGCCCTGATGTTGCATATACTTGAAACTTTTCAAGGTTTGATCCATACTCGCTCAAGCTTGTGAACACCAGCAAGAGTTTGACCTCCACTTATCTTCGCTACCCTTATTTATAGCAGCATCATCTCTGCTCATGAACGTTGAGGTCTGTCCACCTGTAGGCTCCAGTTGTACATCTCAAGGCACCCTCCATCTTTGGTCCTCTAGGCATGGTGTTAGAAAACTGAGACCAGCTGCAGCTGCATGCGGTGAAATGGCACATGGTTTTCAAAGAGTGAGCTTCCCCTGAAAGAACATGTCTGCTGCGGCCTCACAATACCTCAAACACTTAAATAAAATTATGTATAATTCTAAAATTGTTTTTATTATTATGATATAATGCCACACTCCTAAGCAGCGTTTTAAATATCTTTGTCGCTTGGGGTAAAATTTTTTATTTTTTATATATATATTTTTTAACTATCACTTCCAAACAAAAAAAGGAAGCTGAGTAAATCAACAATCTGTGTAAATCCCAGCATTTTTGTTTCATCTTACTTTTTTTTTTGTTGTTGTTTTTTTGAAAATTTGTCGGCAATTTTGTCAGTCTCATTTAAAATTAAACATGGAAACAAAAAATACAACCTCAAAATTGATCATATAAAACCAGGCATTAAATTATTTGTCCCTTATTCCTTTGTAAATAGATTAATTTCAGTGTAGCCAGCAACACTTAGCAAACCACAGACTGTGGCCATTGAGATTTATCAAGGCCAACTGACAAAACCCAAACTTTAAAGGTCCCATGTCCTGTAAAATGTAATTTTTCTTCGTGTTTAATGTTGTAAAAAGGGGCTTAGGGAGCAAAAGAACATGACCCCTTTTACCAAACTCTCAGTTTACAGAGAAATGCTCTTTGCCTCTTTAGAGAAAATGTCTCTTTTTACTTTATGGGTTTTATGATGCCATGACTGTTATGAAAGGTTCGCTCCTTGTCCTGTAACCCCCTCTCCCTCTCCCATCAGACATCATTGGGGCAGCCAATAAGCTAAAAACTCATCACCATAGCCTCCTCACCCCCTCAGATCTGAGCGTTTCCAAAGGGGAAAGAGCTGCGTCTGATCCTCTACAGGGAGGATTTTTTTCATTTTTTTATTCAACTTAAATCAAATACTTGCTTAATAGACACTGAAAACATGTAGATAGTGAAGCATGCCAGGACACAAGACCTTTAAACAGCAGTGGTTGTGTGACTGCTTCAGTTTACCCCAGAAACTGTTTCCTCTGGAATATCTTCAATAAATTCACATTTAATATTTGCTCCATGAATAGTAGAATTTTGCTGAGTAGAACCTTTTTTTACAGATTTGCTTTTTAGTTGCTTTTTAGTCGACTCTCCTGATGTCCTCTTGCACCTCATTAGGGAGGCCCACCTCACAAATTTGAAAACCTCTGCCTTAGACTAAAGTTCCCCTAAGTTGATTGGGTTATGTTTAAAATCTATCTACAATTAGTCAGGGGTCCAAATACTAAGCATCTTACTCCGCCAGCACTATATCTCTCTTCTTTGGAAACCTCCAGCTGCATGAAACAGTAAAAATGACCCTAAAAATGTACTTTCACTAAATTTTGATGATTTCTCAACATTTATCAGTGCCAGCTACTATGTGTCGATGTGTGCATGTGGCTGTAAAGTCTCTGTATGTCTTAGCATTTGAACAGCCATTTTCTTTCTCTTCAAATCTGACTCTGAATCATTGGGTTTTGTTTTGTCAGTACTGATTGTCATTCCCCTCTCTACCCTGCTCATTATTTCTTCCTTTCAGGTTAAATTAAAAACTTAATTGTGTTGATCAGATTAATCAGGTTAGTCAGGGTGTAGTTTCTGTCACAGAGGAAAAAACAGCCAAACACACTGATGATTCCTGACATGTTGTTGAGGAAACCAATTGGTCTTTGTTGTGTGTCTTTCTGATCGTGTGTGAGCCATCACAGCCAAGGTCTGTGCTGATTGTCTGTTTGTATCTGTGTGATTCATATGTGTGAAGGTAACACAGGCTAATTAAAAAGAGGAAGAGCTAATAGATTTTTATTGCAGGTGATTTATTGTGTCGGATGTCTGAAATAGGATCACAGATTAGTGAAACATACTGCGGGAGTGCTCACAGGTGTAATTAAAGCGTATGAGTAAGGAGATGATCTCTGTTCCATCCTTATTTTTCTGTCTGTCAGCCTCCAACAGCAGCTACATTATCACCACGCTAATGAAGATCCTTTCATTCCTCATCACACTCTGAGTTAATGAGAAGCTCAGCGATTAATGAGCCAGAGATTTTTTTCCTCTCTCAAAAAGAACTCAAATACCCACAAGTCAGTGGGGTCCTAAAAAAGAGCCCGGCTGTTTGAAAAGACTAATTTGGCTATTACAAATGAGCCACTCGTCTTGTGATGGACACTGAGAAAATTAGACATGTGCTTCGTCCCAGCTCTTTTCTCCAGTAATCCTGTAGTGACACGCTGAATAAAGTTTTAAACAGAGGAAGACGGCGATGATGGCAGATGGAGGGCAGACAGTATGATTGTTAATAAACCCACAGAGCGCTGCTGTTGCCACACAGTATGTTCTTTACTTTAACTAAAGAGATACAGGCTAAGAACTCACCCTCTGTTTTTTGTTTTCTTCTTGTAGTTGGGACGACAGCAGCTCAGTGAGCAGCGGCCTGAGTGACACGTTGGACAACATCAGCACGGATGATCTGAACACACCCGCCTACTCCGCCGTCAGTTCGTCACGCAAAAGCAAAGGAGCACAGGTGAGAACTCGAGCACTTTATGTTGATGTCATTCAGGCAGTGTTGGGCAGAATCACTCTTTAGAGCAGGGGTAACCAATTAAAAGTCACTGAGGTCCAGTTAATAAAATTTCCTCCAAGTAAAAGATCTGAACCGAAGTCCAGTTGTGTCTTATAGCCTTCCCCTATGTCTACATTTTCATGGTTTTAAAATTATTTATTGTCAATTTTCAATGCAGGATATGTTTTACTGAGTGCACAGCTAGCTCTTTACCATAAATAAAAGTAGTCCCAAGCATATAAATTGTAGGCCTTTATTTCAGGTTACAGCAAACAAAAAACCCTCAGAATAAAATTAAAAAAGTGCAAACAGAGCCGAATAACCCTTTTTCTCTGTTAAATTAAAGAGGTCCCAGCCTGAAGAATAGAAAGCCTACACTTTAAGTAAAAAAGCCAACATCTTCAGAAAACAATAAATACACTTAAAAGTACAGTCATCTGTCATCTGTAACTGCTTTTCCACTGAATTGTTGCAATATAATGTAACAAGACAGTGATAGAAATATAAATGTTTTCTTTCTTTTCAAATTTGGTGGTGCCTGCTTTAGAGAATCTTGTTACTTAACATAATTACTGTCATTAAAATTTAACCATCAAGTTATAGCACTAGGCACTGAAAAGTATAACTTTAAACACTTTTGTTTTGTCCCAGTGTTCCTGTTTGTGTCTGTTGGCACCACAAGCCTTTGTGTTAATATACTTGCCTGTATGTGACGCGTGTTGTTGGAGGACACCACTGAAATTGTATGTAACTACCTGAAAACATGGTGGTAATTCTGAGAGAAAAAGTCATAAAATTCAATCAATCAATCTTTACCTGTGTAGTGCCAATTCATACAAGTGTTATCTCAAGACATTTTACGATAGAGCAGGCTGAAGACAGACTCCTCATTTAAAAGAAACACATGCATGCATATATACACACATACATATATAAAACACACACATACATATATATATACACATACACACATCCAAAACCCAACATGAGTCCATACTATAGGTGTACATAATAAGACAGTCTAAATCGGCAATCTAAGCCTATTTCCACCTTAACTATGTGCTGGTCCAGGCATCATTCAGCCTTAACTGATAGCTTTATCAAAGAAGAATGTTTTAAGTCTAACCTCAAAGGTAGGGAGGGTGTCTACCTCCTGAACCATGGTCGGTAAATGGTTCCAGAGAAGAGGAGCCTGATAATTGAAAGCTCTATCTCCCATACTACTTTTAGAGACTGAAATTAACACCAGTAATCAAAATCACCACCAAATATTTGTTGACAACTGATGACCGGTGGTCAGATCTCAATTCTCAAATCATCTGCACACTGTTTCTACAATATTTTCCTCAGTGAACCATCGTAATGGCATTGGTGTTATGGTTTATGAGTTACCGTGTTAACTGATGACTTGCATCAAACTATGGAGTTGTATGTCATAGTCAAAACAGCGGTGTAGTGATAGTGAAAATAGAAGGCACTCTTCCATGCTTCATTGTGGATTGAGTGTTTATATATATAACTGTATCAAAAATACCAATCAGTAGTTTGTACGTGGGAAAATACAGCTGTTGAGCACCTGTGCAGGTGGGAGGTGTGTAACATAATTAAAGACAAAATAAAGATTGATTGATTGATAGATTGACAAAGTGATAAGGATCACTTCTCAGTACCCAAACCAAATGCTGGACTCATATTTTTAAATTTAATAATGTTTATAACAAAAGAGAAATAATTTACAAAACAAACAAATCCAGCCAATGACAGGAAAACACCTGCACAGTGAACAAAGATCCTCTTGCATGCAGAGCACCCAATCCTCATACACATACACACACGAAACAAGAAGAAAACACTTCACGAGTAAACAAGAAAAGGACAAAAAATCCGTCCAGGTGTTAACAACTGAAGAAACTAATCTAACATAAACATAGACAGTCAACCATTGTGTGAACAAAAAGTCACCAATTTACACAGTAACCAGTTGAATGAATACACCAAACTTATTTACTGTATTCTTTATCGAACCTTTGATAATCTAGATTAACAGTCATGTTTATGTAGTCTCCACATTATTTAGATATTGATGATTTTGGACTTGATTTACCATTTTATCTTTAAAAGGATGTGCTGTAGTTGATTGTGCTGCTGTGATAAATTTGTCACATCTACTCTGTCTCTTCACTGACACTACCGGTCTAGGTTGTAACTCTTTATTATTAAAAGTTTCCTGAAGTTTTATATATATATATATATATATACATATATATATATATGTTTGTTTGTTTTTTAATTTAAATCTACAATTATTTCAATTCGTTATGTTTCATTTTATTTATTAATTTGTTTATTTTGAGGAAAAATCTCACATCTTATCTTAATTTTCACCCATGTGATTGGGAATTATTGCACCTAAGTAAGCCATTTTGTACATGCACATCAGTATATTACTTAATACATAACATATTTAAAATATTGAGAAATTAAGCTGTCTTGTCCCTCTAAGTCATGGTTTCAGAATTCACTGGTTTAGCAGTGCACTTTAAATTTAAAAATGAATCCAACAGTTGGCATCAAAAAACAAATTTCTTTGTAGTCATTTGATTCCCAAAAAAATGACACTGGTCTGAAATGGCTCCCATTGCAAAATGGATTAAAATTTCACATTTAGAATCAGAATTTGTATTTTTTGCCAAGAACATTTGCACATACAAGGAATCTGACTTCATAAGTTGGTGCAAAAACAATCAAGATATTATTAGAAATAAAGGGTCAGATGGAATAAAAGAAAGTATAAGAATTGCTTGAAAGTATTGCAAAATTGACTTGGGTATATATACATACATATATATTGTTTTAAAATGCAGAATAATTGAAGTTTTAAAAGTCTTAGAGCTCTACTGAGAGTATGGATAAAGATATGTGTAAATGTCTTTAAGACTTAAGGCCTTTATACATTTGACTAAATAGAAGAGGTTGTATTGTTTTAAGACATGCTGTATTGAAAGTATCAAAACACTGACAGATTTGGCAGCCATATCGGACATCCTTGAACCGCCAAGTTACGAGCCTGCTGGTTCAGCATGAATTCAAAGCTCTTCTGTATCTGAGCTCTAAAATCATAGCTGAGGGATTAACTGTGGACTGAAGGCCACTGCTCAGCTCCCCTCTCCATCTATTTTCTGAATTCTGCCTATTATCCTGGGCCCTTCATGTAATACTCAACAGACCTGCCTCTTTGGAAACTCTGGTGTTGCTACGGAGACTGACCATCTGTCAAGGTGGGCTAGTTATCACTGCTGTGTGGGTGTGTTTGTACGCATCCCAAAAGAGATGATCTGGACACAAACGCATCCAAAGATAGACTGGACTTTGTGAACACACACAAATACACACCTACACACACTTAGACACACCCACACATGCCCTGCTGCTCTGTTTGTGTATCTATTTTTTAATTTCCTGTGTGTGTTTAAATAACTTATCCTTATGATCATTGTAGAGATTCAGCCTATTTCTAATTTTACTTGATTGGACTTGATGATAAAGCCTAAAAATCATATTTAGATTTTTTATTTATTTATTTTTTGCTAACTGATGAAACACAACATACATCTCAAATGGTTCTAGTAAGTCCTAGATACCCTGTATTGGGTAATTATTGTTCAAAATTGAAGAAAAAAAAAAGTTTCTAACAAACTCACACATAGGTAACATTTAAGTACATGGAGGTCACCAAATCCGGCTACACAGTGCAAAATAATGAGTTTCAGAACAATAAAATCTCCATTGTTTTTATGATTTGTGGTTAAAAAGTATAAGATCTTGAAGACATTTAGTTGTATCTTTTACCAAAACAGGAAAAGCACTCTTAAACGCTGTACAAAAAAGTGTTGAAAACTCATTGAACTATCAAAATTGATAACAAAAGTGTAGGGTGCTAAGTTCAGAGCCTTGAGGCACACCTATAACACAACCACATGCAGGCTGTAAGACTGTCATTTTTTTGAGACAGTATCATGATGCAACAGTAAATAAAAAAGGGATCCATCTTACTTTTAAGTTTGTTTTTAATTTAATAAATACAAAACATTGAATGTGTTTTTGGACAATAAAAGAGAACAGTTACAAAACAGCACAAATACTTGAGCAAGATATTAAAAAGAAGATGGAACTGGTAAACAATGAAAGAAAAACCCTTACTCCCTCCCTTTTCCACCCACCTCCCCAAATGCTGCCAACATAGTTTTACAATTTATCAAAAGAACTGGACCGTAAGTAAAAAAATTGTGAAAATATTAACATGTGTAATGTACTGCAAGGGACTCAGTGTAAAGCCATGAGCATGGTGGCCCTGAAGTGTGAACAAAAGAACAAAAAGTGATACAGCTATAGAAAGAACACAACTAAAAAAGCTGCATCAACACAACTAATGCGAAGCAAAACATCACAAGACCAAGCAAAACAAGAAATGACAAAGTGCTATTATATTAACAGAGTGGAAGAAGTAGGTACCTCCAGGGTGACTAAGATTGTCTCTGAAAGGTTGAACACTCTTTCACATATCCGGTTTTGTAACTCAGAAGCGGTTGTTGCTTAGTCTGTCTCATTCGGGGAAGCATGCCGACAAAGTCTGAAGCTGGAAATATTGATGGAAAGTGTGTTCATCTAATCAGTGACAACTCTAGTTGACCTTCAGGTACTTACCTCTTTTTGTTAATGTTAGTGCTTTCTCTGCCTCTGTTGTTTTGCTTCTGCTTTTTTTGTTTTGCTCGCCTTTTCTTTTTTGCTTCAGCTTTTGTTGTTCTGTTTTCTCTTTTGTTGTATTGCTTTAGCTTTTGTTGCATTGCCTTTGCTTTTGTTGCAGTGTTTGACACTTTAGGGCCACTGCACATAAGGCATATCAATATAACAGAAGTACCCAGGTGATAAATGAAATAAAACAGAATAAATAATAGCACAATAACGTAGAAGAAGATATGTTCTTTCAGACCCTACAGTACAGTTATTGAAACAATGATGTGAAATGCAGAAACTTTAACAGAGTTTGCTTCACTTAAGACAAGAAATACCCAGTGTTGGGTTTTAGGGCCTCTGTCTTATTCTGATATAAAACAAACAACTATTTGATCCATTTGATTTTATTCTATTTCAAGTGTATTTCAGTCAGTGGTTCACAGAGAGCTGCGCACAGTCTTTTTTCTGAGCATTAGACCTGTCATATGTATATTGTTAATTTTCAAGGACCAATGGGGTATAACAACATCGTTTTACCCTTGATCTTGTTTGAAAAGAGATTGATGGATCTTACAAACCTGAAATGCTTCCAATCCCCAACAATTAAATCTTGTTTAAGAGGCATTTCATTTTCAATTATCAAATGATCTGGAAATAGTGTCTATATGTCTGCCCTTAAATGTACCTCTGAACCTAAACAGAAGCTTTAATATTTTAATGAAGCATCAATGAATGACTAAATATGTTTTCTCTGATTTCCATGAATGCTTTCCAGTCACAGAGAAGCAGCAGGTCAAAGCATGCCGGCCAGGAGGTGAGCAGCAGCTGGGCCGGAGCCGAGGACCTGAAAAAGGTTGAGGAGGAGATCGACACAAGCATGGACCCCAACAGCAGCCCGTCCCGATGGAAGCCTACCTCATCTTCCGCCTCCCCCTCTCAAGCCCAGGGCCAGTACGAGGACGCTGGTCAGAAGGCCGCCGCGCTGGCCCAGATGTCTCAAACAGGCTCCTGGAGGAGGGGCATGACGGCCCAGGTGGGGATAACACCACCTAGGACCAAGGGTGCATCTGCTGCACTCAAAACTCCAGGTGAGAGGCGCAAACTTTTTTAATAAATTCTTTAATGTACAGTTTCTTTTATCGCCATTCTCGGCTCTTATAACAAAAGCTGACAACAAGATTCCCCACCTTGCTACTACCCTTGTATATTGTGAGAATAAACTATAAATTGACCATTGTTAACCCCTCTTCCCATCCCAAAATCCCAAAAGTTGTTAGGTTGGGAGGGTGTGTTTGCCTGCTGCAACACGTCAGATTGTATGCCATCATGGAAGTTTTAGGTCTGCCTCATAAATCAATGCAACTAACAGGTATAAATGATCAAATTTTTACAACTACAAAACACTAATATTTAAATTTCAGTGATTTTGGTTTAAAAATACATGATTCATGCTTATTTTAGTGCTATTAATCGAAATACTTCCACATATAAACACTTAAATCCTTGACAAAGAAAGTTCAGCGGCCTCTGTTGTAAATAAGTATCGGTTTTCAATGCACCCTGCTGTTTGCCAACATACACACTAATTTGGCTATTCCTGCTTTATGTCACCACAGTGATCCAAACAATTCTCCAGCTAAGAAACTGCTGAGGCTAATGTTTTTATAATTGTGCTAATTAGTGTTTATGCAAATTGACAGGCAAAACTGATGACGCCAAGGCCTCAGAGAAAGGCAAGGTGCCTTCCAAGAGCTCAGCTGGCATCCAGCGCTCCCCCTCGGATGCTGGGAAAAGCAGTGGAGACGAGGGCAAGAAACCTCCCTCTGGAATCGGACGCCCACCAACCACTGGCTCTTTTGGATACAAGAAGATCCCAGGGGCTGCTGGTACCCTAATCACCTCCAGTGGTGCAACACTTTCCAGCGGCTCAGCCACTCTGGGCAAGGCGCCTAAATCCTCAGCAGCCCTCGGCAAAGGTACAGGCATTGGCAGCGGGCGGAAGACCAGCCTGGATGGTTCACAACCCCAAGACGACGGTATCCTCCTCAGCTGCGGGGGCTCCAAAGTCACCCTGCAATACCGCTCTCTTCCAAGACCAGCTAAATCCTCCAGTGGTGTGGCAGCAGGGCGCAGTGGGCATCGCTCCAGCTCCAGCAGCATCGACTCAAACGTCAGCGGCAAGTCAGCAGGAGCAGGGATCACTCAAGCTGGCGCCAAACGCAGGGACGGGAAAGTCGGCTCCGACCGCTCCAGTCCCATCACCATTAACCAGACAGACAAGGAGAAAGTGGCGGTGTCAGACCAGGACACAGGAGCAGGGCTGTCCACATCCCCAAAGTCCAGCCCCACATCCAGTTCAGCAGGCCAATCAGGCCTCAGGCAGCCGGGATCCAAATACCCTGATATCGCCTCTCCTACGTTTCGCAGGTCAGACACACAAAACACACCAACACCTTCTGTTCTGTCTTTGTCTTTGTTTGTGTTTCTATGTGGTTCAAGCACTTCATCACATTCTTTATCAGACCTGAAAAATATATTTTATAGAGCAGAGAGCATGCTTTTGGTTGCATTTTAATTTCTTTTAATAAAAATTTATAAAATATCATCAACACCAACGTTTCAGAATTTAGAAGTGCTTTCACTCAGGGTGACTACGTGGTTTTTGTGGAACTTCCTGGAAGTTTTGTTATTTGTGCTGATCCTCAGACTCCTTTACGGCCTGATCAGACTACACAAAGTCAAGTTTTTGACTCAATAGTATCATCACTGATAACTTTCAGAAGCTAACCCCAAATATAGGCAATGGGAATGAGTATTAAATGTGACTAATTCAGAGTTGTGTCCTGGACCCCATTCCACAAGACTGGCATGTCAGAATTTTCTCCCAACTCTTGTCTAGTTTCACACCCCGATCGGAGGTCAATAGCATGTATTCGCATCATGACTAATAGACTGTAGATTTAATATGTGAGCCCATGACAGAGGATGACAAACTTTTCAGCCCAAATCCCCAAGCTAACGGTGCCAGAGACAGGGGACTGTAATTGTCCCTGGAGGTGGTTAAAGCACAAGATGTTTGGCATTCACACAGCATGATTTGTGAAAAACCGGTCACTCAGTGGAAAACAACAGACTGACAAAGGCAATCAGTAGGTAGTAAGCAGCCCAATACTTTATTCAACTGAAAGGTTTCAAGTTTTTTGGTGTTCTTATTTAACAATGTTTACCACAGGCTGTAAAGATCCAACTGATGTTATAGAAATGTTAACAAGACAAAGCTGTGATGTTACAGTAACTGGTATCATATCACCTAGCATGCACTCATTCAGGTAATGATGGATATAAACTCCACTTCTTTTGCCGTACTGTAGTTTTTCCCTCAGAAGAAAATCAAGACCATTAATTTCAGCAAATTAATCATTAATGTGGTTTCTTCTTTGTTGTTCTTTTTTCCTCTTTGAGCAAAAGACCGCTGCTATCACGCACAGCACCACTGTTGTAGCTTTGACTGTCTCTCTCTGACCCTTCTTTCTCAAATACCTATAAACCAAAGCACAGAAAACAGCTTGACACAATTGGTCTGGAACACACCGCCATTGTTGCCAGTCTACCAGCCAACAATTAAACATTTTTGTACCATAGTCAAGTATTTCTGAAGTTGTGATGCAAATCTGGCAACACTAAAGTGGAGTGATGCATTGCCAGAGCAGTGGCATGCCGATAAGGATGACTCTCTTTAATTCTTGTTGGCCAACGTGATTGTCAAGCCAATATCCACAACAGTGATTGAGCATTTGTATTGTCAGAAGGGTAATTAATACTTAAAATCAGTGAGGTCTGTGTTGCAGTGGCTACTCATAGCTTCCTTTGTATTTCATTTTGACACTTTTTTGTAATAACTTTAAATAATGACTTCATACAAGACAAACAATGGTGTAGTCTGATCTGGCCAATCATGGCTATTATTAAAGATGGCAGTTTTAGTCCTAAAATCCTCAGAACTTCTTCTTGATCTCGCCTATATATCCTGTCTGTAAGCAAAAAATTAACATAAGATGCTAAATAAATCAAATTTCACCTTCACAGAGATATTGATTACATTGGTTTACTCTGCTACACAGCCAACAGGGAATGCAGTCAAAAAAAATCCCTAATTTCAAAGTATAAGACACAGCAGATGCAAAACATCTTCACCCTGAAGTTGTCGTATTTTCATGCAGGTCAGGCAGATCACGCTCCGCTGTTTTGATCCGAACAGACAGGAGACAGGAGTTTCTCTGCACGCCAATCCCTGACTCATTAGATGCATGCGATCGACAGCCGTGTCCAAACATCCTTCCCATCCGATCCGTCAGTCCCGACCCGTTTCATCTGCATGTCTTCAGGCTTCTTTTTGCCCCCTGGGGAGAGTGTCACCTATATACTTAATGTGACTGCCATGACAGACTTGGACAGGAGCGGCACGATTAGCAGGCTGTTTGAACATCTGTAGGAGGCAGGCAGAGTTGAGGGGCCTAACAGATTTGGTTATTTAGAGTCATGGGGTGGAAACGGGCAAAAGCTGTGAGAGCAGATGTGTTGATGTGAATTACTGAGAGGAAAAAAATGAAGGGAGGTAGCTGAGAGGGGTAAATGTGTCTGAAAGTTAAGAAGCTGCTTTTTGATACTACAGCACTGATACTTACAGTTTAACATTTAGAGTGGAGATATCCTCTTTTTCTCAGCCAGCTATAGTCTATTAATTTGACATATGGATCTTACAGATGCTCATCACTGGTCCTTTGAGCATTTCTACATGATTGCAGCCACCTTGGGGCTGGGCAATATATCAAGCTTTTAAGATATATTGAGAAATTTTCAGATTAGTCAGACTTTTGTTGTTTTATCAGTATATATTATTTTGAGTTTCATACACATAAAGAAAAATATGGCAGGCCTAATGCTCTGTAAAAGATTGTTTGGAACAAGAGCCACTAAACGTATCTTTTTATTGACAGAATGATAGTTTATGTTACATGGGAAATGATCATTTATTCAATTTAAGAGCAATTCTATTGTAAGGGGAGATAAAATTATGTTGATATCATGGCAACAAAAACAGAATTTCTAAACATGAAGCATGACAGGAGGGCAAAAAAGAGTCATAAACAGTAATAAACAACAAAAACATTAGAATTAGTTAAGGTCTTAAAGTGTCATAAAGTCTCTTCACTGTCCTCCCTAACATCTGTTCTTCAGTGTTTCACTGAATGTGGAAAAAAGCTTCTCAGACATGTTTTCGTTAGGAAACTACATAAATGGGTATTTGCGAGTCTTCTATCAATTTCAAAAGCTCATGTGGTCAAAAGTCACCGTTAAGCCAGGTTATGTTTTCAACACTAATACCACCAATAACTAGGATTAGCAGTTGTCCATCTAGTTCTTTTTTGGCAAACTTAACTGTGCTGCATGCTACTTGTTTGCTTCATAACATGATAAGTATATCTAATACTGACTTTTAAAGTTTTGTTAAAGCCCTCCAATGCACAGCAGAAGATAGGTTTAAGTTTACCCCAGGGACTTTAGTATTTGTTTGGCATGGCCATCCAGTGAGTTATGTGAATATTTTGCTGTCCAGCTGAGGTTAAAACGGATTTGATGTCAGATCAAAGGGTCTACATTCAACTGAAAAGAAATATACTAAGCTGCTCTTAATCTGTAGGAAAAGACCTTTAAGAAATATAATAAGTTTGATCATTAAGTTAATTAATCTGCTCAAATTGCGTTAATTAGATTGAGTTGAAATTTATATCAAAAGCGGCCATAAATCGAGATTAAATTTGGGAATACAGGCAGAGTTATCCTAAATAAGTCCTTTAACACCTTCATACTGAATACTTAAAAATGAATGAGTCTTCTATCATAAGCAGGTATTCAATGATGAAACTGTTGAATGAGGCTCCTTCAAAAGAATCACAGAAAAGCTGACCACACCTGGTCACCCCTATTTTTGTTGCCATGGTTTTAATACCGTTTGATTTTTACCAAAACCAGTTAAAGAAAAAATATAATTCTGGTACAATGGTAACATTTGTTAATTCTGATGGGCAAATATATTAAGATATTTACTGTGTATCTCCATTGAGCTTAAAAATTATTAAGTTATGATTTTTGGTCCATATCGCCCAGCCCTAACCCACCTCTCTACCCCCAGATTGTTTGGTACCAAAGCCAGCAGCAAGGCCAGCTCTCCGGGCACGCCCGACTCTGGCAAGTGCCCCTCAGTGTTGGGTAGCCCCCACGGCACGCTGGCGAGACAGGCCAGCCTGGACTCGCCCTCCTCCGGCACAGGGAGCCTGGGCAGCGCTGGCGGCATGAGTGGCGGCAGTAGCCCGCTTTACGGTAAAACCCCAGACCTGTGCACTGACTCCCCGGCATCCAGCCCGGCCTCTGGCCTCTCTCTGCCCTCCAACGCTCGGCCCTGGCCTGCCTGTAGCTCATCAGCCGGCAGCAAGGACACACTGAGCTGCCAAAGCATGACCAGTCTGCACACCAGCTCTGAGTCCATTGATCTGCCGCTGGGCCACCACGGGCCCAAGGTTACAAGAACCGGCAGTGTCAAGTCCACCCTGTCAGAGGGGTGAGTAGCATAGAATACGATTGGGATGGATCGTATTCATTGTTTCATTTGGGAAAAGAGACAAACCTCTGACTATAGATGCAGGGAAAGCACAGAACTAGTCATAAAACAAAAATTAGAAGAAAAAAATCACCCATTCAGCACACAGTGTTTTATAAGTTCAGTTGCTTCCCCTGGCATGGTTTGGTATTTTCAAAAACAAAGAAAAAATGATTTTTAATCATAAATTCACTTTTGTCCAGGATAAACCTCAAGCGGTTCCAAAGCCAATAGACTCTTTGTGAAGACCCTCCCTCTTTATTCACTTTTACTAAGTAAGACTGAATCTGTTGCTGGGTTTCTTACCGTTTGACACAGCTGTTATGCTGTCTTTATGTATACTTTTGTTTTAGTCCTTTCATAAAAGTTGCCTAAAAACTTAAAGAAGTGTGTGTGTGAATCATTTAAAATCTTAAATTGTTAAATTTATTTAAGATATTGCCAATGTCCAATGCCAGTCATATCATATATCAGGAATTTAAACACTACAATGCTATACTATAGGGCACCAGATCCTGAAGTGTATTAAAAATTGTTTGATCAACTAAATGAGAAGTAAGGTTTTTAAATGGTATTAAATATTGATAATGGCAAGATTATTAGATATTAAGTTTCACAGTGTGTTTTCAGATTATATGTTCCATGCTTAATGAATCAGACATTGCAGTCTTTAGTTTTTTTCCTTTAACTAAACCTAAATTGATAACTTAAGAAACTTGCTCTTCTTACTTAGCTTAATTTATAGTGTAGTCACAAACAGTTAGAGTGCCATTTTACAATCACTTAGACATTTACCTGTATTACGAGTGCAACAGGTTAGTCATCTGACAACTTTTAAAATGAATAAAGACATCACTGAACAGGACCTTTAAAAAGTATTCAAAATTAGAAGTTCTCCAATAGCTCAAACCTCCGCCAAGACATTTCCAACACTATTGAGTTAGCTATTGTTAAAAGTGTGGAAAACTACCCTATCTTTTACCAACAGTGCATCATTGAAAAACTTCCTGAATCTACATCCACATTTTGATCACCACTGTAATGTTTCCACTTCTTCCTTGTGCCCCGAATAACTGTCCCTGAAAATTTTAACAAAATCCATCAATAAGTGATTGCGTTATTAGTGAAAATGTGGAAGACTGCCCTGTCTTGCAGTGCTAATTAATCCCAAAAACAATTCCTTCATCTGCATCTGGTTTTGTATCGCCACCAAAATCGTATCACTTCTTTCTTCTGCCATGAGTAACATTTTCTGAAAATTTCACCTAAATCCTGTCACAACTTTTTTCGTCATCCTGTTCATAAACTAGCAAATGAATCCCAGCAAAACCTTAACCTCCTTGACGAAGGTAATAAAATTCAGGTTTCCAGTACATACACAGGAGTAAAAATGTCAATATAACATTATTCTGCTTTCACCAGCAATATGACAGGAACAAGATGATTAAGTAATGTTAAAGTATTCTTATAGTTATGGATTCAATGAATTACCAGTGTGGTTGACAGTCAGATAAAAAGGAGGCATCGACTATTGGTTTCAGAGACTTATTAAAAATACAATGGGTTACGTTGTGGATATCTTGTGTCACCCTTTTGACCTTGCTGAAGCAACAAAATAAAGGTCGTAATTTCACTGACACTAAGAAGACTCGGTTAGCTTGTATTTGGAAATAGCCCAGCAACAGAGGAAGGTCTATAACTGTGTACCAGTGGACAGTGAGCTAAAACAGGGTCAAGCTTTGCATTGTTTTTGCATTGTTTTTGACTTAATAAATATATTTCCAGCCTGACTATTTTAATACATGCTGAGAAGAATTTGCCCATGTTTACTTCATAGCATGGTTTAATTTAGCTGTTTCTGGGGCCATCAATTTAGTTATTTGACACAATAATGAGGTTTGAATTGTTGATTTAAGTATATGCCAGAGAGGTAACCCCCCAAATCCAGACCATGCCAGGTTCTCATCACCATAAACAGTCTTTATCAGGTTGTTTTCATTCTTTGTCACAGACTGCATGCACTGCATCACGCAGAGTAGAGTCAACAGGGCACAACTTTATTTTCTCTCACAGTCGAGTTGAATGTCTCAAAAATGAAACAATTGATTTTATTGTGTGTGTGTGTATTTTATATTTTTTGGTATTGTACAGTGAACATTATCACTGTCTGAGTGTGTCTTTGTGTTTATGTGTGTCAAGTGTTTGTTAAAGTGACCAAAGCGTATTTTTCCCATGTTCTCATAGACAAATGTTCTCTGGTGTTCATCTAATTCACTCATCCTCTGTGTTTTTAACAGCATGCCTCTCGACAGAAACACACTTCCCAAAAAGGGACTGAGGTACAACAAATCTGCAGCCAGACCCCATTCTTAACTTTTCTTCTTTTACTCACTGAAAGACCAAAAACTCACTTTTGCATGAAATTATTAATTCTGATATGAGGTGTTCTGTCCACGTTGTTGTTTGGGGGCATGGTGTGTCATCGACAGCAGCAGTGATTACCAACCATGACTACAAGATAACAAGCCTTTGGGATTGCTCAAGCTTTAATTATTAGAAAACATCTCATTTTGAATAAAACTAGCAAAATCCTTTTAAGGTCGCATGCGTGGGTTCTCTCCGGGCACTCCGGCTTCCTCCCACAGACCAAAAAAAACATGCTCATTAGGTTAATTGGTCACTCTAAATTGCCCTTAGGTATGAGTGTGAGTGTGAGTGTGAATGGTTGTCTGTCTCTATACGTTGCCCTGAAATCGACTGGCCGGTTCAGGGTGTACCCCGCCTCTCGCCCAATGACAGCTGGGATAGGCTCCAGCCATCCACAACCCTGAAAGGGATAGCCGGTATAGAAAATGAATGAATGAATATCCTTAAAGGTCACAAATCCTATTCTGTTTGACTGTTTACGTCATGCCTTGGGTGTATATTAACCAAGGATTTTATTTAAGTTTAATGAAAATATGAAAATGTAATCTCTGTAAAGTGTTAAAATGCAGCTCTTTCCCCCTCCCCTTTAATAATGCTGTGACCTGGGGGGAGGAGAGGGTACAGGAGGCTTTGATAGTGAGCTCTGTGCTGATTGGCTGCCAACACATGTCCGATGGGATGCAGGAGGAGGGGAGACTTTCAAAAAAAGTCAAGGTGTCTGCTTGTGATAAGCAGGAAACACACATGTAGGTGGAAGCTGTAGCTATGACTTCATGAACCCCAGGAAGTAAAAAATCTAGTGTTTTAAGGTGCATTTTATTTAAGGAGGTACTGGCATGTAGTAAATGTATCTTGATCCTCTATTCCCCAAGACCCTTAAACAACATTAAAAGCAAAAACGTTGATTTTTTGAAGACACGGGACCTTTATGTCCAAGTTGACATCTGTGCAAAGTTAGAATACATTATTCCAAGTTTTTCAAAGATCACAATTTGCAAACATGGAATGAACATGGGGCCCATTGAGTTTGACCTTTGACTCATGACCTCCAAAAGGTAATCAGATCATTTTTAGTAATAGTGGAAATATGTGCAACATTTGAAGAGAATCCCTCATTGCATTTTTGAGATGTTGTGTTCACAAGCAAGAGATGAACATTATACCCTATGACCATTTACTCTGACCTATAACCTCCCAAATCTGAGTTTATCCTTGACTCAGAGCTCAGAGTTGACACTTAAGAAAAGTCTGATTAACATACATTAAAGCTTTAATGAGATATTAGACCCATTTACAAGTATTAGAAACAAGGCCTTTGACCTGGACCTTTGACCCAAGACCTTCAAATTTAACAAATTCATCTGAAGGTCACTTTGTTGTTTGTAAAACATCTGTAGAAAAGCCTGAAAGTCACTGAGATTTTGGTTCCTCAAGCAAGTGAGAAGCTTAAGACCCAATAACCTTGACCTTTGACCTATGGACCCAAAAATCTAACAAATTGATCAGCAAGTCAGCAAGAATGTTGGAACAAAGAAGAGAAGATGAAGCCTTCACAAGCAGGTGGTAACCATGGGACTTGTTGACTTTACCTTTAAACTGTAATCACCAACATCTACTTGATACATCACAGAGTTAAAATTGACATCTGATGATGTCTGATTGCATTCTGATTGATAGGTTAAACACAAGGGCAAGTGATCTTTGACCAATGACCTCCAAAATCAGAGCAGATCATCTGTGAGTCAGAGTAAACCTGTGTGGCAGATTTGACGAAAATCATTCCAATCATTGTGAAGATATTGCATCCAAATGCATGAGATTAACATGAGAACTAGTGATCCATGACCCATGGCCTCCAAAATCACGAAAGATCCCCCTGCAGTCAGGGTGGAAATTTGCACAAGGTTTTAGACAAATCCTTCAAGATGATCTTAAGATGTAGTGTCCACAAGAATGGAATTGATTGGCAGAAATTGATGTCAGGCTGATAATGAAGGTTAGATTATATATACAGTATATACAAATGACCTTGCATAGCTTTGGATACAAAACTGCTAATCATGGCTGGTAACCACTGATCTAAAGACTTGAGAGTGTTGTGATTATCTGAAGTAGCATTCACTCTGTAGGACAACATTTCGGGGTTAATTCGCACAAACACAAAAGTGATGATTGATCTCTCCAGCTTCAGAATCTGTTTTGGTACAACAGATCCTGAAGTTCAGATTGAATGCTAAATCAGATGGTCAGGCAGGAGAGTGTGTGGTTTTCTATTTGTATGCCTGCTTATTTTTACACATCCTCATCATTAGATTCACACTCTATTAAAGCAACACTAACTTAGACTCTAAGACAGGGTACTTCTCTCTCAGTTCTATAGAAACACCCTTCAAAAATCCCAATAATGCCTCCTTTGTTATCTTTGGGCCTGAGGGTAATATGGATTCTTTGATTTTCGCCTGGATTTTAAGGGACTGAGACAGAAATACCATAATGTATTCATCACAGAGGCAAAACCTCTGCAGGGAAAAATCTCTCCATCCAATTACACCGTTCTGCTGCAGATGGGTTGGATGAGGCATGCTGGTTTCAAACCATTCTTTAATTTCCAGGCATTCAGTGCTCTTTTTGGACCTAATAGTATCCCCTGTATCACACACCGTGCCTTCTGGATGTTATGCTCAGTTCAGACTAAGGACGGGGGGGGGGGGTTATATGTGTCTATGGTATCCTACGGTGCTTGAAAATAGCCACTTTGTCCTTTCAAATACCATCACAACAAAACCTGCTGTGCAGTGTGTGCATGTTTATAATGAAGGTTCAAAAAACTTCCAATAGTGAGTGATGCAAAATATATTTTGACCAAAACATGGCATTGATTTTATTTATACCACAGGTGACTGTGTGAAAAGCTGGAAAGGAGGAGGAAAAGTCGCCTTTAAAGAGATTATTGCCTTGAAATTATGAGAAACATTTGTTTGTGAAAAAAAAATCTAATTTGCTTTTTTTAAGTTAATGACAATTATTTCAGAATTATAGGGTAGGGTGGGGTGATGAAGCCTAAAATTAAAATCCCAGATATTTCCTCAATTTGTATTTTAATCTATTTTTGTTCCCTCTCAAACTCAGTATTGCACAGAAATGACATAAGGGAAGTTTGCTGCTGTGTTATCAAAATATGTCCCAAAACTAAACTGAAATTTTCTTCTAAAATTAAACTGCATGCTGTTGTTTTGTTGTCAAAGTAACATGATGTGTTTTAATGCAGGAAGGCTTGTCTGAATTGACACTAAAGGCTGCACTTTATTCACAATTTATTGAATCAAATTATCTTATTGATATTTGTCTAATCAAAATAAACTAATATGTGTCTCTGCAAAAAATGGCAGGGCCTTCTGTTGTGAAAACAGTGAAATTTTCCAGTATTATCTTCAAACAGTGGCACAATATTGAAAATGTTGTGTCTCTGTTGGAAGGTAACTTGGAGAAGGATTTCCCTTCAGGGATCCAGGGGGGCAGAGTAAGTGACAGAGTAAATCAAAGCAAACACCTCAGTTTTTACTTTTAAAATCTTCCACAACAAAATTTTGAAGAAGTTATTAAACCAATACATCCTCCAGCCCTATCACAAGGTACCTGTTACATATTATTATAATATAATTGTGAGGTAATTATTGATTTGACAAGATACAGTTTTGTTGAAAAGAAAACAGCTGATCAAGGAAAAACACCCAGCAAATAAAGCCTTTCAAAATGAGCTTTGTAAGTTAACACTTTCAATGCCAAAGCAAATATGACGAACCATGAACAATGGTGCAATTCTGCACTTTTTTCACTATATATATGTAAATTTAAATATCTTATTACTATTTTATCTAATCAAAATAACCTTAAATGTTCCTGTGCAAAAAATGTCAGGGCCTACCATTGTGAAAACAGAGACATTTTCCAGTATTGCTATTAAAACAATGGCACAACTCCCCAAATGTTTTTTTTTTTTGTTTGTTTGTTTTTAAAGGGCGATAAAAACCTAAATATGATAATAAGAAATAACCAAGTTGATAAAACTAGATTAAACCACAAGGCCTCTGGGTCTTTCTTTAACAGCCTAAAATAATTTCTTCTGCGGTGATAAATCATAAAAACAGTGCAGAATTTTGTTTTTCACAAAAAAGTAATAATTTTCATAACACCATCACATAATTCCAATAAAATTTTGTAATAATGTTAAAAAACAGCAGATTTTTTTTTTGGCAAGAAAGGTATCCTGCGGTAATGATTATACTGTCTTGTTAATTTAGAAAAATGAACATTAGATTTTCTCGTGTAAATGCCATATACTTTCAAAGATTCTGATTTGTATTATTATTCATGAAAAAACTTCAGAGCAAGACACAAAAAAAGAGGGTAGATGCACCATTGCACCCAAAAGATGAGGAAAAAGAGACAAAACTTGATTTGATCATCCTAATGTAGCTCTAAGTTTGTCAGTGAAGTTTGGGAACACCACTGCAGCCACAAAACACTTCCAGCACCCCTGTGATTAATGCTAAGTGCATTGTTGTTATATTTTCTCGTACCATGGGAAAATTTGTTTTGACAATATAAAAGATCTGACAATCCCCAATCCTGGAATAGACCACAGTTTTCTCCTCTTTGTATATTTTTCTGTTTTTTCACATCTCAAATCCAGCATCATGTTTCTGCTTGATCTTCAGATTTCCTACCAGAGAAGCTTAGATTCATAATTGCCCCCTTCAGCTTTATAATAAGTATATTTGTGCAGCTTATAGGCGCTCAGTTGGTGCAAAACATTCTGAGTCAAACCCTGACCCTTTGGATATTTCATCCCGTTCCATGTCAACTCCAGCGAGGAGTGAATGCTGCTGTGTCACGTCGTTCAAAACTCGCCCAAATTGTGTCGCAGAGAATCGGAGCACAGGCATGGGGGGACCAGAGCAGGGTCAGATGTGACAAGCGTAGTAATGGAGGCATTTGAAGGAAGACAGCGCTGAAAAAGGATGAGAGCAAACTCAATTATCATCCTCGGTGGATTAAATATGGCCGATTGTCATGCCTGCGATAAGGGGGCCTTCTGCTGCTGAGCCACGCTGAAGCTGGGGGGAGAGGAGATGAACGGCAGTGTCAGTGTGTTTGGCAGCTTTTAGCTAAAGCACCATGAATGTGTGTGTCTGTGGGTGGGGGTGTGTGTGTGTGTGTGTGTGTGTGTGTGTGTGTGTGTGCTGCATGTTTCTACCATCTGCTCACATGCTTCTGTAATCTAGCTCTACACTCATTTCATCCTTCCACTAAACTTTATTTACATCAACTTCCAGATGTCTCTCTTGGTTTGGCAGTGCATTAACTGTGTCTCGGTGGGCTTTAGGTACCCCCCCTCCTCCAGGCAGACGTCCCATGAGGAGGGGAAGGAGTGGTTAAGGTCCCATTCGACAGGGGGGCTTCAGGACACAGGCAGCCAGTCCCCACTGTCGCCTCCTGGAGCTGCATGCACCACTACAGGGAAATACCACTACTCCAACCTGTGTAAGTACATCAAAATACAATCTCTATGAGCAGCTGTAGTTTATGTGCTTTTATTTTTGAGGGTGCTTTCCTTTGTTTGCGACTTATATTTTAAAATATACTTCATTTAACATACTGACAGACATGAACCAAGGAGTACACATTACCACCTACAGCCGCGAGATTGCGCTCTAGGCTAGGCTAGACATAAAGAAAATGCCCCCAAAATAAAAATCCTATTCTAACAAACTGCTGGTAGTAAATTATGAGCAGAAATAAAGTTGGGAGGGAGTGAGAAACTCGTGAGGGACTGGCGAAAAGCAGAGGTTACTCTTACTCCAATGAAGAAAATGAAGAAAGCTAATCACAGCCCGAAAGCAAGATGGCCAGAGCTGGAGGAACGAGTCCACAGATGGGTGCTTGAACAACGTGCTACCAGGAGAGATTTGTTACAGGCCTATTTATGCTCAACCATAAAGACGGATACAAATACGGATGGAGCCTCCTGTCTGTGCTCTGCGTTCATTTTGTCCATATTTCTGCACATTTCCATAAAACTTATGGATACGGGCCAAACGGAGCAGTACCACTGGAAACCATGGGGGCAGTGTTGCTGGATATTGTCCATTATGTAGCTCTAGTGAGACATGAAGAAGAAATAATAATGGCGGAACATTTTGAAGGGAAACTCTGCATGATGTCTGTCTGTATGATGTTACTTCGCCTGGACACCAGGACAAACAAATGCCAAAAAAAACAGCTGGGAGGAGACTGGAGAGCAATCAAATATCAGTTGGCCGGTAGCGAAAGAGAATTGGAGGTCTGGGAGACAGATTTGTTCGAGCCCCCCCAGTGGATGTATTGGTTAACAGCAATGCCAACGGAAAGGTCGCAGTGGGCCTTCTTGGTGTTACCGCTTCATACAAGGCAACCACCTCTCCATCAGAGCACTGCGACTTTTAGTCCGGTGTGACTTATATGTGTTTTTTCTCTTCATGATGCATTTTTTGACTGATGCGACTTATACTCCGGAGCGACTTATAGTCTGGAAAATACGGCATATATTTTTGTATCTAATTTGATACATTAGGTATTTTTGGCAACTGATAATCCACTTGAGGGCATTTTTATCATTTATCTGATTGTATTCAGATGATTTTTTTAGTATTTGTTGATCACACAGATTAGATAGAGGAGTCATAAAAGTATGTGTAAGATATGATACAAAAGGCTTTAAGGGGTTAACCAGGCAGAACATTCAACCACTTAACTACTTTTTCTGTTTAGCAATGCAGGTAAATTACTATAATTTGACATCTTGATCAGGAAATAATAATGACCTTTGATATTTCTCTGCTTTTTGGAAAAAATAAATTTAAAAAATCATGGATAACAATAATAATTTTTTTTTTGCACTAAAAGTATCATTTTGCTTCCAATGTTACAATACAACAAAAAACTGCTTTAAGTCTGATTGGACACAGGTGCTGCCATTTAGTGCTTAAGGCAATGCCTTTTTTAACCAATTAATCAACAGAAAACCTTGTTAAGTCACCTCAATATAATCATCACCACCATCAGATTCATCATCAAGTTGCTTAAAGACCAGACATGCTGCTGCATTCTGGATCATCTGCAGAGGTTTGAATGTGTATGCAGGGAGGCCTGCTATTAGGGAGTTGCAGTAGTTGATGCTTGGATTTACCAGAGCCTGCTCCAGAAGCTGTACTGCCTATTCTGTCAGGGAGGGTCTGACTCTCCTGATGTTATAGAGGGCATAACTACAAGACTGAGCAATTGAGGCCAGGTTAGAGAGCCTCTACATACTGGTGTGTTAATTATTACAGTGACATGAATGGTGATTTTGATAATTACCAGTGCTGTTAATTTAGGGCATTTGTGGCACAAACCTTACATTAGGTGATGGTCTAATAAATGTGTTAAGCACTGTATTTACCAAGGTCATTTTCACACCTAAACTGTTTGTTCTGATACAAGTTGGTGTTCCCTGTTTTTTGCACATTTTATTGAATACATATGAGCACAGCAATCAATTCCTGTTTCTGTGCAAACAACTGCACAGAGCTCGCCTGAAAGAGGTGGCCTCGGCTTGCTTCCAGTCCAACCCTTGGACAGTTTGTTTGCTGTGGAGACACAGTTGATTCAGCTACCAACACAAGCAGGGTGACGAGTTAACTCATCAGATTGCTGTAGTAGTATAAATAATAAAAATTAGGGATCCATGATATTATTGGTGTGATATTGGTATCAGCAGATAAGAGCTCCAAAACATACACTGGTATGCTGCTGATATTTTGGCAGTACATTCTGGCCCTTTATATCCCATATAGTGGCTGAAACATTGGCAGAGTGTACAATAGGGCGCTGATGTTTTCCCTCATCATTGCTGAAAGCATTGCATTTATAATAAGAATTATAAGTTATTACAGAATAAAATGTTTTTCTTGCTTCACATCCTAACAGAAATAGGCTGTTTCCATGGAAGGAACAGGACAATTTTGGTAAAGTGGAGGCTTTGTGCCCTTGACAAAAAAGTATCTGTATCAGCAATCATGAGCTCAGAAATATCAGCATGTGGGCAAAATGTCATGCATCTATAACAATATTTGTATTATGGCTACCAGGCAACCATGCTGAAAACAAAGTTCTACTCTGATGCTTGTGATTCCTTCATGCAGTGAGCCCCACCAACATGAGCCAGTACAACATGCCTCCAGGTAGCACCAACATGAGCCGCTCCAACAGCATCCCTGCCCAGGACTCCTTCGACCTGTACGGAGAGGGTCACCCACTGGGTGGCAGCGCTACCTCCCTGGAGGACCGACCACGGGCCATCAGCCGTTCCGGCTCGTTCAGGGACAGCACTGATGAGGGTAGGACACACTCTGAAACACACTGTCTCTGTTTTTATCTAATATTGATCTTCCTGCTAAAAAGACATTAATAATATTGTAGGTTGCGATCACAGAAGTCAAGACTAATCGTTCATAAAGTGCTTTAATAGCAGATTTTATGAGCATTTCCTGCTGTTCATACTGTGAGCACTTTAAATGATCGCTCCCCTCAGTCTGATTTTGTGAATAATGGAAACGGCTGAACCATATTTTTATTCATTTTTCTTTTTACGTATTTTTTTGACATTTTACTGCTTAAACTATCTGAACAGCAAAGTGATAATAAGTTGACTCAATAAACAATAAATTATAACAGACATCAGTTTAAATAATTCAAGAATATGGTTATCAGATGCTTTAGAAAACTGTTTGTCCAATTAGACGAACTCAGTCTGCACAATCATTCCATTAATTTTGTAAATGGATTTTTAACATTTTTTTCTGTTTCATATCTTCTTACAGTCCATGGCTCTTCACTGTCTCTGGTCTCAAGCACGTCGTCACTTTACTCTGCGGTAAGTAACCAGTTAGCTTTCCTTAACTAAAGACCCCTCTGATTTAGACTTACAGAGGAGTAATAAAAACTATTAAAATTTAGTGTAAACTCATTAATAAAATAATGAATCTCATTTTCAAATTAAGTTAATAGAAAGTAAATTGACTTTTAAAAGTTGTTGTACATCTGATGTGTATTTGCAGAATCTTATTGTTATAAATTATTAATACCATGTATAAGATCATACCTAAAGCTTTAAGTATAGCACAAATGTACCTCAGAATTTAAGTGGTTTTTAGACACGTGTTAAAGTAAACAGTCATAAGTCATCTAGACTGGTCCCATACACTCCAGGGAGCCCTGCCACACCACTTGGGAGCTGCAGGTCAAGAGCATTTGAAAAACGAAGAAAATCATGATATTTTTAAGTCAGCGATCATATCATCAGAGTTTCTGTCTTTTCCTCTTTTTCTGTGAAACCAAAAGAAAAACTCTTTATGCTTGCCTCCCTCTTTGCAGCAGATTAGACCTGGGACAAGTTTTGGGTTTCTGAGAGTGCTTTAGCTTCAGTGTTCAGTGAGGCAGGAGATTAGTTTCAGTCTAAAGAATTGATTACCTCCCACATGCACCTGTTTCTGGCGGTGTTGCAGAATTATAGTGGAAGGCTTTGGACGAATAGGTTTTCTTTTGGATCTGAATCATTTGTCTGTTTCATGATTTAAAAATCTTTTCCTATGTCCACGTCTGTCTTTTATTCACTTAAATACCCTAAAATATGTAATTTTTCTTTTGGAAATGCCTAATTCAAATTTAGTGACAGAAAATACCTCTCATGCTCTAATATTGTCATTTTTTTTACCAATATGCATGCATCTTCCTGCAGACGGAGGAGAAAGCTCACTCAGAGGTAAGGATGGGTAACACTTTGTTTGCATGTCTGCTTCTGTTTGGCATCTTTCTTCCACATCGGGGATGGGCAACTTTGGTTACCACGAGGGCCACATCATTGTTATTCACAGTTTCAGTGGGACAGTTATTTTAAATTGAAGGATACTATTAATAAGGTGGAAAAATAGCTGCCAATTGACAAAAAAATAATGTCTGGCTTTCAGTAGTATTTGTATTTATATTTTAAAGCTCAAACCAAATGGTAACAAAAATTTAATAAGTTAAACACAGTATTAAAGCCAATTAAATACGCTTTTCCAAGTCAGTTAAAGAGTATATGTATTTGTTTTGTGATTACATAATTTATCTTAAAGTTATTTTTATGAATGCACAATATGATCTGAACAATATCGGTATTGGCAGATATGATTATTTATTGCTGTTAATTAAAAATGATATATGAACCACAGAAATTAACCTTGAATATCTCATATATTAGCTGTAATATTGTTGGAATATAGAAATTCACTATGATGATTACCTCACTGAATGTCCACTTATGTAAGTCAAATTTAAAAATAAAATGTTGTTTTCGTGCTTCACATCTGTTTCTACCAAAAATTAGACTGTCATCATGAAGAAACAGGTTAATTTTAGTTAATTGTAGGCTTTGTGCTCTTGACAAATTCTTTTGGTATCAGTGATCAGGGGTTTGGAAATATCAGTATGTATGATATCAGAAATAATCCATAAACACGCATCCCTAATTAGTTTACCAATAAGTCCTATTGAGAATTAAATTCCTTTAACAAAAGTAGCCTAGGTAATAGTTACAAAAATCTTAGTTAATGAAAACTATTTCAGTTCATTTGTCTTCGTATAAGACCTTAAAGGAACCAAATATGGAAAATTATTTAAAATAATTCCTTAGAAATAAAATAAACCTAATTATTTATGACTGTAGTGGAAATATTTTCCATTTTTCATGTTTAAATACATTTTTCCTGTTGTGTTGTTGTGGCAAACCAGACTAAGATATGTCATGGCAAATTGTTTTATCTTAATGGTATATTTTTTATGTATCTCAAACTTCAGAAAAAGGTCAAAATAGAGTAGTATTTATATGTACACCACAGAATTACACATATCCTTACAAAGTCAGATCACAATATATCACAAACAAAACCGTCATTCACTGACCGGGTGTCACTGATCATAGAAACTATACAAAGTGAATGAAGAGGGCCACATGTGGCCCCTGGGCTGTCAGTTGCCCACCCCTGTTTTGCATCATCATGCAGCCAGAAGCATTAAAACTTGAAACAGCTTAGAGAAGCTTCACTGCTGCTCTGTTGGCTGTAAAGTGCTCTGCAGATGTGAGTGTGTTTGCTATATTCTTGCTCATACGAAGGAAAATGTTTCCTCTTTAGTTTAAAAACATAATATTGTCTGTTATGCATGACCACGTCATACGCATGTTTTGGTGCTTTTAAAGAGACTGTCGGCCGTTTTTTGTGTGTCTGTGATGTTTACGTTTGTGTCTTCCTGTTGCGTCTCTTAAAAATAATTTATATGTTGATCAAAGTACAAACAGTGATATTTGTTCAGCTACATTTTGCCTCAAATTGGCGGCCATTTTGACACAAAAAGGACCTTAAACTCAAAAAGTTATGGTGGAAAAAGTGGCATCAGGTTGTACAATAAAGCAGTTTAACCCTATGTTGCATTGCTTTTTTTATTATGAGTAAATTCTTTGCATTTATTCCATCCTGATCATTAATAACACTCCACAGATCATTTACCAATTCCAAAACTGACTCCATACTTCAGCAATGCATGCCCTGGCAGTAAGCTCTTTCTGTTTGGCTTTATTCAACAGTCCTGTTCAGTTTATCACTGATTCTTCTTTGATTTTTGATTTTTTATACTCTTTCATGTGTCTCCTTCTTTCTGTCCTCATATATTGGAGGTTTAAAGCTAAGCTTGGGTCAAAAATATTGGCAAACAGCAGCACAGTTGGTTTGCTTATGTGGATATGCGGGTGCCATTTTGAGGTGATATAGTATTCAAAGCATCTTAGTTTGTCTTTGCAATGTCCTGATGTATTTTTTAATATTACACATGTTAAATTTTGTTTGACTGAGAATTACAATACTTTTTTTCGAGTTACAAGCTAAAGTACCTGAAGGTCGTCGGACTTCCCAAGTAGAATTTCAACCAAAAGAGCTGTTTTCTTAACCTGACACACCAGATGGACTGACCAAAATATTTCAAAGTGTCTGAAAATGATTGGGGATGGATAGAACCTTTCGATAGCATATCCAGCAAGTGATAGGGTGATCGCTCCATCAGTCACATTCATTATGGGCCAATCAGATGATGTAGTAGGTAGGTGCTAATGCTGCGGTGTAAAGGACAGAACTTAAGCCACTTCTTAGAATAAGCTGTAGCCAGAACATATCAAAAGTGGAGCCAAATATCCTTTGTATTTTAGTGTTGTTATTTGTTTTTCATTTGTAAAGAAATGTGGACAAGAACTGAAAAAACTGCAGCTGAAGCTGTTAGCAATTATGCTAATCTAAGCCACTTCCTACGTCATCTTGCTTCGGCCTCATCCTACTTTAAAGCCACGTTCAGGCTGTGCACAGTCGCTGTAGATTGGAGCTTGGCCAGATGGATCTGCCTATTTATAGACATTGAATCAAGTGGATCCAACTGCACTGCAAGGTTAGGATTCCCCATTAAGTATCTAATTTGCAACCTGGACAGCCCACTGTCCTGTTCTCTGAAAATATGGCAGAAAAGCCACAATTAAAATTTCAACCAGCTATTTTTTTTATTTTTATTTGTGTTTCTGAATGTGACTTGTTTATTTTATTGAAGTTTTAGACTTGCCTTTTTTGTCAAGACAGGACAATGGACAGATTCAAAAATCATGGAGAGAGATAAACTGGGAATAACAAGCAGGAAAGGAGCTATAGTCCAGTTAAACCAGGCATGTCCATGTCAGAGACAACAGCATTTATATATGGGGAACAGGACATAACCACCAGTTTATCAACGCCCAAACTACTTAACTCTTCAAGTCTGACTAAATATGTCTAGCTATGAATAATTTAGTAAAATTTCGCTTGTTCAAATCTTACAATAAAGAGGTAAGGAGAGTGTCATATTTGACTTCACGACTTTTCTATGACGGTCATTATGTCAGATCAGACAACCACAGAGCCATAAAATTGGCCGTAACTTGTCCAACAAGCATGACAGACTGTGATTAAAACCTTCTGAATATCATGACCAACATGGTGGTGTTAAAAGAGGGAGGGCTCACTATAGACAGCAAACACACATAAGTTGGAGTACTATGTTTTTGTTTCTCTTTCCAAAGGCAATGATGAATGATATGTTACCCTGGTGATAAGTAGTCACTCACTACTGTACTAAGGTGCCTCTTCTATTTCTCCACTGCATTTTTTTTTCTTTAATAGCTGCTCCACAGAATATTTCAGAGGCAGGGATCTGGTTTTGGGGGATGTACTTAACTTTCTGTCTGCCTCTTAGCTCTCAGAGCATCAATTTTAGTCTTTTTTCACATCAATGATTGTCGCAAATGACAACCACTGTTTTCACCTCTGATATTTGTCAATAAGTTAATAAGCAAACATAATGTCCATTGCAATACCCAGTTAAATGAGGTCTACTGTCAAACAGTGCTGTCATATTATAGTCATATTGTGAATATTGTTAATGTTAATGGTGTAAATTCCTTGGCCTTGTTCATAGTCTCACTTGACTTATTTTATTTTATTTTTTTCTTTATAACGAAGTTGATTTAGCTTGAAGATTCTGCATGTTGCAACCTGCTATCTTAATTTTTACTTAATTTGTTGTGCTCTTATCTATTCTAATGTCTTTACATGATATTCCCACTGCTATACTGTGTATAAGAGCAACCGAAACAACTGAATTTCCCCTTGGGGATTAATACAGTATTTCTAATTCTGATTCTGATTCTGAAATACAGAGCTTCCAGTGCTGTCATTTATAATGTCTCTGACATGAAGGAACAGATCATAGGAGGAAGGATAAAAATCAAACCTGCTAGACTTTCTTTCATGGAGTTGTAAGGCGTCCCAGCCCAGTCTATCATTGCTGGCCAATTTCACACACTACATAAGACGAAATGACCAATGTTTGTGACCAACAGGTCCAGAATCCCTGCTACTGTTGGGTTGGACCAGAACTGTGTGAATATTGTGTAGAATAACTCAGTATAAGGTCATTAACAAACAACAAAAAATATTTAATGACTTTACATCAAGGAAAAAACATCTTTATGAATTTGCTCAATGAGGAAAATAAAATGGTGTATTTGCTAATACTTTTTGACCCAAGTCATGCATACTGATCTTCATTTTTCTGCATTGCTGTTTGAAGTCTAACCGTGACGACCCGGTGCTGTGGCTTGTGATAACCTCTTTCTCCTCAGCCACATCAGTTCATGCTGTTGGATGGAAAAATGCAACATAGTGTTAATTCTTACTCTTCTCTTTTCAATCAAGGGCCAAACTGTCCTAAATTCAACGGTAATCCCCCACACTTTGTGTTCACACTTCATCCCAGTGTCTTTCTTTCACACACTGTTATCATGTAACTGCACAGCATCAGAGTTATCAACATGGGAGTTGCAAGTTCAACACCTTTCTTGATGTACAATCAATCAGATTTTTACTCTTTTCGGGTGCTTTTAATGTAAACTTACTTTTGTTTTTTCCCTCAAACAGCAAATCAGAAAGCTGCGCCGGGAGCTGGACGCATCTCAGGAGAAGGTGGCGACCCTGACGTCTCAGCTGGCTGCCAATGTGAGTTTGTTTACTTCAAAACAGTCAAAACAGCCAGCTCATTTGCATGATAACCTGCTGTCAAAAAGCCTTTATGGGGAGCCTATCGCAGCTCCGTAAGGAATATAAATCTTCAGACGCCCACTAAATCCTTCTTCTATGTTTGAACCGCGTGTGTGTGTGTTTAGGTTCTCACTTGTTTGATTTTGTTGGTGTGATTTTTTGTTTAGGATGTTTTCTAGTGTATGTTTGTGTGTCTGCGGTACAGCCGGGATTGTCTTTTTCGTTTTGTCTCGGCTGGTGGGGTTTCAGCAAGACAAGGAGCGGCTCCCGAGTTCAACCAAGCAGGGAGAATCAAATAGAGATAGACGGGCGCAGGGAGATGAGGATAAGTGAATCTCGACTGTGGTGCGTCATGCGTGGGTGAGACTGAGAGAGACACACAGACCTCAGACCCCCAGACGGAGCTGCCTTTGAGCTGAGACCGAGATGGATCCACAAACTTCAGGCTGAAGTGTGCCCCCCCCCACCCACAATGCAAAGCGGCTGATCAAGCGTAGAGGCAGACGACTCTTTGCCCTGGTCTGTCGCTTTGATCACAAAATTATACAGAGCTGAGACTGGAGGATAAACCCCAGAAAAACTTGGAGATGAAGACTTGATTTGATACAAGAGTCATTCAAGGACAGTTGCATGGGTTTGGTTGTTCTGGTCACGAAAAACTGGTCATACCTAATTTACGGTGTTGCAGACTTTGCATTTGCAAACCATCAACACTTTTATTCAAAAATTCCAGCCAAATTGAGTTGTAATGTGGATAAAAACGTTAAATTTGGTACACCATGCTGCCTTTGCGTCATACTTGATGGGACTTTGATATCTATTTGGACATACTGGTCCTATGCAGGGTTGTGTTAGCTTGGTAGAGGACAACTGTGTTGTATCAGATTGATGTATGTTAGCTTTGACCCATAGGCCATTATACCAGTAGCACTTTGGAGCTCATCATCAGGTGGTTGCAAAGATAGGCAAGGCCACCAGTAAGGGCCTGGAGTCTTGTAGGGGGTCCTCAAGGTCAGTGAATTGGTACAATCCTTATTTTTGCTATATTAATGTTGTTGATAGGGGTGCTGGTTTGGTAAGCAACCAGGCATGAACCATATGCACACTTCTGCCAGTCCGGGTTCGAATCCAGCCTGTTGCCAGTTTGCAGAGTGTCCTCCCCTACTCTCTCTCACCCCCCTTCACAAGCCTATCCACTGTCTCTCTCTCCTGTCCATAAAGGCTTTAAAAATTCCTCAACATAATCTACAAAAAATGTTGTTGATGGGACCATTGAATCCAACATTTAGCACAGTATTGCTTGAAGTGTTCACGCTACTTATACAACATACATATCTTGATATCATTATCTCATTTTTTTGCATATATTTTATTGTTTTACTTCAAATCCCTTCATTTGAGTGACAGGACAATAGACAGAGTTGAAAGTTTGGGGGAATGTGTGGAATGACATTGGGGAAAAAGGAGCCCCAGGCCACTTCAAGGACTACAGCCTTTACAGGCATTTCCTACACTTAAATATTATTACATGCCATCCGTGGAGGGCCCTTTTTTTTTTAACAGTTTACCATCATACGTAAAGTGTTCATCAAAATTATGTTACATCTTGTGAAGTCCTTGCTAATAATCTAAAACTGATTGTTTATTGGTGAGGATGGCCAATGGAGGACTTTTTCATACATGAGAAAAGTGAAACCAAGTAGGAGAAACATTCCTATTTTCTTCTTTTTCCTCTGTTTTGTTTTTATGCTCACGGCTTAAATAAAATTGGTGACATGGGCTCAGTGCTCTTTGTCAAGTATCTCAGGGTTCTGGGTTACGAGTTAGGACAAAAGATATTAAGAAAATTAGGGGTGGACTGGTGCCACATCTGCAATGTTCCACAGTCTTGTTTTAAAGACAGAACTAAGATGTGGAAGACAATGCTTTTGATTTACTGGTCTATCCTAGTTCCAACCCTCTGACACGGAGACAGAAAGGACCCAGATGCGAAGCAGTGTATCAAGTTCACAACAAACAGTTTTATTTAGACAGGCACAGGAGATGGTGAATCGAGAGCGGGGATCGATCCCGCGATCTTGGGAACTAGAGGCGGAGACGCTGTCCGCTTTGCCACGTGGCAGCTGCTAGCACTTGCTAGCCACCAAGAGTCTTTCAGCTGTAGTCGAGAGCGGGGATGGAACCCGCGATCTTGGGAACAGGAGCCGGTGACGCTGTCCACTCAGCCACGTGATAGCCACTAGCACAGTTAGCCCCACAGGGGCTTTAAGTTGATGAGAGTTCAGACTCACAGGATCTTTAACGGCAGGAGGTGAAGTGGAAGGCGAAGACGACCACCACAACGCAGGACTCACAGGCAGGCTTTCGGCGTCAGGAACAGAAGACGAGGTCGATAGCCAGGGATCAGACGAACAGGTAAGTGCAGAGCAGAAGCTGGGCAGTACCTTGCAATCAGGCTGGGGATCAGGCGATAAAGGCAGGAACAGGAACGGAACAGGTCGGCAACGGGTGATCAGTCCGGATGACAGGTCTGGTGTGCTTAGCATGAGAGCGAAGACGATCTGACACTGACTGAGTGTGGAGCCGGGGTTTAAGTAGGCGGAGTGATTGCTGGAGATGAGGTGCAGGTGTGAGCAGGCACGCAGGTGACAGGAGTTGAGCTGATTACCTCAGCACTGGAGTGAGGCAGACTGAGACTGAGACTGAACTGTGACAGAACCCCCCCCTCAAGGGACGGCTCCCGACGTCCCAACATCATTGACGGGCAGGGAGGGAGGGGCGAGGAACCTCAGTACTCTTCGGAGGCTGAATCATCGCGGACGTCAGGTGGTGGAACAGGGACCTCCTCTTCTTCCTCTTCAGCACCTGACTCATCTTCAGACGTGGGGGTGTTTATGGGATCGGTGACAGACGATAGTTGAGAGGGGCGTCCCCACCTACCTAGGGACGGCTGCTCAGGGTGTCTCTCGTGGAACCGTTTGATTAAGTCCTTGTCCAGGATGTTCCGAGAAGGCACCCATGATCTCTCCTCAGGACCGTATCCCTCCCAGTCCACCAGGTATTGCAACCCTCTTCCTCGCCGACGGGAACGGAGCAAGTGATGGATGGTATAGGCAGGTCCCCCATCAATGAGGCGTGGAGGAGGAGGAGGAGCCACATCAGGAGACAGATGACTTTCATGGACAGGCTTGATTTTGGAGACGTGGAACGTAGGATGGACTCTCATGGAGCGGGGAAGCGCCAACCTCACAGCTGTCGGGCTGATGATTTTCTGGATGGAAAAAGGACCCACAAACTTAGGGGCGAGTTTTCTGCTCTCAACACGAAGAGGTAGGTCTTTAGAAGACAGCCAAACTTTTTGACCCACCTGATAGTTTGGGGCAGGAGTCCGACAGCGGTTGGCAGAGGTGGTGTAGCGCTCGACAGCTCTCTGGAGGGTGGCTCTAGCACGGGCCCAGGTCCGACGGCAACGACGGGCGAAGGAGAGGGCAGAGGGGCAGGAGACCTCTTTATCCAGGGCTGGAAACAGTGGAGGTTGGTAACCGTACATACACTGGAACGGGGATAGACCGGTGGACGAGCAGATCAGGGCGTTATGGGCGTACTCCACCCACAACAGTTGCCGGGACCAGGAAGAGGGGTTCTGGGACACCATGCAGCGAAGAGCAGTCTCCATCTCCTGGTTCATCCTTTCGGACTGTCCATTGGATTGAGGGTGGAAACCGGAGGATAAACTGGCAGTGGCCCCAATGAGGCTGCAGAATTCTCTCCAGAAGATGGAGGAGAACTGGGGACCACGGTCAGAGACCACGTCCACAGGGAGGCCATGCAGACGAAAGACGTGGTTGAGGACCAACTGGGCAGTCTCTTTTGCAGAAGGCAGTTTGACCAGGGGAACGAAGTGAGCCATCTTGGAGAATCTGTCGACGATGGTGAGTATGGTTGTGTGTCCGTCCGAGGCAGGAAGTCCGGTGACAAAGTCCATGGAGACATGGGACCAAGGCCGATGAGGGATGGGGAGTGGATGAAGAAGTCCGGCAGGAGATTGACGCGAAGGCTTGTGCTGACTGCAGATGACACAGGCCTTCACGAAATTTCTTGTGTCCTCCTCCACAGTGGGCCACCAGAACCTCTGAAGTAAGACCTCTTGAGTTCGACGAGATCCTGGATGACAGGACAGGTTGGAGGCATGGGCCCATTGGAGCACTTCAGACCGCAGGGACTCAGGGACAAAGAGACACTGGGATGGACAGGAACTGGGACCAGGCTGATTCAGGGTAGCGGCCTTGACACGTTCCTCGATGTCCCAGGTGAGGGTGGCGATGACACAGGGAGGAGAGAGGATGGGAACAGGTTCCTCCAAACTGTCGTCATCCCGGAGAAACTGCCGAGACAGGGCGTCTGGTTTGGTGTTGCGAGACCCAGGACGATAGGACAGAGTGAAGTTAAATCGTGTGAAGAATAGGGACCAACGGGCTTGGCGAGCATTGAGTCTCTTGGCGGTCTTAATGTACTCCAGGTTCTTGTGGTCAGTCCAAACCATGAACGGGTCTTTAGTTCCTTCCAGCCAGTGACGCCACTCCTCCAGAGCGAGTTTCACTGCTAGCAGCTCCCGATTGCCGATGTCGTAGTTTCTCTCCGCGGGGGTCAGGCGACGAGAAAAGAAGGCACAAGGATGAAGCTTGTGATCAGAGGGAGACCGTTGAGAGAGAACACCTCCAACTCCCACATCAGAGGCATCCACTTCCACAAGAAACTGGAGATCAGAGTCAGGCATCTGTAAGATGGGAGCTGTGGTGAATCTCTCCTTCAGGGTCCGGAAGGCAGTGTCAGCGACAGATGACCAGTGAAAGGGTGTCTTGGAGCTGGTGAGGGCGGTGAGTGGAGCTGCTACAGTGCTGTAGTTTCTAATGAAACGTCTGTAGAAGTTGGCGAACCCCAGGAATCGTTGAAGTTGTTTGCGGGACTCAGGAACTGGCCAGGAGGTGACTGCAGAGACTTTGGCGGGGTCCATTTGAATGTGGCCCTTGGTGACGATGTAACCCAGAAAGGAGACTGACGGGACATGAAACTCGCACTTTTCGGCCTTCACAAAAAGGGAGTTCTCCAAAAGTCTCTGAAGGACAGACTGAACATGGTGGACGTGATCACTGAGGTTCTTTGAGAAGATGAGGATATCGTCAAGGTAGACAAAGACGTACTTGTTCAACATGTCCCTGAGTACGTCATTAACCAGGGCCTGGAAGACTGCAGGAGCGTTGGTGAGCCCAAAGGGCATCACGAGGTATTCGTAATGGCCGATGGGGGTATTGAAAGCTGTCTTCCACTCATCTCCCTCCCGGATGCGGACCAGATGGTATGCGTTGCGAAGATCTAGCTTCGTGAACATAGTTGCCCCCTGCAACAACTCAAAGGCGGAGGAGATCAACGGCAGGGGGTAACGGTTCTTTACCGTGATCTCGTTCAGTCCACGGTAGTCGATGCACGGCCTCAGGGATTTGTCCTTTTTCTCCACAAAGAAGAATCCTGCTCCGGCAGGTGATGAGGAGGGACGGATGAGACCAGCAGCCAGTGAGTTGTTGATGTATTCCTCCATGGCCTTTCTTTCGGGGACAGACAGAGAATACAGCCGACCCTTTGGAGGGGTAGTGCCTGGAAGGAGATCGATGGCGCAGTCATAAGGACGATGAGGAGGCAGGGAAGTGGCCTTGGTTTTGCTGAAGACTGGGCAGAAGTCATGATAGTCCGGAGGCACATTGGAGATTTCAGGCGAGGACACGGTGCTCACTGGCTGAAGTGGGGGCATAGCGTCCTTCAAACAGGTTAGATGACAAGCAGTTCCCCAACCGCGGATGGTACTGGTGGACCAGTCAATTTGGGGATTGTGCCGACGAAGCCATGGGAACCCGAGGACCAGGGGCAAATCCGGGTAATTGAGAATGTGGAACTGGATGGTTTCTCTGTGGTTGCCAGACAGGAGCATGGAGACCGGAGTAGTTTGGTGTGTGATAATCCCCATCTTATGTCCGTCCAGGGCTTTGGCAGGAATGGGATGATCCAGTGGCACTTGTCCAAGGCCTAGCTGATCTACCACTTCCTTGCTAATGAGGCAGGAGTCAGCACCAGAGTCTATGAGGGTGGCCAAAGTTTGAGGACCACCAGGCAGGAGCAGACGGGCTTGGAGCAGGGGACGAAAAGTTTGAGAGGACTCGGTGGTAGCGCTCACCCGTATCCCCTCCACTACGGATGAGCCCCCTCTTTTACTGGGCAGGCAGCAACGAAATGTCCTCGTCCCCCACAGTACAGACACAGTTGGGCTGACAGGCGGTGCCTCCGTTCAGCTGGGGTAAGGGAGGTACGACCCAACTGCATAGGTTCTAGTTCAACTGGTTCAGATGACAAACGTTGCCCTGCGGTATCTCCTTGAGACGTTTTGTGCGTGGACTGATTACTGGGCCCCTGACGACGGTCTCTTCTTCTTGTCTGTATCCTGAGGTCGATTCTGATGGCCAGGTCGATAATCTCGTCCAGAGAAGACGGAACCTCGTGGGAGACCAGTTCATCCTTGATGTACTCAGCTAGTCCATGCATAAAGGCGTCGATTTGGGCAGAAGAGTTCCAACCACTGCGACTGGCTCGGGTACGAAAGTCTATGGAGTAGTCCGCTACAGATCGTTGTCCTTGTCTTAGATTCAGAAGTCCTGCTGCCACTTCTGATCTGGCGGGGCAATGTCCAAACACCTTGCGTAATTCCGTGATGAAGGCAGAGAAACTCTGGCAGGCAGGTGACTGACGATCCCACTCGGCGGTTGCCCATAGCCGTGCCCGTCCCATCAGTTGGTTGATGGTGAAGGCTATCTTAGCTAGCTCAGAGGCGAACGAGCGTGGCTGGAGGGCGAAGAACAGGGTGCAGTTTGTGATGAAGGGCGAGCAGTCTTCTGGATTGCCATTGTAGCGTTCTGGGACCCCCACCCGAGGCTCAGGAGAGTCAGAGACCAGAGCAGGAACAGGAGAAGCAGGAGCGGAGGGGGCAGGAGAAGATCCAACGGAGGGTTGTTGTTGTTGAAGCTGGGTGGCTAATCCTGTCACCGTCAGAGTCAACGTGTCCACTGCCTGTTGGAGGTGACTGGCAGATGCTGTTATCAGTCCCTCATGATTAGCCAGAACAGCCTCAATCCTCTCCAATCTGTCCAGCGGGGATGGTTTACTGCTCGCTGGGTCCATTTTAATTTGGTCAGATCGTACTGACACGGAGACAGAAAGGACCCAGATGCGAAGCAGTGTATCAAGTTCACAACAAACAGTTTTATTGAGACAGGCACAGGAGATGGTGAATCGAGAGCGGGGATCGATCCCGCGATCTTGGGAACTAGAGGCGGAGACGCTGTCCGCTTTGCCACGTGGCAGCTGCTAGCACTTGCTAGCCACCAAGAGTCTTTCAGCTGTAGTCGAGAGCGGGGATCGAACCCGCGATCTTGGGAATAGGAGCCGGTGACGCTGTCCGCTCAGCCACGTTATAGCCACTAGCACAGTTAGCCCCACAGGGGCTTTAAGTTGATGAGAGTTCAGACTCACAGGATCTTTAACGGCAGGAGGTGAAGTGGAAGGCGAAGACGACCACCACAACGCAGGACTCACAGGCAGGCTTTCGGCGTCAGGAACAGAAGACGAGGTCGATAGCCAGGGATCAGACGAAACAGGTAAGTGCAGAGCAGAAGCTGGGCAGTACCTTGCAATCAGGCTGGGGATCAGGCGATAAAGGCAGGAACAGGAACGGAACAGGTCGGCAACGGGTGATCAGTCCGGATGACAGGTCTGGTGTGCTTAGCATGAGAGCGAAGACGATCTGACACTGACTGAGTGTGGAGCCGGGGTTTAAGTAGGCGGAGTGATTGCTGGAGATGAGGTGCAGGTGTGAGCAGGCGCGCAGGTGACAGGAGTTGAGCTGATTACCTCAGCGCTGGAGTGAGGCAGACTGAGACTGAGACTGAACTGTGACACCTTCACCTTTGGTCATGAGCTCTATCAGAGCTCTATCCTCAGCAAAGTGGCTGGGCTCAGCCTTGGAGATTACGGTGAGGAGCTCAGACACTTGGAGGGAGCACAAAGTAGAGCTGTTGCTCCTGTACATCAAGAGGAGTCTTGGTGGTTTGGGCATGTGATTAGGGTGGGTGCTGGTTGCCTCCTTGTGGAGATTTTCCAGGATTGCCCAACTGAAAGCAGACCTGGTGCAGACCTGGAAGATGTTGCAGGGGTCAGGGATGTTTGGTGGTCTGTATAGACCTTTGCCACTGCAACCCAGTACAGAGAAGCAGAAGAAGATGGATATAATGGATATTTTACAAGGCTTATTTTGTTCTCAGCAGTATTTTTTTTATTTTTTGTCTTCTGTTTTAGGGAAGCAAATTTATTGAAAAAACTATTTCATCCATGGTAGGATATAAATGTTTCTTTTCATAAACAGAGAATTTGAAGGTTTTTTGGGCAGCTTTCAATGGTTATTTCTAAATCCTTATCTTCAGATGCAGCATTATTGATCACAAAATTTTATCCAAGATAGTTTTAAAAACAAAAATGGGATTATCAATAAGCTGCAACAAGTGAAGGAAAGATGCTGCAGGTATAGTGGCCTTATATATCGTATCAAAAAGATATTCACCTCAAAATCAAATCAATCAAAATCAATTCCTCACTGTATTAAGCTTTATATAAACATTTCCATAAAACATACGTGCTCTATGGCTACCACCAGGCTCTGGGTTTTAAAACATCTCTCTCTAAAAGCTGTTTCATACTGTATGTATATGACAGCATGGTGGACTGCTGGTGCCATAAGCTCATCTTATCTTCCCAGTGGGGAATAAAGATGTTCTCACGTGTTCTCCACCCACGATCCAAAGGCAGACGCTCACCGTGACACAGCTTAATCATTCATGTTCCTGAACTCAAGCAGAAATACATACATTTATGCAGGAATCTGCACAGTAGAAGGTATTTGGCTTAAATACTGTAAAAGCACACTTTCCTTTATATGCTCTGTCTTTCATGCTGTGATATGCAAACACGATTTTCTAACAGCATTTTTCAAATGTCACTACTCAGAAAGAGACATTTGAGCCCTTGTTTTTGTATGATGTAGTCCCAAATTCCTCAACATTTGTTTTTGAATATCTAATTTTAACAGTCCTTCAACTCAGTTCACATTAAATCGAATTATATTAGAAAAATAGTCAGGCACATTAATGTTTAAATTTTTGCACCTCTACAGAGGAGCACAGTCCCAGAAGTTTAACCATGTTAACTTGATATGTAAGTCCTGATTAAGTTATATGTGGGGTTGCATAACAACAAAAGCATTATGTTCATTTAATTAATTGCCTCTCTCTTCAGTATATTTAACACATCTTCCCTGCAAGATACAGTAGATAACTTCTTTGCAAAAGGCAAAAATGGTTTGGCATCACGACTTCTCCCTCTCCTCCTCTGAACAGCACCTGTCGCTGCCTGGAATGGCTAGTTCCCCTTGCCCCCCGCTGTTTTGTTATGTCATCAGTTTAAGCCCATTGGCTCGTGGTAGTAAACCCAGTTCAGAGCAGAGACGTTAGGATTAATACCAAGCAATCAAAGCTGACTTTGCCAAAGTGGGAAAGGGCCGTAAAGGGACCAGAGCCCTGACAAAGTGTCTCAGACTGAGTGAGAATGCAAGTGGGTCAGGAGTACTTAGTAAATAAAAACTTGATTTTTTTTTTTGTTAACATTGCAGCATACTCTAGTAGTCATCAAAAATGAATATATGTACCAGAGTGAAAGCAAAATATGGGCTCTTAAATATGTTTTTGTTTAATTTCATCTTATGTATTTTAGTTTGATCCACACTTTGTACATTTTTCCTGTAAATAAGGTCATCTATCCTCTTTTCTCCATTGGTGGTTTCGTCAGGAGTTGCTTGACTAGAGGGTCATGGGTTTGAGCCCCAGTTTCAGTTGTCACATGGCAGTGTGTCCATAAGCAAAACACTTCACCCTGACTGATTCTACAGCCATCTTAGTGGTATGTGTATGGATATGAAAGTACTTGTAAGCTTATGCTGACTACCTACATAGAAACTTCAACCATCAGTGAGTGAGTGTGAGAGTGAATGGGTGGAAATAGGGAGGTGTGGAGTGCAGTGTAAAATCAGTGTAGAAGTAGTCAGAAAGACTAGAAAACAGCTAAAGGAACTCAGGTCCATGTACCTTTTACTGTTTGCCTTACCTTTTTGCACCTTTATCTATTGAATCAATCATAGTCTTTTTTCATTATGAATATTTCTTTATGAATAGTGAAATTATGTCGATCAGACTTGCCGCTAAAGGGTCCATATTCTGAAATAATTCAATCTTTAAATTCTTAACAGGAAAAGCCCTGACAAGCAAGTCAGGAATTATTCTTGGTAGATAACCAAAGCGTTTTCCAGGGAATCCCAGAGTTGCATGTTTGATTGTTTTGATCAAGACAAAGCTTCATTAAAAGGTTGAATCCAAACAAGTGGGTAAAATATTATTCTGTAACATTTTTAGTGCAGTTTTTAAAGTATATTTACTTTTCTCTAATTTTCTTTTAAGGTGGTTAATCTACAGTTGTGTTCAAAATAATAGCAGTCCCACATCACTAGCAAGATAAATCAATGTTTTTGTTAGATTTTCAACTTCTACACTGCAAGTAAGTTTCTAGAAGGTTTCGTAAAGGTATAGAAAACCAACAGACCCAACAGGCATGACGTGCATGCTGCTGATTCTGTGAAACTGAGTCATTAACTGAAAGGGGCATGTTCAAAAAAATAGCAGTGCTGAGTTCAATTAGTGAGGTAATTGATTGTGTGAAAAAAATAGGTGTTAACAGGTGTCCCTTATTTAAGGATCAAGGCAACTGACGCTGCATATGCTGGCTGTGCATTTGTCCTTGAAAAACAGAGTCAAATGGGTCGTTCAAGACATTGTTCAGAAGAAGAGCGTTTTTTGATTAAGAAGTTAATAAAAGAGGGCAAAACCTATAAAGAAGTTCAGAAAATGATAGGCTGTTCAGCTAGAATGATATCAAATGCTTCAAAGTGGCAGCCAAAACCAGAAAGGCGAGGGAGACAAAGAAAAATGACTATTCGAATGGATCGGAGAATAACCAAAATGGCAAAGGCTCAGCCAATGATCAGCTCCAGGAGGATCAGAGATGATCTAAGGTTGCCTGTGAATACTGTAACAATCAGACGACATCTATGTGAAGCCAAGCTACCAACAAGAAGCCCCCACAAAGTCCCATTGTTAAAAAAAAGACATGTGCTGAAGCCGTTACAATTTGCCAAAGAACACATTGACTGGCCTAAAAAGAAATGGTGCAATATTTTGTGGACTGATGAGTAAAGATTGTAAGATTGTTCTTTTTGGGTCTAAGGGCCACAGACAGTTTGTCAGATGACCTGAAAACACTGAATACAAGCCACAGTACACAGTGAAGGCAGTGAAGCATGGTGGTGCAACCATCATGATATGGGGATGTCTCTCGTACTATGGTGTTGGTCCTATTTATCACATACCAGGGATCATGGATCAGTTTGAGTACATCAGAATACTGGAAGAAGTCATGTTGCCGTATGCTGAAGAGGAAATGCCCTTGAAATGGGTGTTTCAACAAGACAATGACCCCAAACACACCAGCAAGTGAGCAAAATCATGGTTCCAGACGAACAAAATTCAAGTAATGGAGTGGCCAGCACAATCCCCGGACCTTAATCCCATAGAAAACTTGTGGGCTGACATAAAAAATGCTATTCATGAGGCAAAACCAAGAAATGCAGAGCAATTGAAGAACGTAGTACAATTGTCCTGGGCTTCGATACCTGTTGACCGGTGCCAGGAGTTGGTAGACTCCATGCAGCACAGATGTGAAGCAAGTATCAGAAACCGTGGTTATGCAACTAAATATTAGTTAATGATTCTCAGGAAAGTTGAATCATCAAGCAATTCTTAGTTTATACACTACATTTTTTAATTTGTAAATAAAGATGTCAACACTGCTATTTTTTTTAACGTTATATTTCTTGACTTTCTGTAAAATATTATCAAATTCAATTACTTATTCCAATTTTCTTGCTTTGAAATAGAATGTGCAGTGTCCCCAATGCATTTGTGTGCATTCAAATAAAATTTATTTGAAGAATTTTGAGGTTTACTCACCTTTTTAAACACACTGCTATTATTATGAACATAACTGTATATGCAAGTTTTGTAGACTTATTCGAACTATTGAGGCTGGAATTCAAAAACATAAGGAGATATCTCAAAGAGTCATATTATATGCAGTTACAGAGTCAAAATGACCTCAAATTAAAGCTGAAAATCTGTCTTTTTGAACCTTCTCCATATTGTTACCAAAGATGTTTTTCATGTCTTCTTCACAGCCTTCATTTGAACTAGATTAGTTTGTTTCCTGCTGTTTTCCAGTTACATCTCTCAAATGAGATTTTCCACAACCCTTCAGTGAAGCAGAATTAGAAAACATCCTGTCAAAAGCAGTAAAATAGAAACAACTGTAAACCATCCAGTATTTCTGGTTATGCCTGTGAAGTGGATATTTCCTCCCATCCGAACTGACGTTAAATTGAGTTGAAGAGTTCAAACATGGACCCCTCCTGCCCTCTCTCGGTCTCCCTCTTTTTTTTCGCTCACCCCTCAGCGTGTCAGCCTGACCTTGTCTCATCTCCCTGTCTGCTCAGCTCTCCCTGCTCTTCTTCGGCACCCTCATTTTGGCTCTTTTTCTTCCTCATCATCCAGTTTCCCTCTGTCTTCATACCCTCTATTCTTTTAGATTACAGTAGCCTGGTGGCAGCACTTCTTTTGTCATTTTGTAATTTGCTGTTTTGATGAAAAGTATTAGTTAAAATATAATGTTTCTGCTATAAGGGGGATTATTTGTTTTTCAGTTTGGTTGAGTAAACTACTAAAACTACTGCCTAGAGATTATATGATTATTTCCAAATATTTGGAGTACAGTGGTGGGTCAAAAGGAAGGTTGGGGTAATTTTGTGTTAGTGTGAGCAGTCGAATAATTCATTCTTTAAAGGTGTAGTTACATGTGTTTTTGTATTTTCCATATTGGAGCTCAGATCTTGATCTTTAACTTTCAAAATCTTATCAGTTCATTCCTAAAACAGAGTGGATAGTTGTGCAAAATCTAAACGGTCTTGAGATATAATGGTCACAGGCAGGGGATGTTTGTTTGTCCTTGACTCACAGTGGACATTGGTTCAAAGTTTGAAGAAAGGCATTTTGAGCATTCTTGAGGTATTGTGTTGAAAAGCAAGTGGTGAGCATGATGCACAATTACCATGGTGTCTGACTTACCACCCACAAAATTGAATCAATTTATCGTTAAGTCAGAGTGGACATTTTCCCAACGTTTGAAGGATATCCATCAAAGCAAGCTTGAGATATGGCATTCACTGTTAAGGGGTAACCATTGGAACCAATCTTGACCTTTAACACTGAAGCTCGAGTTGTTTCATTATTGAGGCATCATTGACATTTAAGCAAGTTCTCAGAGAGCTCTTGTGATGTTGCAGTAATTTATCAAGGGAACATGAACATGAAAACCATTGACCTTGGCCTTTGACCTTGTGCCTTTTAAGTCTAGTCAGGTCATCCGTGAGTAAGAGTGGGCATGTGAGCAAAGTCTGGAGACAATCCCAATAAGCATTTCGCTTTCACTCATAAAGTTGTTCCCATTTGGTTTATGGTTTCTTTCTGGACTTTGTCAGATGGACCAAAACAAGTGAAAAGTAGTCTTATGTAGCCATCCACCAAAAGTCGGGACTGTGGCTGTGGCCTTTGTGCCTGCATCTGACCTACTGTTGGGCATTGAGGATGAGACTGTTTAGCTAAAAGCAGTTCAGCAGTACTGAGCATTGAAAGAAACATAGAGCCGTATTCAAGCTGAGTTAGATGACACTGGTATATTAACCACAGGGTTGTGTAACCATATCCCACTCATACTTGTAGACACTAACCTGTAAAGAGAATCAGAGGCTTGACAGTGTGAGTAATGCTTAAGTTAGCCACTCCCTGCATGACATTGTTAATAAGCACTATGTTAGCTTTTATTTTGATTGGATATTTTGGGCCAAATTTAAGCCACAACTCACTGCTTTGTGGTTCACTTTCCTTGTTGGGTTTGCATCGCTTTCATACCACCGCAAACCAAACCTTGCCTGGAAGAGGACAGAGATCCCTGTTTTCAGGCAGACCAGAGTTTGATTATTTAGTCTGCACCAGAGTTTACATGAGCTTTCACAACATCTCAAATCCATCTAACTTTCCAAAAATGGGAACCAGAGTTTTTTTTTGTTCTGACCAAGCCTGTAAGGTGCAAAGTGGCCTTTAGGTTGCATTCTTACATTTTAAGAAGGGATGAACATGGGGAATAGTGACCTTGACTTTTAAGTTATGGCCTCCAAATTAAGTGATTTTATCCCTGAACCTTTGAGGACCTTTGTGTAAAGTTAGAAGAAAATCAGTTAAGAATTTAAATATTGGTATCACAGGAATGACCTGAAAACCCCCCTAACCTCTGGCCATGCTTATTACTGTTGTACCCAAAGAAAACAATTACTAAAACATTACCAAATCCAGTGAGCAATTTCTTGTAAAAAATTGGCACTAAAATTAAAGTTCGAATAGCTACCAAAAGTAACACTACCTTGGCTGCTGGACTAGACTTCTGTTGTTGTGGCACTCACTTAGCGTGCTTGGCCCTCTGGTCTAATAACCGTGTTTAAGGGGCTAAGTGTGGCTCCAGATGCAGCACAGATGGGTCAGCCCTGGTATGATTCTGGCCCCAGATCAACACCTCCTACAGGGATGACAGGTGGACAGTGGGGGCCTGAGTCCGAGCTCGCAGGTGGAATTGGACAGAGATGTGGCGTTGGAGAGATGGGATGGAACAGTTGGCATTTCTAAAGGTCGAGACCTTTGCTGATTCAGTCAGGGACATGGAAAGGAGGAGGCAGCTCTGAGGGATACTGCTAGTTCTTGTTTCTGTTTCTAGAAGCATGAGATCCTAAAGTTCTTGTGTGGATGCAAACAGAGCTGTTGAGGGTTTGTTTGCCAACTTTGAGAAAAAAATGTGTTAAATTCATGAAGATTGTCCTTTAAAATAGGGAAATATATCATGTTTTAAGATATTGATGAATTTTCAATCAAGATGTTGGATCAGATTTTATCAGTTATATGGGTATAGTTTATTTCAATTCAGGAAAAGAAGATACAAGGCAAAATGCTTGGTTAAGAGATTATTTACAATATCAGTTGTAACAACCCTCAATAGGTAGAGTATATTATTAGCTGTAACAAAATTATCAGGTTGAAATTTTAATTTAAGGCTGTATGTTTTTTATCAGTTAAAATTGAATGATGTGAATGCCTGTTTGATACCAAAGCGACAAAAACTTGAAACAAAAGTCTTGAGCACCCAATTGATAACTTTCATTCACTCATAAAAGGCCAATTTCTGCTTTACACTTTGTGAAAGACAACAGTCCATGTTCCCAAGGACTTGTTTCAACCAAGTTATTTTATATTTACATATTTATTTTTTAATGAAAGGCAATCATTTCCAGTTGGATGCATTATAACATGGTTGCACAAGGTAGTGCTCATGCCTCATGGAAAAACGATTGCTGGGTAAACACCTGGTCAATGCCTTTCATTTTTAATCTCTATTGAGCTTGCAGGTCCTACACATCTGTGCTTTCCTATGTATACCCGGGTTTCCTCCCACCAAGCAAAAACATGCCTGTTAGGTTAATTGGTGACTCTAAATTAACTGTAGGTGCAAAGTGTATATGTGAGGTGCAGTCATCTCTCTATGTCTTGGCTCTGTGATCCAATCCAGGGTGTGCCCCGCCCCTCTCCCAGTGCCACCTGGGATAGGCTCCAGCCCCCATGGGACCCCAAATGGGAGAAGCAACATATTGATAATGGATGGATTGATGCACTAACTGATGAGGAAACAGGCCTGAATTGTACTTTTACAGAGCCTCATTTCAGAGAGAAAATCCAAAGAGGAGCAAATTTCCCCGTGTGGGACGAATAAAGGTTTATTCTATTCTATTCTATAAGGGATTAATGCTGTCAAACATCTTAGTTGTTATTTTTTTACTGTGGTTTTTGACATGTTATTTTGTAAAGACCTAAAATAAAAAGCCTGTGCTGCAGCTTCATACAGTAATTAATGCATGCTGACAATTTTTGTTTCCTCTACCTTCCACATTGGTCAAAACTGAAAGCTTACAGTGTAGAGTGATGTCCTGGATTTAGTATCAAAAATTTAGACTGTGTGCAATATTTGATCATCAAGACATTAAAAAGCCAGATGTGATTGTTTAGAACTTCTAGTAATGGTTTTTCAGAGAATCTTGCCAAATTTATACTTCGTGACGAGTCTTTTTTTATTTCTATACAGAGAAAATAGTGAGATATGTACCGTGTTTCGCCTTGTTGCTAAAAATGTTGAGATTAAATTTTTTGCCCATGCTACCTAGCCCTACTTAGTGTGAATGTGTCTATGTGTGTGTTTGTGTTCAGCAGAGAGTGTGTGGTGTGTCCGGGCAGGCTGCCCACCTCTCTGTGACACACAAGGCCTGACAGGTGTCCCAGGGTCTCTTGCTAAGGATGAGAGGGTGAGCTGGCAGCACAAACACATTTCAGTGTGTTTGCACAAAGACACACAATGAACAGAAGGCCTCACCAGACATCCAGACACGAACATATATTAAAAACACATGCACAAAGAAAACAGACACACTTCTAGACACACTGGTTCAGCGGAGCAGATGGTGTGACGTCTCCGAGCTTGTCCTCTCTTCATCTTCAGGTGACACATGAAGTCACAAAGGTAGCCCTTTCTTTGATCGGAGTGTGTGGCAGCTATGACTATGTCCCTTTTATGACTTTTTATGCCTCTGCGCTGCAGGCGTTAGCTTTCCATATTGTCCATCCCTCTGCCTGGCCCATATTTGTGGATGGGATATTGCAAGAATGCTTTATGACATTTGGTTTAATATCGCTGGAAATTTTCTTTTTCTACGACTGCATGTTCTCTCATTTTTAGTATCATTTTGTCCAGTTTCTCGATAAAGACAAGTTACGTAACAGTGACTGAATCCAAAGTCCATATTCTCTTGTCCCTGTGCGTCCACAGTCTCACCTGGTTGCAGCCTTCGAGAAGAGCCTCAGTAACATGACCTGCCGTCTGCAGAGCCTCACCATGACCGCCGAACAAAAGGTACAAGAGCTCAGTCCTGAATTTCAAATGTACCATGTGTGAACTCCAAAGTGGAAAGGGATTACACAGAGGAGAAATGATTAGAAACAGGTGAAGGTCTGACTCTGAAATCCTGCAACAATGTCGAGGGTTATTTTAATCTTTGAAATTCACTTCCTGGTTCATGTGTAAGGTTTTCATTTCACAAGTTAAAGCTGTTGCCTCAACATTGCTAAAACTTTACTGCTGACAACTTTTTTTCTTTAGTGTGTGAGGAAATGGTTCCAGAATATGAAGTATGGACCCAAAGTGCTTCCTTTATGTCATTGCCCGCATACAAGTTTTTTGATAACCTTAACATGAACGGGAGCAGAATCCACTTCCCTATGAAAATTTAAATTATTTGTCATTCCTAAGCATCTTCCTTGTTCTATACTGTTACTTTTTTCTCTTTTTTTCTTTATATGAAATTATTGCACTTAATATCTGATGTTTGATGTTTATTTTTGGTGGTTCAGTGTTTACCTTTCATTGTCTCTTGGGTGTGGTCTATATAAGCCATTTGCAGGCTTCTACCACTCCCCCACACATTTTTATGTGCATTGTGTTTCTTTAACCGTGTAAAGTAAATCAAATAAATAAATAAAAGCAGAAGCCAGAGACTGATGTAAAAGGTGTAACAATATTTATTTAGAGGAAGCCGAGGGGAAGAAGAGGGAGTGAGGGTGAATCTGTAGAGTGTGAGGGCTGAGTTGAAGGAGAAGTCCAGAGAGTGCGGCAGAGATTATGGAGATTGGGCTTGTGAAGCAGTAAGACTTGTGGAGGCACCGTAAAAGAGGTAGCAGACACAGGAGTCAGTCACAAGCACGATACAAAAACACAATATCCAAAAGGGCGACTTGGGAACACGAAAGAGCTTGAGAGATGACCAACAACACCGCAAGGAGATGCAGGAATCAGCAGGTGCTGGAGAGCAGAGATTGTCAGAGCAGAGATTAAGTTGTGTCTGTGATTTCAGTGAGGATCAGGTGTGAGAGTGCAGGGATTCCCAGCATCAGGTAACCACGCCTAATCTGTGAAGCAAGAGGCAGAGAAAAACACACACACAAGAGCAGAGCACAGGAGTCCAAAAATTCAGCCATAGAAGTCATCACATAGTGTAGTGTATTCTCTCTTTCATAAGCTGGTGAACAGGTAAAAACTTTTACTTTTGACACCAGCACGACATTTATTCTAATACTAACAGAAGCCTTTTAGGTCTCCCAAGGCCCCATTTACACGACAACGATATGATAATGTTGCACGTTCACATGGATCTAGCAGAACAACTGAAAACACAGTAGTGTGCATGACAGGCCAATAGTTGGTGATGAAGGTTTGTGGTGAAACAGCGGTGTTACAATGCATGTCTGCGCACTAACGCTTTCCGGTGAAGACAAACTTTTCAGTAATATTCGCCAAGGTCTCAGTCCTTGGCGAATATAACAAATGCGTCTCAGCTGGTCAGAGTATTGCCGCAGCAAATCCACATTTTTTGGAGGAGTGATACCAAACCGAGCACATTAAGCAGCACACATGTTGCTTGGTAATCAGCCATAGCTGTTGTTGTTGTTCCAAGGTGCACGCTAACTTTACCTGAAAGAGTACTGCGCATGTGCCGCACGTCCCCATTTTCTCTGACAAGGGTGATTCCTGTTTACACAGAGATGACAACAAAAACTTTTTCAAAACTTTTCACTCTGGACCCCAGTTTCAAAAGTTTGTGACACTGTTCTCTTGTGAACAGAGGGTGCAAACACAACGGAAACTCTCAGTTTTTGTCCGTTTTCATTGTCGTGTAAACAGGCCCTAAGACTCAAACACGCTCGGGCACACAACACTGCTGCTATCAGAAAAAGGGGCTTGTGTGCACATTGTGGCCACCAGCCGACTCTCTCCATAAACCTACCTGGATAAAGTGTTTTTTCTTGCACAGATTTGCAAGGTGTCAGTGTGTGCTAAATAATGGTGTCTTTAGCTTAGCGGTTATGTTAGAAGGCTGGTACCCAAGGTTCGAATTCAGCCTGTGGCCTCTTTCCTGCATGTCATTGTCAGCCATGTTGGCCTTGCTGCTCACTCTCTGGCTCTATTTGCTATCCTATCAAGTAAAGACCTAGAAGTAAATGCTTAAAAGAAAAAGCAGCTGAACCCTCAAAAGCCTCATTCCTGATCTAAAACACTGATTTGCCCCCATTGTCAAAAAAAAACTATTCAATTGACAAAAGCAGAGCAAAAGATGCACTGAAGCACTGATCACAAAGACCCAGCAGTAGCAATATGTTAAAAGATTTTCCCCTTCTCATATTATGAATGCTTCCCTCTGTTCATGCACCCACACCCAGAATGCTGACGAGCCTTGGCAGCTTTGTAATCCCCCATAAATTAAAGCAAGCCGGGATCTGGTGGGATGCTTTTGTTTGACAAGGCTGTCCCAACTTTTAATTAAAGTAGAAACCCTATCTGCAGCCCTCGGCAGGGTTCTGGGTGAGGCAGAATAGGAAACTCCCCCTATCTGATGGAGCTGGTTCAAGAAAGCCAAGCGTTCTTTCTTTTGATGGAAGCAGGTGGTGCTGGGGTTGAAGCAAATCCACAGGGATGCTCAAAAATACCCTCCTCTCTGTTCTCCTGCCACTTCCGTACACCAAAAACCACGCCAGTACCAGATTTAAGATTTGTTTCCAGTGACTAAGCTCATTTTGGGTCCAACACTCTTGGCTGAGTCATAGCTTGTTTAAAAACTATCTGTCTCCATAACTACAGGAGTCTGAGTTGGCCGAATTGAGGGAAACGATAGAGATGCTGAAGACCCAGAACACAGATGCACAGACAGCCATCCAGGTGGCGCTCAATGGCCCGGATCATCTTCACAAAGGTAATGAAGGCACTGGCAGGGGGTGTGGAACTGAAGTCAAATCCTGTGATCATGAACTATTGTTTCGTGATTGGATAATTTTTTTAGCATGATTTTCCCTAGGAAGATAACGCCTTAATTTCTGCTGTGCTTAAGATAAATTGGTCAGTTTTATGAAGCTTTAACCTCTCAAATATACAACCAAAATGAGATGTTATATCTGTATTGTGATGTGACCTTTTCCAAGTCAATTTAATTACAGAACCATTTTACCCAAAGTAGCACTTACAGCAGAGTCAGGGCAGAATTAAAAGGAAAATAGAACAACATGATTCAGCAAAGATGGTTCAAGTCCTCTAAAAGTTTGTTAAAAGGTTAGAAATACAGATCCTTACATCTTCATGATTACTTGATAGACGTAGGCTGATACCCCAAATACTGAAGTTCATTTAACTCTAAGGCATCAATCTTCTACCACTTACCCGGGGCAGGATCGTGGCAATAAGGCTATGTAACCCTTAGACTAGGCTAGACATTTCAAATGCAGGGGAAATTTAATCCATTGCTATTTTGCCATGTTAAAAGCAAAGATCTCGTTTAATTTTCCTTTTCTTGCCAATGTGATCTGTATATTGCTTCTATATCACATGTTTATATCCATGCAGTACAGCCCCTTTAACGCATGTTATAGTATCTTATTAGTCTCTTCTACATGTTAATTTTAACCCTTTAAGGCCTGATAACACAAATTCTAGCCAGAAAATTCTATTTTTTGGATCTGTAATGTTTATTTCACTTTCTACTGACATTCCAAAAAAATCAAAATTTCCATAAAATTTAACATATATATTTTTTGTATCTCATTTGATAATGAGGTGTTTTTGGGAACTGATAATCCACTTGAGGACAATTTTATCATTTATCTGTTTGTATTCAGATGTTTTTTTAGTAATTTGTTGATCGTATTGATTAGATAGAGGTATCATAGAAGTATGTATCAAATATGATACAACAGGCTTTAAGAGGTTAATATACAAATATGGAAAATAAACCCTGATTATGATGTTGATATCGTCAGTCATTCATCTTTTAACTATGTCGAGGTTACTCTGATGCACTGAAGAGACTTGGTCTGACGGAAGGTTGGTCCAAACAACATTTTGTAAAAGAGAGGGCTCTCTGATTGATGAGTGAGCTCACTAATCAAAAAGCCATTGAACAATGCTTTTTGATTTGTTTATGCTTTCCCATAAAGACAAGCACACCCTCTTAACAGAAGAATGTAATCCATTTTATATATATCACTGAGTGGGTCAAATGGATTTTCTGACTTGATTGACAAAATCCTTCCAGCCCAGTCATTTTGATTTGGACTGCCATTTCTGGTACTTTGCTTATTGTCATGAAAGTAACAAAACCTTATTTATCATTTTTAGACCTTCGGATCCGACGACAGCACTCGTCTGAGAGCATGTCCAGTATCAACAGCGCCGCCAGCCACTCCAGTATGGGCAGTCTGGGAAAGGATGCTGAGGACAAAAAGAAGAAGAAGAAGAGCTGGGTGAGTTTAGAAATGAAGGAGTGGGTCAGCATTGTGATGCAAGCACTGCAAAGAAAGTTGAAAACTAAATGAATAAAATAAAACACGTAATACACAACTTACCGTGTATGCAAGAATCTTCTAACACACAAATCCCACAAGTGAAATAACTCAAATACTCATCTTTAAATGTATTCCTTCATATGAAAAGGTTACGCAACTTCCTCTCAAACATCTCTACTGAGTTGCTGCAGTCATCAACGGCCTTATTTTAACATTTACCTTTAGAGTCAGTGTTCCTGAGGAGGTTTTGTTACTTAGGGATCATGATTCAAAGCCGTATGAATTATTCAGTGGTATTTAAACTACTCAAATATGCTTTATTTGCCTGCATTAATGGATTAAATATTTTCTGCATGAAGGCATATGTATGAGTCTACGATATGAAGCTTTTTGTGCTGTTGTGGCTACAGAGAAGACTTAAAAATCTCCTACGACTAAAAGAGATTTAAATATATCTACAGAGTGCCATACCTTCAGCTCAATAGGAATTTGATTTGGAGAAAGAGGTTTTTATATTTTTTTTCCAAACCCACAATCCAAATGATTTAATTACCATCCTATCCTTCACAATCCTCATTTTTGTAAGTGTGTTTTGAGTTCTTTGAATCCTGACCTTTGGTCATCCCTCTTACCGCCATCTCTCTCTGACATCACATCCTTGTTGCCTGGACACAGTGCTCAGATGTTGCCGAGAGGCTGAGGTATCATCCACAGTGAGAGCGAACAAAGGGTCGAGGAGGGGAGTCAAGAATCCTGCAATTAATGTTTGAGATGTTCTTGGAGTTTCATGCACAACAGCATGCAGATTAGGCTGGAAAAGGTAAAATGGCTCCAAGCATCAAGAAAGTTCTAGAGATCGTGTTAGGGAGCAATGAAGAGCTTGTTATGTCTGCATCAAGTAGAAGAGTCTGAGACGATGGGGACACTTCTTCACTGCAAAAACCTGCAGTCAGTTGTCCATCATGAGCTATTAAAGGGATATTTTGGGGGTTTTTTTGGAGGGGGTGTTGCTCAAGGCCTATGGCTCCACTCCTGAGATTCTTTACAGCAGGCAAAACAAATGGTCACAGTACTGATGTCTGTTGCTTGGACCTTCAGAATTAGAAAGGTCCAGGTGAAGCGTTGTTGTTAAGTCTTACTTGTGACAGCAATGGACTTCTATGTTGGCGAACATGGGCTCACAGTTGATGCATCTGCACCACCAGGTAACTTGTGATCTGTCCTGCTCCTCAGTTTTCACAACAGTTCCTCCATCCATCCTCTACCTGTGACTCAATCTGCAAAAGCTCTTCTTCTTTGTGCTTTAGTTCATGAAGATATCCTTTCGTACCCCCGAACAAAGGCACATTATTGTCCCAAGAGTTGAAATTTTTAGTTCAGTTTAAGTGAAGTTAGTGTTTGTTGAGACCGATGACCTGAACAGCCAATGAGAGGACAGCAGGGTGTTGCTAGTGGAAGGATACGTAGCCAATGTGTTGCCTCACAAAATAGTTCCAAACTTTAAAAAATCTTACTGTAGCTAGTCAAGCCAACATAGCTTTTTGTGTAGTTATACCCTAAAAGTAGCTTAAATATGGTGGCACCATTGACTGCTATGTATCACTCGATGCCCATAACCCAGCTATCTTCCTTCAGAGGTCAAGCTGGTCAGTTGCTTTATTGACAGTTATATTCACTAGTGCCACAGGCCTTGGGCAGCCCCGTGTCCAAAAACCTGAACTACCCCTTCAATACCTTGTATAAAACTGAGGCTTTGTTTGTATCTTGGCACTCAACGTCCTCTTAAAGTTCATATTTTGTCTCGTTTTGGTAAACCTGGTAGTTTTATGGCTCTGTTTGCTGATTGTCCAATATATACTTATAGTTGTAATGCAAGCTTCACACTAGACACTTGAACAACATTGGAGATAACAGACATAAAGACAGTTAGGACTGCATTTTGACATTAGAGTCCTTCAAATGCATAAGCTAGGCCATTCTTTCCCAAAATAAAGTGTGATCATAACTAACATCAAATATATATATAACAGTTTTAAAATCCACAATCATTTTTCTTTACTGTAAAATGAGCAAAAATCACTCTAAGGTACCTGAATGCTAATTTAGGTTTCATCATACTGTGTAAAGTGATTTTAGAGAGTGTAAAATGCTCACATGCAGAGAGAGGAAGCATTGCCTGCTTGCATAATTTATCTTTCCTTATTTACTGTGATTTATTCTGACTTATGGTGTGTTTATTGCAGTAATGATAGAATTTTGATTCACTATGCAGCCAAAATAAAGAATGTCCTCCAATTTGTAACAATTAAGAAGTAAGAAAAACTGTCAATGATGTTAAAAACACATTCATAGCTATAAAGCTCTTCTTTCCTGCTGCTCTTCTCTCTGTTTTCTCTTCACACCGCAGCAGCAGCAGCAGCAGCAGCAGCTCAGCGTCCCTGGCTGTAGAATTGTTGTTTGCTGCAGCCTCCAGAGTCGCACACATGACATATTAGAAGTTCTCGCTCAGCCATAGTGCAGCAGAGCCAGTTTCCAAGCTCTGCTGCAATGCAAAAAAAGTCTGCCCCTGAAAATGAAATGCACGCTAAAGCTCAAAAGTTCACCACTGAGTGTAACACCTCAGCTTGCTACGCTAAGTGAGACAACCCCCTAAAAATTCAAGCCAGGCTCATGAATGCAAATCAAGCCCTTATTTAAGCAGTAATTAATAATTCATTAGCATAAACTCTGCCTGGAAACGCACACATGGTAGTAGATAAGGATAGAGGTTATCTGAGGTAAAGGAGGATGTGAGGAAAGCAGAGAAGCACCAGATCATGCTAACAGAGTAAAAGTGTGACAGACTGTATAATGAGTAGGTAGCATGTCCTTTAATAAGGCAGGGACTCAGGCCCAGCAGGTGACTAATCTGCTGAAGGAGCCTGATGAAGCTAGACACAGACTCACATTTGCCTCTCTGTTGTTGATACCTGACCCATTCCTCCCTGCAGAGGGTGGCCAAATGCCCCTTATGATATTTTTCCTCATTTTGATTTGAAGTCCAAAAGATAGGCAGTCTGGGCTGGTTCTGTTGATGTAAATGGTTAATTACTAACCTCGTGGAGCAACTGGACCTACCTTATTACCTCTGCCAAGGAGGTTATGTTTTCGCCAGGGTCTGTCTCTTTGTTTGTTTTGTTTGTCTGTTAGCAAGATTACGCAAAATCTACTGGATGGATTTACATGAAAATTTTACCAGAGGTGTGACTTGGTCCAAGGAAGAAGCCATTACATTGGTGATTACAAATATGGTGATTCCATATTTGTCTAGATGCAAAAAGTTCCCAAAATTTTGGGTCGGTGGTTGTCAATCAGTCATATGGTCGCAAATAAGCGGCGCTCGTGCATGTGAGCAGGGGCGTCTTTTTGGAGGAGTTTCAGGGAGGGGCTAGACGGAGTCCTGAGGAGATGCTACATTCAAATTCATGCTAGTTTTCCATGACTACCAACCCTAAGCACTTTAAGCACTGTAATCCTGCGTTCTTTGTTATGATAGCAGCTGTCTGGGCATCATGATGGCAGAAAAACAGTGGGAGCACAGTGGGAGTAAAGGCAGACCACCTCCTTGGTATAAGGGGGGGAAATATTGTGACATTAGAGTTTTGGAGTCATAATAGGAAAAAATTGACCCCAGTTTTCATGGAATTCTTTTGTGGAAGAGATACTTTGAAGCAAAATGCAGACATCTACGTTTGCACCTAGAGTAAAGGAAGCAAACTTTATGCCTTTGGTTCCCAACCTAGGGTCCAGGTCCCCCCAGGGGGTGTGCCAGAGGGTCTCAGGGGCTGCCCAAGATGGTAAAAATTTGGTAAACATAATTTGGCTAAAACAATAATTTAAAGCGAGAGGAGACTTTTTCTTGTTGTACAATGAAGTGTATGTAAGCCTATTTTATCTTGATTTGCTTCATGAAAACATTTTAAATTCTGGTTTATATTGCTGAGCAATAGATCAGTTTCTCGTGTAGGCCCTTGGGGAGCACCTTGACTCTTCTTCAGTAAAATTAGGGAGCACTCAGAGGAAAAAGGTCAGGAACCACTGTTTTATGCAACAGCACTTTATGGTAAAAGTGCTTCTCAAACCACATATATTAGCAGTGTTACTGTTCAGAGAAGCACAGGTCGTGTTATTGGTGTGTGAAGCATGCTGGAGTGTTTGTGTGGGTTAACATTGGGTGTGTTCTGCGTCTCCAGGTGGCTGACTCTATCCCGGCTCAGGTCAGTCGCTCCCAGAGTGTCCTCTGTGTGTGCTGTGGTTTGTTCTTCCATCCCTCCTTCCTTTGCTCCCTTCTAAAACTTTACTCCTTCTTCTCCCCTCAGTAAAACCTCCTTTTCCCATTTCTGGAAACGTCAGCATGGATACAGCAACCCTAGCCTGCAGTGCCCCCTGTTTGTTTCCCCCTTCTTCATTTTGATTGCTTGTGATGCCTCTAATTTCAGGCTGATTAAAAGCCTTGTTCCCCTTCTCATGTTTCATTTCCATCTCTACTTACAGCTTGCTTTTACCCCCCTCTTTCCCTAAAACAGACAGTGACATTGCTTGGAAACAGCACGGAGTGACCTCCTGATCTGGCAGGATGTGATGCCACCAGAACTTATCTTCTAGGAGTTTAAATCAGAATTATTAAAAGTTCTTTTTGACATTCCTCCTGTTGTTTTTGTTTTATGTCTTACAGCTACGAAGCTCCTTCAAGCAGGCCTTCAGCAAGAAGAAAACCAAATCCCAGTCAGCCCACGATGAGATGGACGAGATGACTGACTCGCTGCCATCCTCACCTAAACTGCAGCACGACAACCGGCAAGGCAGCCTGGCCACGCTGCGCTCCTCACCCTCCACCACAGAGTAAGTTTTTACACATGTATCCTCTCTTACATAAGTGCATTTATACGCAGGTTACTCTCTCTTCTGATGAATTATTCAAAAACATGCACACGTACTTTTGGTTCTGTCTTTTTCACGTCTTAATTCATTCCACTGTTATTTTCTGTTTGATTTTCCTCACCTTAACCTTTTTTAACCTCTCCTTTCGTCCTTTTTTTTAACGCTTTTCCCCATCTGTAGCAAGTGCATTTGTGATAGCAAGTCCTCTCCCATTTGGACGCCAAAGAAAAAGCAAAACGGTCACGTGGTCTACAAGCACAGATCTCGGTAAAGGAAACGTAGTTTGCTCCAAAGGAGTGTGTGTATTTGTAGTGGGGTGTCTTTGTGTGATATTAATCTACATCTTAAATTCAATTAAACTGCATTTTTATGTTTAAACTAGACATGGACCTTTGAGGTGTCCAGTCAAAGTATAAAAGCAAATTAGTTGCAATTTACTGGCACAATGGTGCAGATGATTTTTATTCTTTTAAACTCATACCAGATTGTCTTACTGCAGGAAAAACACATTTTCAGCCAACTACAAGCATGCAAATACTGTCTTTTTTAGCTGTGCCGCACAAAACACTCTTGTTCTATTTTCTTCCATATTAAGAGCATGTGGATGTGTCAGTATTTGAAGCAAATTACTCATGACTGAGCTAAATACTTTAAGTTGTGCATCTTAATCTTGGGCCCCATCATACAACCAGCACAAAGCATCTTGCGACCCAGCTCAGGAATACTCTGGTACTCGTGGTTATTTTATGCAGACTTTGCCAAGCACTCATGTTTTTCAAAAAGCAAATGAACTTGCACTTCTGCTCACCCCATGTGTGTGTGTTTGTCTTAAGATTGTTACACAGCTAACACCATCTAGTCTGAAACAGCCACTAAGTGTTATAGGTGACATCTCAAATATGCACTTTCACCTGGAATTTCCAACACTTCTTAGTGGATAGTGTGAAATATTGAATTGCAAATACTATTGTATCAGCAGTTCTTACATATTGCCAGATAACATTAACTAAATGCTATGACTGTCAAGCTTTTTTTTACATCCTTACAATGGAGGCCCAGCCTTATAAAGCAGCAGTAATTGCCAGATTTCATGCCTGTCATCCAGTAGATCCATTATGCAAAGCTCCAAGCTGAAACCAGTGTGGGTTAGTTTGACAGAAAGTAAGAAGTTACTCCATGCCTGAGACAGACAGAGCATTCATTTTACACCCTCTAGTTTTTCCTAAAAGGTCTGGCCCTTCATCACTTTCTATGGGAAATTTCCCAAAGGCAATGAATTATATCCCATAGATAGGTGAGACAGTCCATGTGGTGTCAGGTTACCAGAAGCTTGGTTTATATTTTCAACTTTTGTGATTAAATTGTTCAGACCACAAGCAGAAAACACCTTTGATGGACATAAATGGAAAGGATTTGTTGTCCCAAATGCCTCAGTCCCTCCTTCACCTCCTTTTCGTACCTGCCTGTGTTGTCTTAAACACTGACTCTGGCTTCCCTCCACTTCAGCTCTCACGTTTCCTCGAGGCGAGTAATTTTTCTCTCCAGACTGAGTGTTTGTGTGTTCAGGATAACCCCTGAGGTGACCCCGTCCTCCTACTCCCTGTTCTTAATCCCAATTTCAGGCTTTGTGAGTGCACCGAAGCTGAGGCTGAAATCATCCTGCAGCTGAAGAACGAGCTGAGGGAGAAGGAGCTCAAGCTGACAGACATCCGACTGGAAGCGCTAAGCTCTGCCCACCACCTGGACCAGATCAGAGAGGCCATGAACCGCATGCAGGTGAGAGTGGTGTGACAACTGTTCGCCAAAAATAAAGCTTGTGTTCTTATACAAATCTTCAGTGTAATAAAATCAAATCATGTTATTAATGACGCATCTTCCTTAGAGACTTTTAGTTGTACTTCAGCTTTTTTTCTGCAACCAACTAAACTTTAATCCGTCTGTCCAATTTATTTAGGCTTAGGCGTGTTTTTTCCTTAAAGGCATTGGAGCAGGGCAGCTTCAAGTTAGCAAATTAACTGTTTTTGAGGGTAGCAAAGGTTTGACAGGGCAGCAGCACAGCACCACAAGGACTGGGAGCAAAGTGGCTGATATCGCACTCATAAAGTAGCTGTTCATACTGTCGCTATTCACCTTACACTGTTGAAGTTTGGGCAATAAATTACACAGTAATATTGTGTCACATGAAATCTATTGGTTCTCTTTATTCTTCTCTCAGTGCTCATATAAAGGATAATGTTCTCAATCAAATTAAACTGAGAAAAGAGCTCTTATTCAAGCAGAAACTGATAGTGCCACGTGTACCACCTGTAAGGAAATGTTGGGCTTGTAGACTTAAATACATTTTTCAAAATTTAGGAAGATTCAGTGATACATTTTTCATAGTTGTGCAAGAAAATTAATAAACTCTCATGTTTGTCAAGTAAAAACAAATCCGCAGCTGGCTGTTGTTAAAGCTTTGTAGAGCTTCAACCCAGAAGTTATTATTCTTCACTGGTAGAGCATTTCCTCTCAGAAGGACCAGGATGGGCGCCCCAGGCCTTATTCACATCTGCATGAACATCACTGCTGGGTTTCTGATACCCAGTTGACTGCACTTTAGTTTGTGCATTCACACTTTTCATGAACAATAAATGCCTAACATGATCTGCAATCACTTATAACCAACAACCAACAGTGGTTAATTCACTTAATCATATCACTCTGTTTGCTTGAAGGGTTAGTTCAGGTTTTTTAAAGTGGAGTTGCTCAATGCCTATAGCACTACCAAATATAATTGCCAGTAAAGCAACTTCTGAGCTTTGTTCCTAATGGGGGAAGGCCGAGGACGGACACTAGACGATATATGGCAGTCAGTGGTGACACTGAAAGCCTTGCATTGGCTCAACTAGATGCTACAGAAAGATTCTTTAAAGTGTTTCATTTTTCGGCATGTTTTTTTTTTTTGCATATGTATAAACACAGCAATTAATCCCTGTTTCTGTACAAACAACAGTGTTAATTTTGTTGACTAATTGTTTTCGTCATACTTTTGGTCAACAACCCTTTTTCCCCTGACGAAAACTAGACTATAACTAAAAAAAACAAGTGCATATTAACAAAAACTAAAACTAAATTAAGTGACATTTTCATCAACAAATAAAAACTAGACTAAACTGTTTGACAGAGACTTAATCCAATCTGACCTAATTTCGTTATGTAGAAAGTAGGGACAAGTTAGGAATATATCCAATCACAGCTACTTTGGTTGTGTGGAAAGGTTGGATGAGTTAACAGGGACATCCAATCACAACTACCTTAGCTTCATGGTGGCGGGATCCAAGTGTAAAACATGACTTAGAAATTCAAGGAAACATAAAAAATGCCTTATTTTATGCCATATTTTAGTCAAGTAAAGTTACAGTATAATTCGTCAATTAAATGATGTGAAATTTTATCAACTAAAACTAGACTAAAATTCAAAAAATTTAGATGGCTAAATTATGACTAAAACTAAAAGATATTTTAGGCAAAAGACTATAACTAAAACTAAATTAAAAAGTGCTGTCAAAATTAACACCAACACACAATCATGCAAGGCTCACCTGAAAGAGGTGGTCTTGGCTCACTTCTGGTTCCTCTGCAGTGAGGACACAATCAACCCAGCAACCAACACAAATAGGGTGATCACACTGCTGTGGTGGTATAAACAGCAGTAGTAGTGATAATAATAATCATAATTACAGCAACCAGGCTGATAACAAAGTATTACTAAATGATAATATTTTTGACCCCACAGTCTTTCTGTGCAGAGGCACAACTTGCCATGAAAATATCAACAGGTCAACATCACTCACCATCTCAACAGCAGATCACAGAACTTTACAACATGAACTGATTCAAAAACTGGTTAGTTCTCAGAATTTAGTCCAGCTCCTTCAAGCAGGAGAATGTATCCTTTTTAAAGCTGTATTGTATTTTTCCTCATCGCAAACAGTTTCTTTGTGGACCACTCTGCAGGTGTTACAGTGTAACAAGTTGCCATGCTATCTGGTGTCCTCTATAGTCAGAGATAGGCACTGGCGAGCGTTAAAAGCCCCTCTTCGTCCTGCACAGAGTTTGTTCACACTTTTATCACAAGGCATTTCAACATTAAAAACCTGCTCTTCTGTATAAGCTTACATAAGATGTAGTCTCCTTTATTATCATTTTGTGGTTAGCTAAGCCTGCCAGCTTTCTTCCCATAATGCATAGCGCAACTAGTGGTCAAAGCACTGTTGGCTGTGATGTAATGATTTAAAGTCAGCTCTAGCCTCAGAGTGGCTTTGGTGTGACTCTGTCCTTCTCAAAATACTGCCATCAAAACACATTAAGATCTATGTAGTAAGGCACAAGACACAGGAACAATTTAAGGAAAAGTGGGATTTTTGTTTTTCCCAGACAACATAAGCAAACCTTACAAACCAAAAATGTATGAACAAGGCCTACAATATGGGTCAGCTACATATAACTCTTAAGAAACTAAACAAAAATAAGGTGTTGCCTCAACACAACAGACCTGACAAATTGGGACAAAGGGAGCATATATGTAGAGGTTTGGCCAAACCAAATGAATCAAAAGGGGTAAACAAAATGGGTGCCATATTTAATAACACAAAGCAAAACTAACTAAACCCCAATCCCCGCATGACATCAGACGACTTGTATGTTCCTATGAGCTGGCTCCATGTAAAGTCCTGTCAGCCTTTGGCCACACTTTTGCTCCACCAGCAAGCTCCCTCCCAAAATCCAGAAAACTCAAAGAAAGGAGAAAATAATAAATACCAGAAACTTAATCTTACAATGAATAAATTTGAGCACTGAGTCGAAACAATATAAGACTTAAGCAATAAATTAACTAATACTAAATCAACCTAAATGTGTAGATGTGTCTTTGTAACTGCAAAATATGATGAGTGAATCTGATGGTGAGTGTGGATTTTACCATTGTGTGGCTGTGGCCATCACAGAACATGAAAGAAAATATAGAAATTTGTAGGATTTTTTGTAATTTTTTCTGTAAAATGGCACCCAAGCTGTTGTTGTGAAAATAACTTTAGTTTGGAAGTATCTGCAAGTCTCCTTGTTTCTCATTATTTTTTGTCTTACTGTAAGTTTAAGGCATAAAAAAGTCTCTTTATGATTTCATGTAAGTGTTTTTATTGTCAAACTAACACATTATTGTGGCATTTTCTATCAAATTTGTAAAAATAGAGACCAAGCTGGTTTTGAAGTCACTGAAGCGGCCTATGTGAAATGGCATTAAGCTTAGTCATCCATAAAGATGAGTAATGAATAAAAAGCGAAGTTTCCTGTCTTCAAAAACGTATTTGATATATTTATACTCTTCTTTTGATACCCTAGAAAGAGACAGCACCCCTTCAGTTCAAAGTATAATGTTCAGAGGTGCTGTGTCATTTCCTTTTCTCTCAAAAGAAGGACACGTTCAAAGAAATCTCCATAAATGTTTCAGTTAAGTAGATCTTTGTAGATGTGGATTTCCTTGTCTGCAGCAGTTTAAAGTCTCAGCTCAGATGTGGGATTGTGTGAGGCTCCTTATCTGAGACTTACCCTTCAGTACAAAGAGAGCCTTGAAGATCAAACAGCCGCTAACAGCCTAAAATCCCAATAATACTGATTCAATATAACAACAGTGACTGCAGGGAAATGACCATCTACTATCTGAGCGAGCGATTGCTCAGCATTACCACCGTCTTTGGCTACAGATTCATTCCCCATCCCTTTGTTGTTAACAGAATGAAATTGAGACGCTGAAGGCAGAGAACGATCGTCTCAAGTCCAGCGGAAACGCCACGCCGACGGCCACGCCTGTGAAGACGGCCCGGCCGCCCTCGGAGACCTCCAGCACGTCCTCGTCCTCCTCACGACAGTCCCTGGGGCTGTCGCTCAATAACCTCAACATCACCGACACCATCATGTCAGGTCAGTTCAGCGTTAGCAGTTTGTCTGTGATGTAAGAGCTGAGAGGAAGTGAGTAGGAGAAGTCTGAAAATAAACGTGCTTGTCTAAACAAAGAGGAGAGTGATACATAAGAGGTTGGTGTGGTTTGAACTTTGAGGCTGGGGGTCATGAAAAAGGAAGTTTAATGTGTGAAACAGATGCAGAGTGATGCAGCATTTAAAATGATAAACCAGGATGGTTTATTGTTCAGCATTTCCGTAGTTCTTTGTTTTTATGAAGAGATGAGCATTCAAGACTTGTTAGAAACAGTCAAGAATGCTATCAAACAATTCGGTGATTGTGAACATAACCTAGCAGTCATCAAAATTATCAAGTTCAGGCTATATATGAGCTCTTTAAAACAAGCCTATGAAATAGTGTCTCCTCTCCTTCAGACACGTCATCTTTATGTGGAGTTGATCTCAGAAATGCAAACAGCTTCTTTTGCATTCAGGTGTAGATCTTGAGTTTGTTTCTCAAGACTTGCCTTTTTAGTCTGGCTTTTACCTGAATTTCCTTTTAGTGTTTTTATTCTTATTACAGCACCCTTTTATTATTATTTTATTTTTATAACTTCATTTCACTTAATTATTATTTTATTTTATTTTATGATACATTTAATTTTACACTTTAACCTAACCTCCAGTGTTTACTCATTTTAAACCTTTAAAAGTTGACATTTCCTCTGTGTGTACTGGGTACAACAATGTTCCTCTTCTAATACTGTCTTAGTTATGATGCATTTTACCATTACTGTGAATGGATTGCGGGGTGGGTGAGTTCAGGGGTTGGATGGAGTGGGTTTGGGTCATACTTCCTTTTATCTTATTTTAATTTATCTATTTGTAAAGCACTTTGTGCTACATTCTTTGTATGAAAAGTGTTATATAACTAAAGATTGATTGATTGATTGATTGAAACAAGAACAACTAGAGGTGCTCCAAGAGCACAAACCTCAACCAAGGCATTTCCAACATTGATGGTCGAGTTCTTGTCAAAAATGTGAAAAAACTGCTCTATCTCACACCATTAACAAATCCTTAAAAACATTTCTGGATCCACATCAAGGTTCAGATCACAACCAATATCTAATAATCTTGTCCTTGTGCAATGACCAACATTATCTGAAACTGTCATCAACATCTGTTGAGAACGTTTTGAGTTATTTTCAAAAATGTGGAAAACTGCCCAATCTTGCAACTTTAGGAAATCCTCATAAAATTCCCATAGCTGCAATTCCTGGATTTGGATCACCACCAACATATTATCAATTCTTTCATTCATTCATTTAATTTATCATTTAACCAACATTACCGAAAACTGTCAGCAAATTTCTTTTATGACTCTTTGAGTTATCTTGCTAACAGACAAACAGAACAATGCTGGCAAAAACCTCCTTGGCAGAGGTAACAGTAAGTTTACTGTTCGGATCTATAATTTGAGAAAAGTGAAACAAGATATTATTGGTTGATGCTCAAAGAAGTAGATATTTAAACCTCAGTACACTTTGGTGTTCAGTGAATCCCCGAAGCTTTGACTTAACCACCCTTCTCAAATCAATGTAATTACAGTGTTCAGCTTGGTTTTAAAATAAATGCCTAACGTACCTTTGTCTGTTTGAAGGGCAAGTCAGTTTGTTTTCCTCTTAGATCAGTTAACAGGTGATTTTAGCTAATAAGTTTTCTGTATGGCATTTTTAGCACCATGTTCTTCTGTCTAGTTGAGCCGCAGGACAGGCTTTATGGTCCACATCAGTTCCCGGTGCCGAGGTTATTTTATTCTGTGGCATCAAGTTGGATTAGCTCTCTCTGTATTTGCCTCAAAAAAAAGTGAAAGAATTGTGTTTGCAGAGAGGAATGATCCGGAGGAGCCGGCCCGCACGACATGATGAAACAGCTTCTCTCTGCTGCGAGGGCTCACAACACAGCTGGAGCCTGTTACACACATAGACAAACACACACGAACATGCTGAATAACCCTCCCGGCCCGCTTCGTTTGAGAAGTGAAAGAGTCTCGTCCCATAATTAACATCGAAGGCGCAGCTCCCCTGGTGGACTCAGGCCTTGGTTAATTGATGGAGGGATGAGCCGAAAGCGGTGACGCGTGGGAAGACGAGTGGCCAAACGGGCTGTTATCACCCCGACACAGAGCCGTCAGCTAAAGAGGAAGCCAGCCGAATATAAAATCCCCCCCCCTTCAAAATAGAGTCTGGGAAATAAAGAACAAGGAGAGTTTTGATGAAAGTTGTTTGTAGGGGTTGTTGTTGTTGTCAAATGTTAAAGGAATAGTTCAGTATTTTTGAAGTTGGTTTGTTTCAGGTACTTGACAATAGTCAGTGAAGTGACTGAAAAGGCAGCGCTGCCCCTTTAAGAAGAACGGGCTAAGACCACCAGTAAGGTGCACTGCTCTTATTAGCACAGTTATTTCACTTAATTTGGGTTTTACTTAAAAACGAGCCACAAAATCAATTTGTGCTTGGCACAGGTTGATTCAATCCAAGGTTCTTTTCAGGGCCCACTACACAAACGCAAGACTTGTGAAAATATATACCTCTGTTAGCGATTTCAGATGTCACCTGCGAATCATGTACATACTCTATGTTCTGGTCATGTGCCAAACTGGCGCTGTTTTGGTCATATATTTTTGATACATTAACCACAGCATATGGGCACACTATTGCCCCGAATAGTCTGTCTGCAATTTTTGGCAGTGTTCCTTCAACAGGTGCTCCTAAAAAGCAGGCCTAAGTATTCATCTGATTCTCCTCAACTGGAAATTCCCCAGTCCCCCTTCACATCGTTGAGTCCACAAGGTGCTTTACAATTTGAAGTCTGAGAGGCTTAGGTTCACACTGAAAGGCTCAGTGAAATCATTTCGTGCTACTTGGCATCCTTTTTTGAACTCTATACATTGTCAAGATTTCTCCTTGGAGTTGGAGGATTGATATGTGCATTATTTATTTACTCTTGACTGTTTATTTTATGTAACATTTTTTATTTTTTATTTTTTATAATAATTTTATAATATTTATTTATTTATTTATTTATTTTTAATGGCCTTGTAATGGGTGGTGGGTGGTGGGTGGTGAAGAGGGTTGGCATTCGAGTGTGACAATTGATGTTTGTTCCATGTATTTGTAGCCTATGTCTGTGTCACGCTGTCTGTTTAACATATATTTTTTTTTAAAGTTCTATAAATAAAGTTGGAATAAAAACATTAGCCATAAGAGCTGTTGAAGGTTGAATGTACAATTGTGTGAAAAATTTCAGAGCACTTAATTTTTCCCCCAGGAAGTCTCTGTGTTTGGCACTATTTTACAATGCAGCAGATGGCCGTGTGTTCTTCTGCCTCTATTGACTCAAGAAGACACAACAACAGAGGAAAGTAATACTGAACCACATCTGAGTGATTTTGACTCAAGTGATGATGATGGTCCTCTAACTGTGAATTCACTGGGAACACATGGCCATTTGCCATGGAAAGTTCTACATTTTCTATGTCCCTAAATAACCTGATAACCAGAAGCAGCTCTGATATCTTCACTTTTTTCTCTTAATGCTTTAATGCTTTCCCTTCTTCTTAGTTTGATTGAAATTCATCCCTTTATATACTAGTCCCCCTATTTTTAAGTTGTATTCTCCCACTGCTTCCATCATTCCACAGCCAGAAATCCTCTTACACTCTAGGGTAAACCTCACAACAAACACCTGAGATTACCATCCTCTTTTCCTTACTCTTCTAAAATAATATTTGTCTCTCTTCTGTAGACTGCTTAAATTTCCTGACACGTAGCCATTCCTACATTATTTATTCTGTGCACTCCCTATTAAACACTCAGTATGAAAGCATCGATTGAACACAAAAGTAATTATCACATGAAAGAAACCCATTAGCTATCTTTCACTTTGGAGTCTGTTTGTCCATTTCCAGGCGTAATCTACCAGCAGGCCAAGGGGAAAAAGTTTGTTTATGGTGATTTGAAACTCTGACAGATAAAAGCTGGTTATATATTCTCTAATAGAAATTTTGTTTTCAGACATTCTGCTGGACGACAGCTACGAGGGGAATCTACGAAAGGAGGGCCGGAGTGTGCGGATAGTGGTCACCATCAGCAGAGGGCTAAAGACCACCAAGGTCAGTGGAGTCAGATTTTGCACCTTATCCCAAAATCTGTAACCTGTTTGTTCTAAACTCTGTTATTGGTTTATTGGCAACTCTTTAGGCGACACAGTGTCAGGAATACCTGATCGGCTCTATAGGTGTGAGCGGGAAAACAAAGTGGGACGTCCTGGACGGAGTGATCCGACGCCTCTTCAAGGTAAACCGAGCAGTGCCCATGAGTGCAGGTTTGAAGATAAAATATGTTAATCACAGTATAGGCTCCTTCCAGCTGGAATATAAGGAAATCTGTAAGGTAGCATTGATTTAACTTTATGCCAATTTACCCATATTGTTACACATTTTTATGGATTAGATACACTTATATATACTCCTCAAGAAAAGTTTGGAAACATTTTTTTAGTTAATTTTGTCTCTTTAATAATACCAATTTGTATTGTATTTTATATCTTCAGGCTTTCAGACAATATAAAATACAATACTAATTAGCATTATTGAAGGGGAGAAATAATCAATGGAAATAATGTTTCCAAACTTTTTTTGAGGAGTCTAGCTCTACTTTCATCTGATTTGCATCATACTGAGGCTTTTTGAGGAGGCTGAACTCAGTGGCGGGGTTATGGGTCCTTCTTGCAGAATAATTTGTATACATTTTAATACACTCTTGGCATTAATTGTATTCATCATAATCATTTGTTTAATTTCATGTATGTGTCACATTTAATGCACACCTCTGTCTTTGCCTTACGGCTACTTGTGGCATGAGACTCCAGGCAGTTGTCTACATTTGCCCATTTACCACCCCTGAAAGTTCTCAAGAGAGCAAGACAAGAGACTTTACAGGAAGATTTTAATACATCAAGAAAAATCAGAGGGCCAAAGGGGACATTTTCCTGAACTTACACAGATGAAATGCATGCGTAAACACTAACAGAAGGGTTTCTCACTCAAAATTTCTAATGGGGCTCTGGTGTGGTGGTGTGGTAAGTACCCAGGCACATCCCCTAGATATGCTTTTGTCAGCTCGGGTCAATTCTTGCTGAGGCTTGTTTGCAGAGTGTCCCCTGTTGTCTCACCCCTACCTACTGTATCTTGCCACTGTCAAGTAAAGGCAATGTAATGCCCCAATAAACACTTAAAAATAACAGTTCTGTTAAATTTGAGGATTACATGTGTGAAAGGGGCTTAGAAGTCTCATACATTGACCAGACTATGAACTGTCCATGGTGCTGAAAATGGCTGCAGAAACACTCGTGAAACTGAATCTGATCAGTTATGTGCAACTTTTTCAGACTAACACCAAGCTCCACAAACAGCATAGTTCATCTTCTCTAGAAGAACCAGAGTTTATATTTAAGCACCAGTTGTGCAGTCCCTCATTTCCCCCCCTCCCTGCAGGAGTACGTTTTTCGTGTGGACCCTCATACCAGCCTTGGCCTCAGCTCAGACAGCATCGTCTGCTACAGAATGGGCGAGGTGGTTCGCTCCCACACTTCTGAAGTGCCTGAGCTGCTTCCCTGCGGCTACCTGGTGGGCGACAACAACGTCATCAAGGTCAATCTCAAAGGTACGCCACCTGGGGAACGGGGAGTCTCTAAATCAGGAATACAGCTTGACAGTTCATTTGATTCTCAGGGAAAGGGAAAGTTTTGTACAGGAAAATGCACAAAGGAAAAGGTATATGATGTAGAGCTTTGCCCAAAATTTCAGTATGTAGTGTGTTTAAACACTTTTCAGAGGAAAATCAGGTACATACTTTTCCTTCACTTTATTCTTTCAGTCCAGTTAATTACCATCTTAATTCCTGTCTCCGCCCAGGTGTGAAGGAGAACAGCATCGACAGTCTGGTGTTCGACACGCTCATCCCCAAACCCATAATCCAGCGGTACCTCAACCTGTTGATGGAGCATCGACGGATCATCCTCTCAGGACCCAGCGGCACCGGGAAATCCTTCCTGGCCGCTAAACTGGCCGAGTACATCATTTCTCAGATGGGGCAAGAGGTGACAGAGCATAATGTGGCCAGCTTCAACGTGGACCAGAACTCCAGCAAGGTTAGGACTGAAAGGAAAACATCCATTATCTATACTGCTCATCCCTTTTGGGGTTGTGGGTGGCTGGAGCCTATCACAATAAAAATGGGGCGAGGGGCAGGGCACACGTGGACTTGTTGCCAGCCAATCCCAGGGCTGAAAGACAAACATAAATGCTTAATAATTTTTGTACATTTTGGGAAGGATTTTTCTCTGAATTTGCATTTTTAGGGCATAACTATCTCAACAAAACAGCCTTATCTCAGTCACTAAATAGAGGCTAATGGAATATGCTATTATCAGCACATTTTTTCTACTTACTATCTTGAAAAGTTAATTTAAAAATTTTAACTATAGTTGACAACGCCTGGGAAATTAAGAGAAAGTCTGACACTTTTTTCCAGCAGACTTCTCTCCAACTTTATGGTTTGCCATAATTAGAATTAAAAAAACTATGTCACTTTGGCCGATGAATTATAGCATTATTTAGGGGCAAATAACTTAATAAACATTCAAAAATGCCTTTTAACCAACTTTATTGATGCAAGTATGAACACATTTTTTATTAAATGTGCCAGCTGTTGTCTCCAAATGTGCCGATATGGACTTTGTGTCTTAAGAAAAACTTTAGAGAAATAACTTTAATTTGATGAACTGACTCTCCAACATGATGCTGTCCTCTGGATTCTTGTAAGTCCTTTAGCAGAAAAGAAATAGTTTGAAGAATCTTACTTAATTTTAATCCCTACTGTCTTCGGTTTTAGGCTAACATTTACATAATGCCAGTTTAACATGAATAAAAAAGACAGTAGGGACTTAGATTATACCATGTAACACCGTTCTTTAAGCCCAGTACATTCACATTACTGCATAAAAACTGCTTTTCATGCTTTTTTTCCTGCAGGACCTGCGTCAGTACCTCTCCACCCTGGCAGAGCAGTGTAACTCTGAGGAGACAGACACAGAGCTCCCCACTGTGGTCATCCTCGACAACCTGCACCACATCGGTTCTCTCATGGACATTTTCAACGGCTTTCTCAACTGCAAGTACCACAAATGGTGAGTCAGGAATGCACTGTAGAAAATATTAAAGTCTTATGTAAATGTTTGTCTGAACAGCTTTATATCTTAGAGTTTAAATGCTTCAATTGTGTGTAAGAAAGAATATGGCCAACTGGATTATTTTATGAACCCAAGCAGTTGAATTGTCATTTAATATGCCATGGAAATGGTAGCATATGTCACTTTTTGTCTACTTAACTATAATTTAAATTGTATATACTTAAAGATCAAATCACCATATTCATTGAATTATGCAATAATAAAATTAGGATTTGCATTTGCCCAATTCAAAATGTTTTTTACAGCCTACATCATGACACGGTACAAGTGCCTTCAGTGTGATGAAATTCTATTTGAGAGTAACAATATATCCATAACAGAAATAATGCATCTTAAATCATGAAATTATTCCTCTTATAACAGCTAAAAATATTATTATCTTTGAGAATATTCTTTGTGTAAAATATTAGTACAGAGTTCCTTTCCTGTCTTGTGCTGAGGTCAGACAACAGGATTTCTTTGTGCTACAGTGGTCACAGAGGCAATCACAGAACTTTAAACTTGATTAAAGACCCAACAGCCTACATGGTTGTAACCAGCCAATCATCTCTGACCGACAGATAGGGTCAAACACTGAAGAGAGGGCTTTAAACAAACATGCAAAATTTAAATAGTGACCCTTATGCCATGGTAGAACAGTGGTTGTATCCATGGTAATATGATCAAAAGCAATTTTTCACTTTTCCAAATTTGGAGGTCACCATTAACCTTCCATGCAGCTTGATTTGCTAGATTTCCTCTCTTGCATTAGAAAGGCAGATCCATTTTGCAGAGCTTAGAGCTGAAACATTTGTACAGAGCAAAGATTTAAGCAATCGGCACCATTGTGAGGAGTAGGGGGGGGCACAGCAGGCACAGATTGGTTGTGACAAAAGACAAAAGCAACAACAAGCCTTCAACAGTGAATTTTAGTCCAATCAACTTCATAGTGTTTTTTCAGGGTCTGCCTGCACCAAACACTGTCCTAACCTGACACACCAGATGGACCACTCAATATGTCTCACAAGTCCATCTGGGAAAGAGCCTATAGTAAGTGTTTGGGGAGGGCACAACCTTTCAGAAGCATAAGCAGGTGATTAACTGATCATTTCATCAATTACAATCAGATAATGTAGTTGGTGGATGCTACTGTTGAGCTGAGGCACTTTGTAGATCAAACTATCATTAAAACATGTTGATAGAGGAGCGAAAATATCCTTTCTATGGAGAAGTTTGTAGTGTTGCTGTTTGTTTTTCATGTGATAAAGAAATGCGGTCTAGATTTGACAGAACTGCTACTGAAGCTGTCAGCATCTATGCTAATCCCTGTACAAGCAGTCGCTTCCTGCTATCATCTCGATCGTAGCTCTTTCTGCTTTTAAGAATGCTGATTGGGCCGTGCCACTTTGGGCCACTCACAGTCATTGTAGGTTGGAGCTTTGCAAGATGGATCCAGCTGCACTACAAGGTTAACACTGTCCTGCCCTTCCCAAGTACTGTCTCTGGGATGTTTCCCAGATGGATTGTTGTCAGGTCCGGTCACTTTAGGGAAAAGTCAGAGAATTTCAAGATAAAATAATGTCACTTAGGAAGTTTCTTTAGATTAAATATTATCCGAGTCATTTTTGACCCTAAGACAACAGAAGGGTTAAATTTCCACTCAGTATTTCTTTGCCTATCCACATGCTAACTCATTGCTAATGCTAGGCAGTAAGTCATTGAGCTGCTGAGGTACAGTTGTTATATGTTGCGATGGGTTTTCTTTCTGTTTGTTTAGGTAACACATCATTTTTTTTAAGATTATATTCTGGGTTCAAGGCTGTGTGGTGGAGCAGCAGGTAGTGCTGTTGCCTCACAGCAAGACGGTTGCTGGTTTGAGTCTCAGTCCTTCTCCTCCTGCATGTATGGGTTTTCTCTGGGTTATCCAACATCCTCCCACAAACCAAATTCATGCTCTTTTGTTGGGCATACATCATCAGAAACTTAGAAGCAAATTACATAATTTTCATTCTTATTTTTTATAGTCAGTTGCAGCTGCTTGGCACTGACTGCTCACCTTTTCTGTCACTTCCTCTGTCCTCATGCAGCCCTTATGTTATTGGGACCATGAACCAGGGAGTTTCATCTTCTCCAAACCTCGAGCTTCACCACAACTTCAGGTTTGTGAATCTTCAGCTGTCAGTGACTTTCAGAAAAATGTCTCTCAAAGCACTGTGCCACTGATTATTTTATATCAATGTTTTTAGTTACAACAAAGAATGAATATTGGTTTTAATTTCTCTGCAGCTTTGTCAACATGATGTTCTTAGTGTAAAGACTCAGCAGGGCCATATTTGTATTTATTGCATAATTAGCCTTGTTCAGTCAAAGTAAATAGACTTGTCTCTGCACACTGAATTCAGCTCTCTGATGTTTGGTTAATATGAAGAGTGGAAGCTTGTAAGAGCCAGATGGTGCTTATCAAATTAAAACAAACCTCATTTTGATTTTATAGATACATTACAAACTGTTTCATAATGTTTCCAAAGAGGATTTGTATTGAAATTCTGCTTTTATATTAACTTGAATTAACAGCTCTCTCCTTTTTTCCCACCATCGATCACCCGTCCCACTGCAGATGGGTTCTCTGTACCAACCACACCGAGCCGGTCAAAGGCTTCCTGGGTCGTTTCCTGCGGCGAAAGCTGATAGAGACGGAGATCGATAAGAACATGCGCAGCAATGACCTGATTAAGATCATCGACTGGATCCCCAAGACCTGGCAGCACCTCAACGGCTTCCTGGAGGCTCACAGCTCCTCTGATGTCACAATAGGTCAGACTCAGACTGAAACACATTCACACTGCTGCCTCCCTCTGTTTTCACTGTTACACTGTTAGAAAGGCCTCTATTGGGTCTAAAAATAGCCTCTGTCTGATCACATTAAATCCATTGATTATGAGATACTGGTCATCCTTGGTTTATGACGCTCTTCTGTCTCTATTTTATAGCTGAAGGTGTTCTAGGTTTAGGCAATACACTGAGGTTTTAAGATATATTAATATATTTTTTAGACTAGATATATGATAGTGAGACAGTGTGTGACAGTTAAAGGGGTAAATAGTAGGAAACACAAAAGTTACATTCTTATTGATCACAAGATTAGCAGTTTGAAACATTCTGTCATGGAGATTAACATGTTATTAATTTAGGTTAAAGGCACTTGTAGGAAATCAAACAATATTAATACCTTTGCAATATCATTGGCAACAAAAATGGAAGTCCTAAACACCCAGTATTTGGAAATTTATTGTTTTTGATTATCAAAAATTGAAGGCAAACTCCAGTTTTACTGTGTAGGTTGTACAAATATTTTGGCATCTTTAGGAAAAGCAAATGGAGTTGGTGAATGATCCCTCAGTCTAACTCACATTTTCAGTTGTTACCAGCAAGTTTGTGTATTTCAGAAGGTTCTCCTCCCTATTTGGTCAAAAATCCAGCCGAAGATCATGACGTTTGTGTACTTTTTTAATCAAAATCATTAATATAATGGAGATGTTAGTATTTTAACACGTGCTATGTAAGAAAACTGGAATTTTTTGACAGCCTGAACCTAAATGAAAAAGCACAAAAGATCCTCACACCAAAAGTAGCTCCCTTCAAGAACTGATTTGAAAAACAGTGACATTTCATGTATTTCGTACTCCTCTTCCTCAGACTTGAATAGTCACTGATTTTCAGATAAAATTCTTAAAGGGAGCTACTTTTGTGTGCAAATCTTTTGTACTTTTTCATGTGAGTTTTTTTGATCCAGCACACAACCAGGGATGTGCGTGTCTACTTTACCTTTTTCTATTCAGCCTGAACATACAGAAATATCGCCAATGTTTTAGAACATGTTAGAAAGACTTTGAGAATTTGGCTGCAATTTTTGACATCAAAAACAGAGAATTCCCCAATGTTATTATTGGATCTCTAGGACGTCGTCTTTCCATATTATTCTGGTATTGTGACAAACACTTTTCATTTTCCAGCAGAACAATATTGAGTCATTTGTCTTATGTCACTGATCAGATTAAATGATCTTAATTTGATTTTTTGTCTGTATCAGCCCTAGCTCATGCTAAGATTGTGCTCTGATACTTCAGTGTTAACATATTTATTCCAACTGGTCCTTATTACGGATGCTTTTTGTCCCCACAGGCCCCCGTCTCTTCCTGTCCTGTCCCATGGATGTTGAGGGCTCTCGGGTTTGGTTCACTGACCTCTGGAACTATTCACTGGTGCCATACCTGCTGGAGGCTGTCAGAGAGGGGCTGCAGGTACATCACTATAACAACTGATTTAACTTTGTAGATTTATATACATTTCAGACAATTTACCTTTACAGCCTTTTCCCTTTGTTTTAGAATTAAAAATGGGAAATATGCTTGAGCTTGTTTATTGCTTTTTAATATTCTTACAACTCAAAAAAAAAGGTTAAATTACACATATTTACCCATTCACACCACATTCACATGTCAATGGTACTTCAGTGAGGCTACATCAATGTTTCAGACAGCATTTGCTTTCAGCAGTATCTCAGATTTTGGTTGCATGTCTTTACAAAGATAAAATTAAACTGTTCTTAATATTTTGGCATTACTGTTTCAACATTTATGGTGTGTCTTTGGAACCTTTTATGACATTATTACAACTTTCAGTCAAGGAAAATGTTTTTTTATATATATTTTCTTACATTAGAAACATTATTTAAAACTACATTAAAACTATTCCATTATTAAATTTTTAATTGAAATATATTTGTCATCTTTCCAGTCACTTTATGGCTTTGGTATTGAGTGTTTTTGCAGAGTAAGCTTTAAATATTCAATCTTGTGACACATCTGTGGATGTGTTTGGTTAATGTAATATGCTGCACTTATAGAGTATTAAAGTATATTTTCAGGTTGTTGCATCTTAAATAATGATCTAATATCATGCACCCACCATACGCATGGAATCATTTGACTTAATTTTTCTTTTTATTCACCATAGACCGTTACTTTTGTTTTTCTTCCACTCATCCAGCTACCTTCTTCATGCACTGTAAGCAGCAAAGCCGTTAAGTAAAATGAAACTAGTAATGAAACGTAGATGATGATGATGATGATCACCACACTGACTTTATTTGAGTCAAATGGCCGAACATAAAATCTAAATCTATGTATATATGAGTAATAAAAATGAAAAAGCATGTGAGCTTAGTCTTCACTAATCATTTCCATCACCATAATTTAAGAAACAAAGTCTTCTTATGCTTCTCACATCACTGACACCTCTCCCTGTCTCTGACAAACCTGCAGCTGTACGGCAAAAGGGCGGCGTGGGAGGATCCTTCCAAGTGGGTGAACGACACGTATCCGTGGAACGCTGCCGCGCTGCAGCAGGAAGGTCAGTCACTGCTTCAATTACGGCCGGAGGATGTCGGATATGACGGCTACAGCTCGTCCAAGGAGGGAGCCTCGTCCAAACAGGTCTCTCAGAGCGACACAGAGGGAGACCCCCTGGTGAGGAATATTCTTCATATATTTAAATCTAAAGCTTCTACACAAGCTTTGGCAATATTCATCACTCTGTTTTGATTTAATGACCTTGACATGCGAACTGTGACCCAAAAAGTTCAATAGAATTCAGTCAATCAAACATAAATCTTTGACAATTATGTTAATTTGTTTTTGATTCATCATGGGAAAAGTGAATCTGCAGAAACTTCCACTGCCTAAACTTAGGCTCTAAACAGTAAAACATCTAACAAGATCAGTGGATGTCAATTTAGCTCAGTTGTACTGGATCATAAACACAACTTTAGGACGTACAAACCTGCACAAATACAAAGAAAGATGGACTTTTCCAAAAGGATGGGACTGCAGAGACTTCATTTCCATTTGGTGGAGCCCAAGAGGAATTAAAGAGAACTCATCCAAAACAAGTTGCTTGATTTAGCAGCATGTGTGCTTGTTCTGTATGTGTGTGTGTGTGTGTGTGTGTGTGTGTGTGTGTGTATTTGTCCAAGGGATGGCCAATTAAAGCACAGGTGAGCCTCAGCTCATTTTAAAAACACTTAAAGCAAAGCACTAGAAGCAGCAGCATGGCTGCATTACTTAGACCATTTGCTCCACTGCGGGAATAAAAAGATCTGCAGCAGTTTACTGACAGGTTTTTAAAGGTGTTTTTTGAAGCGTTAAAGTTGCGGGAGATAAGATTTTCTTTGTTTTTATTGTTAAAAACACAAATACATCTGTGTAAAAAAAAAACCTACTTTGAATGTGGTGGTTAAGACTAAATGCAGATAATGCTCATATTTATATATCATGAAGCCAACTTATTATCTTTAAGTGCCTTTATCCATTCAGATAAGTGGTCATCCTGCTAAATGAAGGATTTTAAGTGATGCAAACAGAGTAGCCGTAAAAGATGAGTACCAGAATGCACTGGGAACATCAATAAAAAAACACAGATTGTTACTCCTGAAGTATAGGATTGACATTTTAGTTTGTGACTTTGAATCCAGTTATATAGTCCCATGTCCTGCTGTTAGAAGAAGATTTGGGAAGCAGAGGATCATGGCACATTTCACTAAACCCTCAGAGGGATGTTCTGTGCCTCTTTGAAGAAAATCCCCCTGGAAATGCTGTTTTTTACTTCCTGGAGTTTATGACGTCATAGCAATACATCCTCCACCTACATGTGCGTTTTCTGCTCGTCACTGGCAGACACTATGATTGTTTTGAAAGTCTGCTCCATGACCTGTAACCCTTCCTCCCATTAAGAATGGTTTTGAATGCCAATCAGTGCAGAGCTCATTATCATAGCCCCTCCCTCTCAGATCTAAATGTTTCCAAAGGGGAGGGAAAAAGTGCTGCATCTGATCCTCTACAGAGTCTTTTTTTCCATACTTATCAAACACTAAAGACATGATGTAAACAGTCAAACACACCAGGATATTTGACTTTTAACTGAATTTGCTATTGCAAGGCTAACCCGTTAGCATTTTGGTCACTGTAGTAGTAATTTAAGAAACTATCTCATCACTTCTGAGTATGAGGTAAACTAATTTTCATTGATTATTTAACTAAGCATGTTTGGCAGGTTGTAAGTATTGTTTCTTAAGATGGGAGATGCAAAGTTAGATCTTAGCAGCTCTACGGCCTGTAACAGGACAAATTGCGTCATGTGACACTTTTTTTCCTTATTTATCAATAGAGTTGGTCAGCAAACAGCTCCCAAATGAGAAGCAGCTACTGTCTGGTGGTTTCATCAGATTTCAGCCAGATGTTGCTTCAAGAAAGACTGGAAAATTATATTTTAAATCACAATAATAGTTGCTTGAACATTTTAATTTTTGATCAATTATTGACTTTCCAAATGTTTGAAAAATCACAGCCCATCCCCAGTCTCAACACCCATTTCTATTATTTTAGTGTAGATATGTTTGCATTTTTTTATACACAAGTACAACTGTCCCTGGATACTCAGTTTTATGCTTACATTAAGTGTGAACATTAAAGTCCACAAAATAGGCTAAACATACAGATCACGAAAACAGTAATTTAAGTAAGACATAAAGGTTTCCAAATCCCTCTGCACAGCTTAAGGAATCTGCTGCAGGCATATTTTACACTCCTCTGAGGTCCTGTAGTTGGAGTTTGTTGTTCTAATAAGCTCCGGGCTAAAACTAGAGGAGATCAGTAGATCCTGTTGACACCTTTAAAGCTTACAAGGGTGTTTTTATTCAGACTCTGTTCAGTTTTGTGAGTTTGTGAGGTTCAGTTTGTAAAGTAGACAGTACAAGCAAAACAAGGTCAAAGAAAGAAGCAGGAAGTTATCACACAATAAAACGCCATTCACTGTGAGCTCATACAGGTAATGTAGGTGAGCTGGAGATGTCTTGCCATCTTCAACGTATTATATTTTTGATTTCTTGTGTTGGTATAGCATTATTTTTTACCAGAGGCAGACAACTGGCAGCCCAGGGGCCACATACGTCCCTCCTTCTATAACAGCTTGGGATTTTTTGTTTTGTTCTGAACCTTAAATTCACAATTAAAAAAAATAAATAACTGAAATGAATTCAACACTTTAACTTTGAGGAAGTCTTCAGAAAAATAAAGTTTCAGGAAATCAGGATCAATGCAAACATTATTTTGACTTAGGGAACTTCAAAGATGAGTAAATTCAGTTAATAAAGAAACATTTAAGTAAACAGGCCAATAACATGCTTGTTAGGTTGATTGGTAACTCTAAATTGCCTATACGTATCACTGTGAGTGGAAATGGTTGTCTGTCACTCTATGTGGCCCTGCGAGTGACTGGCGACCAGTTCAGGGTGAGCCCTGCCTCTCACCCAACGTCAGCTGGGACAGGCTCCCCTGAAAGGGATAAAAAGTGTCGATAATGTTTAGGAGGATTTTAAATTAAGGTATATTACATTCTGTTCAAGTTTCTGTGGTTCAGTTGAAAAAAATTAAATTTGGTGAAAGAAAATAAATTTCATTTAAGTGAACTTTGGTTGAGTTAAACAAAATCAAATACAATTAAATGGGGAGGAAATAACTTAAATAAACTTCAGTTTGTCTCTTGAAGCTCAAAGGATTGTGTGAAATCATGAATCTGAGTCAGAAATAAGTTCAAATAAATAAATCATAAATCAAATTTAGTTTCAAACAACAATAGCAATTTAACAATCAATTATATACAAAACAAATGTATTTAGTCCTTTTTCAATCCCCTTTAAATTATACGAATGAGCCTTTTAAGAAAACAATTTGGGGGGTAATGTGGGTAAATGAAGAAAATGTGCCAAATTTACCCTCAAAACATTAAATATAGCAATAATCCCCCAATAATAGAGCTATAATTGACTGTAATTGCTTCTTTAAACTCTTGTTTGTACATTACTAAAGGCATTTGTCAACAAACAAAACAGAACTGTCAGTAAAAAAGACGTACGTGTATAACCTTTAAATAATCTTAAGGTATCTTCAGATTTTAACAACTTGGCCTCCCTGAGGATAAACTAATGCGCCCCCCTTGGTTACCAAAGTTGCCCTTCCCTGATCTGTTCTGTTTTCTTATAAAAAAATGTTAATATTTGTCTGTTTGTTGTGTTTAAGATGAACATGCTGCTACGGCTGCAGGAGGCAGCGAACTACTCGAGCACGCAGAGCTGTGACAGTGACAGCACCAGTCACCATGATGACCAGCTGGACTCCTCACTCGAGTCGGCACTATGAGACACCCGGGACCCTCTGAGTCGACGTCACTACCAGACACCCCAAAGAGTGCACAGATGTGTGATATATGAAAAGTTTTATTATCCAGAATGGTATATGATGCAGTTTTAATGACCTGAAAAAGGAGCAAAACTCAATCAGATCATCGTCTTAAAAGAGATTAAGTTTATGTGGTTATAAATAATCAGAATGATAAACAATCATAAAAGTTGGCTCCGATTTGTTTTCAGCATATTTGAGAGTAGCTGGTTGAATTTCAGTGGATGTGTTACATTTTAAAAATACAACTTTTCATATATTTGCTGTGGGCGGGACATGTGTGATAAGGGACTGAACTTCTTGGGAGTAAATCACCTCACTCCTTCTAAGTTTAACTTTGGGTCTCCCAAAAAAAGAAAGCCAAGAGTTTGTCTTTACAAAACTGGATTTTTCTTTTTTTCTTTTTTAATTCAAGATATTTCTTCAGATGTTTACAAAGGGGGGTTTGGGTTCTGTTGTTTATGTCTTTCCTTGTTTACAGAGGTGCTTCTCACACAGACACATTTGTACACTCATTCATATGCACTTAAACACAGGCAGCAGGGCCACACCGGCCTTTAATCTGGGGCTGCAATTGGTATAAGCCTCCCAGTGTGACCAACAGTCCAGCCTGCTAATGTGTCCCTGAGCAAGGCGTTATTTTGTTACCACTGTAAGGTCCCTTGTGTCTGACCAAACTTAACAAGTGAAAAGAGGATTCTGGCATTATCAAGATGGTTTAGCTCCCTCTAGTGGCCAAAGCAGAGGCCTCTAATTATAAAAGGAGGAACTTTCCTAAACACAGTCAGTTATAGTAAATATAACTTATGTGGTGTTAAGCTAAACTGACCCCTCAAAGGTTTCAACTTAAAGTAGGGCTGTCAGTGTTACAGGGTTAATCACAATCAAGTCTGAAATCAGCACACCACATTTTCTGTTACAAATCAATCACAAACTGTTCTGTCATTTTGATAAGCAACCGTAGCAGGGCAGACATTTGACACTACTCACAGTAGCTCTCACTGTTCTCACAGTAATAAAAATGCAGACAGCACTGCTTCTTTGAATTTCTCATTTCACTTTAAAAAACTCCAATACAGCTCGGTAGACAAATCAAAGTAATCTGTGTTTTGCAAAACACTGTACCTTTTGATCGACTATTGTCATTTACGTTTGTTGATTTGTTACAAGTCCTTTTTTATGGCAAGGCCAATGCTGTTACCCACAAAGGTTCATTATTTCCTTTCAAAAAACAGGGTTTTATCCAGAAAAAGGTAAAAAGCCCCTAAGCTGAGCAAACAGGGTGCATTTTTAAGCCAACTCACCATCAGTCATGGTGGAATGTAATTCAGACCAATGAACTCATACTGCACAATCTGATGGTCAAACATGACCTGAGTGCTGACATTGAATGAGAGAAATTGGGATGTTACATTGACAGATATTAATAGTTTTATTTGAAAATTACAGACAGGAGGTTGACGTCATGTCTGCCTCTATTTCAGCTGCACAATAAGGATGGATGGACTGTTCAGTATATTTCACTAGTCCATCTGGACAACAGCCCATAGAGTGTTTGAGAATGGGCAGAACTTTTCAGAAGCATTTCTGGCAGGTGATTGAATGATCATTCTGTCAATCACATTCATTAAGGGCCAATCAGATAATGTAGTAGGAGGGTGCTACAGCTTCACTGTAAAATACTAAATGTGAGCCACTTCATAGAACAGACTCTCGCCAGAAAGGAAATATCCTTTCTATTCAGAAGTGCTTACAGTTTTATTGTTTGTTTTTCATATAACAAAAAAATGCTATCCAATTCTCACAAAACTGCTACTGAACCTATTAGCATCTATACTAATTTTCGTGGGAGCATTCACTTGCTGCTGCCATCGCACTCCTGCTCTAAAGGACATTAATTGGGCCATAAAGATTTGGGCTGAGTACAGTCATAGATTGAATCAAATAATTAAATTCTTTAATTATTATAACTGCTATTTCGCCAAATACTAACATTTTTTCAAATATTTTCCATGAAAAAAGTATCCAACCAGTTGTTGAAACAAGCAGGAGGCAAAACACATCACTTTTCTGGTGAATTAAAGCATTTCTCTGTTTCTTCCTATTGACTTTAATTATCATACGTTGCTCTCTTACACTCAGTGAGTGGATCTGCTAGTCCGGTGCACAAATTGTGATATCAGTGCATTGCTGTTGCCATGGTGATGTCAGATGTTATCCGATAGCGTAGTAAAGAAAAAAAGCCTAAGTGTTGCTGCTTTCACTGTGTGAGTGAATGCAGCTTTACAACCAAAATATCAAACATACTGGGAATCCACCCAGCTGGTTAGGAGTAACTGATCAGCCTATGATCCACTGTTCTCTTGCACACTGCCGAACAAACAACAGACGTTTGGGCTGAAATCAGGCCCGACTTTAAAACCAGTGGAACTCAAAGGTCATGTTAGAATCATCCAGAAATAAAACAGTGTATACCTGGCTTTAGCTCATGGCAGAACACACTCTAAAGTAAAAGCATTAGAAAGAAATGTGGGTTCGGATAATCTTTCAGCCAAGTTATTAACCTCAACTGGGTAACTTTTGCAGAGGGAGCTACTGAGTCAAACTCATATAGTCAATTGTCTTGCATTCATTAGATTTAAACTAAAGAAAATTGAAAAGAATTACATCATATTGACAAAATGGACTTTAAACCTTACAAAAGCAAATTAGTCACATTTAAAACAGATGATAAAATTCTGATGACTGCGATTAACTTTTAGAATTCAGTGATTTGCAGTTCAAGATGTAACTGCTGACAGCCCTACTTTAAAGAACCACAAGACTGACATTGATAACACACACAAACACAGCCCTCCTCCTCAGTGGTCAGCTGAGCCTCGTGGTGCTGGTCTCCCGCCCTGACCCTCCTCAGTGTCAGGCACTGCCAAGCCGCCTGCTCCTCGCTGCCCCGCGTGCCAACAACAAGCACAATGAAAGCGCATTGTCTGTGTGTCGTCCAGCAACGTAGCTACTGTGAAGAAAGAGACGGACAAGTGCCAATGATTCCTCTGAGTTACTGCCAAATGTACACACACAAACACACACCCACAGAGACTTTGTATCACAGCGAGACATGACTGGGCACCCAGATTAAGTTGCTCTACAGCCTGTTGTCATTCTTGAGTTGAGAAGGCACCACATAGAAAGAGCATGAAGCGCCCCCTGCAGGTCAGCACGGAGTATTTTAAAGTGACTGTTAGCTCATCTCTACCTTTAAAAACTTTTCCACCTCGGTCAAGCTTTGACTCCCTCCAAATGTTTAGGTTTAGTCCTAAAGATCTGATATATTCAGAAGTTTCTGATGTTACTTTCCATTTTGGTCTCCTGAAACCAAAAAACAAATGCAGGAGAATAAGCGTAAAAAATGGATTCAGTTGTGTCAGATATTAGCTGCAGGTATGTAAACCACTGCTAACTAGCTCCAGCCCACAGTAGGTACCAAGGCATTTCTAAAGTGCATATTGCTAATGAATGCTTTCATTTGTATGTATGCAGGGGTGCCCCCAGAAACTGTGGGTCCCATTAAGTGACATCTAAGCAGGCCCCAACACTAAGACCAATCACGCACAGTTGCTTGAACTGCAGCTCCCTTGCCTCTAAAAATTAAAAACAAATAAAACTAGAAAAATAAATAAATGCAAAGCATTTTAGGCATAAATTTGAATTTATGGTGAAAGACCCAAATCATACACTTTGCTAAACTTACCTCAAAAAGTTACCTGAACACTACCATGTTCCTCTTGACATGAGAGCAAATAATTACAACAATTTTTACATCTAAAGCTGACAAAGAAAGCCTTAAAAGCAAAAATTATATCAAAAGTATTAAAATTCAAACTGATTAAGCATGGAATGAACTGTATGATGTTTGCACCTTTCAGGTCTTGGGGTTGTTAAACTACCTTTTATTAATATGTTGGCAATACAAAGGCAGTCTGGTCGATAATGATGATGCATTGTGAGTATAAGTGTTTTTGTAGAAATAAGAAAATAATTAAATATTTTAAAAAGCCTAATAGTTGTTTTTTTAAGGGCCCCTGTCATCCCTGAGCCCTAAGATTAGTCCTAACTTTTAGCCCTGTTACAGCACCCGTGATATTATGACTGCTGAACAGGTGTTATTTTGTAGTATGCTACATTTGGCTAAGCTGATTCTTCTTTTGTTTTCAGGAAGGTGGACGCTTTCATAAAAGGCATTACTGCCTCCTACTGTCCTAAAGTAGTAGCGCAACTATTTCTACAATACAAAAACTACATTAAAAATGTATAAATAATGAAGTTTCTTATAATTATCTGAACAAAACTGTGTGCTATCCCTCCCAAATCCAATAATTTAGCTGATTTCAGTTTCTGTTAATGAAAATAAAAGTAAACAGTAACCCAGCTAACAGTAGCCCAGCCAACAGCTAGGGCTGCTACAGTAACGCCCTTTAATAGACTAAAAACTAGTACTTTTTTTTTTTCCACAATTTTCACCACTAAACTCACACATTAGAAATGTGTAACATCTATATTATGCCTCAAAAAGTTAACCTAGAATCAAGTCCCCTTTTACTGCTATGTAAAATGCAATGGAATTAATGCGAATGCTAGCATTGCTTATGCTGTTGCCATGGATACATGCTGCAGCCGCCGTTGGTGCTTTGCATTGTGGGGAATCAGCTATGTGGCACAGGGCTGAGCTAACAGTCAGTTGAAAATGAGCAGTTATGTTTGAACCTGTGGATAACATTTAATGAAAACTAAACAAAAAAAGACTTTCTCCGCTATAGGTGTGAGACAGAACTATTGTAGTATTTCATCAACAAAGTAAACATAACATTGAACTGAACGATGCTAGCTGATAGTGTCCTGTACTGAAACTTCTGGTACTCATGCGTCTTTCTCAGCTGCTGCATCCATCTGAGATCCTCGTTGAACCAAAAAGAAAATCCAAAGTGTTTTAAAAATGCAAGATCAGCACAAGAGCTGAAAAGGAACAATGATTCTGGTGCTTTTCTCACTGCCTTAATTGTGCAAAGATTTGGGATTTGCTCCCATCGGCTAAAGTGAGAAACAGAAATGTGATGTCGGACGGTGATTATCTGCTTCCTGCTATGACTAAGAAGCTGATTGTAGTTTAAAAAAAGTCTCTTTTGTTATCTGATTATTTCTCTTGCTCCAACCGCCCTTTTCTTGTTTCTGACATTTAAAGTATAAAAGAGTTGATGCTGTATTTGAATTATATGACCAATATTGTAAAAACATTTAAAGAATAAAGGGGTGGGGTGTTTTTTAAGTTGTTTTTTCACCCAGTTGAGCTGGGCTCACTTGAACTGATAGGAGCACAACCAAACTGTTTCTGGGTTTTCTAGCCTGACGAGCATGTTTTGAAGCTTTTTAATCGGGGATGCATTAAGAAGAGACCTTTATGTATGCGTGTATCGGACGGAAGCCATTTTGAATTTTGATTGTCCTCTTTGTTTATCTAGTGGGTTGGTTTTGCACACTGAGGTCGGGGGTGGGTTGTATATACTTAAGTCTTGCACAGTGAATCAAAGATGCATTCTGCCCTGTCGATGTAACAATATACTTAACCCGCTGAGTAAATTATTGTACAGAGAGAACAGAGAGTTAAAAAAAAAAAGAAGAAATGCAAAAAACTCAACATGCTGTCAGAAGGTGTGTGTCTTGTGGTGGTTGGATGTTTTGCCTATGCAGGAGGTGTATGGTGTACAGTATGAAACTGTTTTGAACTCACAAATCACACCCTGAAATGGGGATGGAGGTCATTGAATTTCATTGATATTAAAGGAATAGTTCAGGTTTTTTTAAATGGTGTTGCTTGAGGTCTGTGGCACTAGAAAATATGATCGCCACAAACTTGGAGCTTTGTCCCTGAGGGGAGATAGCTGGGTGCTGACACAAGGCAATATATATCAGCTGATGGAGCCTTATAATGACCCCACTTTTGGTGTAAAACTACACAAAAATAGCATTTGCTTGATTGGACACTACAGTTCAATTCTTCACAGTGATTTACTTTTCCTCAACTAAGTTCCTGTGTTTAGTACTTTCGTGTAGAGATGAAGGGATTATGAATTCCTCTGCCATCAGCTGGTCAGGTCACCAGAAGAAATAATAAACACTTCAGAAAAACTGAACTAATAATGAGGGATAGTGGGGTAATTATGTGGCTTTTTGTGGCATCATAGACTGCTATACATCACCAAGCATCCGTAATCAGCTATCTCCCCTCAGGGAAGAAGCTCATAAGTTGCTTTTGTTGCAATCTACCAGTGTCATGGACCTTGAGCAGCCCCACTTAAAAATCCCGAACTATCCCTTTAATAACAGTCCTTATCCATACTGCTATCGGTCCTTCTCTGTTGTTTACATCTAGGTAGTAGACCATTACTGCAGTAGCTATTAACTGAAGCTAGCATCCCTGAAGCTGTCACATTGCAAGATCAATGGGACCTGCTAGCAGTATTGATAGGCTCACACAATATTGATTTTCACGGTTTTGACAGAAGCAGAACCAGGTCCATATTGACCTGATCTCCATCCCTGCCTGAGAACACAAAGCAGGCCCCTTTTCCACAATATTCCCTCACCTCCCCCATCTTTAGGAATGCCTGTCACTCCTTCAAAGCAATTCCTCACTTAACGTTTTAACCCAGGCTTACCGCCACGTTAGGCTCACAGGCTGTCCGAGGCACCGAAGCTGACCCAACACCGTACTGTATTCACTCACCAACAACCAAGAGGTGCTACTGGTCAGTTAGAAGTCCATCAGAGACCAAGACGTCATGCTCTCTCAACCTCAGGACAATCCAATCCTCTACAATCCTACCTGTGTTCAGCTTCTTGTGTGTCTCTGCAGCCAGGCCGCACTTAAATCTGCCTCCCCTCGCCGGCCTTGTGTCAGGTTAAAGAGGTGGTAGTTGTGGTTACAGCTTAGATTTACAATAATTCAAAAACTCTCCTGTAATAGGCGCATGAGTCCCCGAGCTCGCAGAACGTCGACACCTTTAACAGTGTACACCATAGTCTCGGTATTCTTTCCCACATAACACTTTGCAGTTAAATCTCAGTTGACAACCATAGCATTTACTCTGGGTTAAGATTTTTTTTTCTTTTTGGGTGAAACATTTGTCCTTAAATGTTTTATATTTTGTACATTTGTATGTAACATATCATGTAAATAGACAGAGACAGTGATTTAACTCATCTGGAGGATTTTGTAGTCTTTGTAAAGCCCTAATAAATGGTATTTGGTGTCACACGAGCAAACAATATGCTGAGTTTTTGTGTCTTTCTTTTTGGTATTTTTAGCACTTTATTGAGGTTGAGGGTAAAGGGATCAGAACAATGCTAAAAACAATACTCATAAATGGTCAAAGAGGATTGTTGATATCAGCATTTAAGATAAATGCAAAAATTCAAGATTTTAACCAATATTTCCACATTTAAGTAAGCACAAATATTGTGTCCTTTTGGAGATCCCATATTCTACTCCTTTTACTTTTGAACACGGTTAAACTGGTCCCAGAAGTCCACAGACCACAGTTTCGAAGTCCATCCATCGATCTATCCTATTCAGTTTATACAGGCAAAGCAGGTCAACCTTCTCCCTGCAACACTTTCCAGTTCCTCCTGAAGGATCCCAAGTCATTCCCAGGCCAGACAGGATATACAATCCCACCAGCAGGTCCTGGGTCTGCCTCGGGGTCTCCTCCTGGTAGGACGTGCCTGGAAGACCTCCACAGGGAGGCGGTCATATCTTATGTCTCTAATTTCTTGTGAAGAACAAAGAGAAAGGGCAACTAGTGGCCTGGGGTCCATTGGCGGTCCCCTCTATTGCCACTCGAAAGCCAAAAGGGTTTAAAAGATGCTAAATGTTAAAATGAGGAAAACATTTTAAATCAGCAACATAAAATGGGAACATACACTTCATTGCCAAAAGTATTCACTCACCAATCCAAATAATCAGAATCAGGTGTTCCAATCACTTCCATGGCCACAGGTGTATAAAATCCAGCACCCTAAGCATGCAGACTGTTCAAACATTAGTGAAAGAATGGGTCGCTCTCAGGAGCTCAGTGAATTCCAGCGTGGTACTGTGATAGGACGCCACCTGTGCAACAAGTCCAGTGGTGAAATTTCATTGTTACCAAAAAATTCACAGTCAACTGTCAGTATTTTAACAAAGTGGAAGTGATTGGGAACAACAGCAACTCAGCCACCAAGTGTTAGACCATGTAAACTGATGGAGGGGTCCGGATGTTGAGGTGCAAGCTGCAGAAGTTCACCAACTTTCTGCAGATCAATGATACAGACCTCCAAACTTCATGTGGCTTCAGATTAGCTCAAGTACAGATGCATGGAATGGGTTCCATGATCAAGCCATCCAAATCATCACAAGTGCAATGCAAAGCGTCGATGCAGTGGTGTAAGCACCGCAATGGACTCTAGAGCAGTGGAGACCATTCTCTGGATTGATGAATCAGTTCTCCATCTGGCAATCTGATGGACCTAGGTCCTGATTGGAGGTTGCCAGGAGAACGAGTACTTGTCTGGACTGCATTGGCCAAGTGTAAAGTTTGGTGGAGGGGGGATTATGGTGTGGGGTTGTTTTTCAGGAGCTGGGCTTGGCCCCTTAGTTCCAGTGAAAGGAACTCTGAATGCTTCAGCATACCAAGAGATTTTGGACAATTCCATGCTCCCAACTTTGTGGGAACAGTTTGGAGCTGGCCCCTTCCTCTTCCAACATGACTGTGCACCAGTGCACAAAGCAAGGTCCATAAAGACATGGATGAGAGAGTCTGGTGTGGATGAACTTGACTGGCCTGCACAGAGTCCTGACCTGAACCTGATAGAACACCTTTGGATGAATTAGAGCGAGACTGAGAGCCAGGCCTTCTCGACCAACATCAGTGTGTGACCTCACCAATGCCTTCTTGGAAGAATGGTCAAAAAATCCAATAAACACACTCCTCAACCTTGTGGACAGCCTTCCCAGAAAGAGTTGAAGCTGTAATAGCTGCAAAAGGGGGACCCACAGTCATATTGAACCCTATGGATTAGGAATGGGATGCACTTAAGTTCATGTGCGAGTCAAGGCAGGTGAGCGAATACTTTTGGCAATATAGTGTATTTCCCTGAAAATCTTCATTAACTGAAAACTATTACATCTTTTCAAAGGGTTAAATATAGTATTTAGTAAAACATTGTTTTTATTTGCAAATGCATTTTGTAATGGTAGATATCATTATCATTACAATGATATTAGATTGATCTCTCTATCCATGGTTGTAATGATTATACATCCATAGTAACTATCTTTACAACCATAGACACGAGGACCCTCTTGAAAATGAGATGCCTCATCTGAAGGGGCTTACCTTGAGTAAATATATATTCAGCAGAGACAAATGTGATGAGGACAGATTTATGATCTGGGCGTCCATGGGTTTGTTGCTTTCATAAATTCTTATTTTCAGTGCCCTTGTCTCTGCCTGGATGGAAACATCTCTGGATTTATGTTTATAAAATGAAGAGTATGGCTTCAGCCTGCGCTATTGTAAAGTGCGTTGAGATAACAATTCTTGTGAATTGGCACTATACAAGTAAAGATTGATTGATTGATTGATTGAAGTTTTTAAAAATATTGCAATCTGTATTTCAAATTTTAAATAATTATATAAATAAAACAAAATATATGCCAGAAATTAAAAAGTCTTGAGATTCATTTTAAATGTTAATAATTTCATGGCAGGTTGTGATATTTTCTTTATGTTTGAATTACATCCTATTATATTCGATTAAAGTAAATTGTAAACAGTTCTTTGACTCTTGTGATCAAAAACATTGATCTGAAACTCAATTCAAATTTCAAGTTACATAAAACTTAGTGTAAAATGTAAATAGTTCTTTCAGTCTTGTAATAAAAACCGCTGATTTGAAACTTAAGTCAAGTTTTAAGTTCGTATAAAACGCTTAAACAACAACAACCTCAAATGCAATTTTCATTCCATCTTTTCAATATTCATGTGTCATATGAAACTGCAAAAATAAAACAACCCCTGTCTACCCCCACACCCATTTCTTATCTAATGCTGCATTCCAGAAAAGTAGGAAGTCGGACTTATCCCACTGGTACCAGTTGTGACCTCAAAGCGTTCCAGGCGAATATAAACAACAAAGATGGCTGATCGAGAAAAGTGTTTTTTTGTTTTGTTCCTCAAAACAAATTTTGACCTCCAGCAAACCTGCCCTCTCGCAATCAATCAAATAGAGGAAGAAAAACGACAGATGAGGTAAAAAACACACCTAATGGCCTTTTTAGTTACATTTTTGCTGACAGTCAACCTAAAATCATCTAAAAATTCATTCAGCTAATTCACTGTATGAGTATAACTTATATGGCACTGCAAAGAAACTTAATTTAGCATCAATATTTAAGGGAAATAACTGACTTATGGGGTGACCAGATGTGACTGGGACAGTCCCAATTTTGCGTGTGTTGCCATGGTTACCTCCGGTTACAGCTGCCAGTTCTGTGTTTCAGTCTGTACAAATCACATTGTGTTACGTGAAGTTATGTCGAATAACTAAATTAATTTAATAATAAATAAATAAATACAGATAAATATATTTTATAATCTAATAAATTATGTGTTACTATTCATGGTCTGTGTCCCATGGGCGTCGACATTGTCGGTGACATCAGATTGAAGCAACTCAGTGAAGTCGGGGTAGATATTTTTCTCCGACTTCGCAACTAGGACCTCCCAGTTTGAGTGGCATTCCAGTGCACTTTTCCTGGTCGGAGGTCGGAAAACTCAGACTTCCTACTTTTCTGGAATGCAGCATACGCCCCGCCAATTTCTTACCGAACCTCCAATGGTATTGTAGACAAATTAAACTAATTAGGTCCTTAATATCAGTAAGTATCCATCCCTGATAGGAAAATTGATAAGAAAATGGTTATCATTGGCGGCCACTTTGAAAATGGCTGCCATGGGCACCATGTTGAAAATTCTTGATGCCTCCATATCCACATCTTTTGGGAATGCCTTTGGCTGTAACTGTACCAAATTTGATGCTTGTATCACAAAATAAACAATTGTTTTGGAATTTCTAGCTAAACTGCCCCAGTAAATGAGATTATTTCATGGGCAGCTCTGGGACGCCTGAATGGAGGAACAGTGGAGTTTTGCGCATTACCGACAGGCGCCACCGGGGGGCGATAAAGCAGCAGCTGCAGGTTAAACCGCAATTACCCCTGCAGAAGAAGAAGAGGCTGCCCCTCACATCTGAGACATGGGATCAGGAGCCACCCCTGCTACGGAGGCAGAAGACGTTAAAATGTTAAACTCCAAAGAGCCTGCGGTGTCTCTCCCCAAACACTCTTACTGGTTTGACTTCTGGGCCTTCCTGCTTTTTGATGTCGTCTTCTTCCTCTTCATGTACTACGTCGTCCCGTAAAGGTGAGCAGAGAGAAGTTTGTAGTGAACGTGAGAGGGAAGAGGGCGGATACGGAAGTTACTTAACCGTTAAATGAGCCATAACATTTTAATATGGAGACTTAAAACTATTTAATTGTGTATCATAGAGAGGCTTATTATCTGAGCTCACTGTAACATGGAGCAGAGACTCTTTAACCACTAACTGCTGTTCCCTGTGGGTCGAGGCTCACGTTCAAATATTGACTATCGATTAGCTGATAAGTCCTCTGAGATGTATTTAGTATGTAAACAATGATAACTTGGAAGTAAGACAGGAAATAACTGCACATTAACACAATAATGAGGCTTTATGAGGGTGGTAATTGTCAATGATCCTGTTTGGAGAGCTAGCTTATCGACCTCCATATTTTCTGTCTGCATTTATTTATTGTTTATTGAGTAAGATTGGGTAGAACTTTATAAATCCTTCTGAGAAACTCCCTCAGGGAAATTAGGATTCCAATAGAAGTTTGGAAAGTAGATCGAAAGATACATTAAAAAAGATAGATATAACCAAAAATATAAATAAAAACATAAATCACGGGATAGAGCAGTAGCCAGCCAGTAGTCATATATTTTTATTTTTATTTTATTTGTATTTATATATATTTATTTATATTTTTGTTTAGATCTATCTTTTCTTTTTATATATCTTTTTATCTGTAATAATTAACTGCTACTGAATCTCAATTTCCCTGAGGGAGTTTTTCCCAAGGGGATTAATAAAGTACGACTGAATCTAAAATAAATGTAATTAAAAAAATAATAACAAAAATATGGCTACTGGCTGGCTACTGCTCTTCCCGTTTTCAGTCTTCCTGTTACTCCTCCTCCCCCTCAGTGAGGAGTTGTGCAGTCTGATGGCCTGAGGGACAAAAGGGTTTATTTGTCTGTTGGTCCTGAACATGTGATGGAGCAGTCTTGGGCTGAACAGGCTCCTCTGGTTGCTGATGACAGTGTGCAGAGGGTGACTGGCATCGTCAAAAAATGTCCAGCAGTTTGATGTGGACATCACAATTACATTGGACAAACCAGACGCATTGTTCACATGTGCTACTTCGCAATTCACACACAGGTGGCTTTTGAAATGACATAATAATATAAATTAATAAAAGAAGAAAAAGATACAAATGCAGTGTACAATAACATTACAACAGTAAAGGAGAAGCAGTTTTTCAGATAAAATACAAATATAAGCTACAAAGCAAAGCAACATGGTTGAGCACTCAGCCAGTTAGAACTATTTGTGTGAGCTCTGTTGTTTTGATTTCTTTGTTAAAATATTACTGTTGGTCTGTAGTTTTAGATTAGTGGGTAGAGAGGTCCAAAGTTTTGCCCCTTTACAGAGAGAGCAGTCTGACAGAATGAGTCTTGCAACTTGGGACAAGACAATCACCTCTCGAGTGGTCGCTCTGATGCCTGGTGACCAGTTCAGAAAGCAGTAGTGACACATGATTAAATCCCTGATCAGCTGATCCATTAATAAATTAAACCTTCTAAATATTTCATCTCTGATTAAAGGTGCAGCGGGACGTGCCCATGCACAGGCCTCTCTTTAGCTGTTTTTTTTTTTTTCACACAGCCTATTTTAGGTAAAAAATGCCTTTAAGTATAGTCATCCATCTATACCGCCTATCCCTGCCGAGTCTAACCCAGCAGGTGGGGGACCCCCTGTTCGACAGACAATCACAGGGCTACATAAAGAGAAAGACAAACAACCATTCATGTTTACCCACCCAGCGGAAATTTGGAGTCACCAATCAAGGAAGCGGTGAGAACCCACACATGCATGCGGAGACTCCACACAGAAAGAACTCAGGGACACAGGGTTTGAACCAGCAACCTTCTTGCTGTGAGGCACACACGCTACCTGCTGGGCCACTAAATCAAACAAATACAACTTAATTTGGACATAGGGATGGATCTGATAATGAGAATTTGAAGCCACACCTCCTTCAAAGAGGGGAACTTTTAATTCGAACACTTCACATTAAAACACCCTAAAAATCAGTCTTGAGATGAGGGAACGCTGTTACTCGGGGTACAAAGTTGCTCTATTGCTCATGAGTCTACATGTACTGGGGTCAAGGCTGCACAGCAATGTATGTTTTTGTTATTAAACTTTGCAGACTTCTGAATTTCTCACAACAAACAAGGAAACTTTTTTATTTTAAACAGTGGTGCTCCAATTGTGAAATTCAGGTCTGTTGCTGAGCTAAATGTTTATAGTAATTATTTTAGCGGATACCGATGTTTTAGTTATGACCTCATTTGGCTTATTTCTCTCACAGTGTCAATAATTCTCTCCTGTTTGGATCAGTTTGTCCAGCTGGTTAATTTTACTGCCCAATAATAAAAATCTTGTCTGAAGTAGCAGTTGCATGAGCAAGAAAAACTTCTGAAACTGTCATCTGTTCACCCCTCATATCATCATCATAAAACCTTTTTTGATTGTCTTTCTTTTCTCTCATAGCTCATGCCTAAGATGAATAAACTTACAGTCCAAAGATATAAAAACGTAATTGTATGGCTGCAGCCAACAGGAACTCGCTGCATTTTTCCTCCCCCTGTAATGTTACACATTGCAGTGTTTATTGCCAGATGAATCGAAATCACAATATCACTTTTATCAGCATTGATCAGCCCAGGTTTAGTTTATTTTTTATTAAATCAAATATTTAAACTCTTTTTGCTACAGCTTGTTTAAATAATATAGTTACTTATATCTTAATAAAACTAGGAATGCACAATATTATCGGTACAAAATTGTATTGATATTGGCCTTAAAATTTAAATATCAGTATTGGCAGATATTATTTATTGCCAATTTATTGGCCATGCATATCAGCCATAGATATCCCATATATCAGCAATTGAATCGTCAAAATACGCAAATGTACCATATTGCTTCTTCATCATCACTGCATGGGCCATTGAAAAAGCAAGGTGTTAATTTTTTAAGAGTTAAATGTTGTTTTTCTTATTTTATATCTGTTCCAAACACTAATAGGCTCACATTGAGAGCAACAAGTCATTTGTCGTAATGTAAAGACGCTCTGCTCTTGACAAAAAATATTGGTATCAGCAATAATGCATTTGGAAATCTTGGCATATCTGATACCTGACAAAAATCCAATGTTGTGCATCCTTGATAAAAGAGGAGTTGCAAGGCAATCAGATAATCTTCTTGTGTTATATTAGGTAGGAAGGTTGGAGAGTTAGAATCTATTCAACACTGTAAGCCAATCCTTGTTCAATATTTTTATTTCTTTAACATTAACAATATATCTGGATATGACTGACAGTGTGCAGGAGTATGTGCAGATTTTAACAACTGGAAACATGAAATTGCCCAATTATGGGTGCCCATGACTTCAGTTTTTGCCATGGTATTACACTGTACATCGAAGTAGTGGAATTTTCATTGATGTCAGAACTAAGCTTGATCATGTGGTCTGATTAGGGACCAGTGACCTTGTGCTTAGTTAGCATACCAGATAGGCAGCCTGGGTTCCCATTGTGGCATGTCATTCCCCTGTCTCTCTCCCCACATTTTCCAGCGTTTTTCACCATTCTGTCCCTTTGAGAACATTTTTGAAAATCACAAAATTCATGGAGTTCGATTTTTTTTTAAATTTATGTCCATGAAAGTCTTATTTTTACATGACAGGTCTAAAATTACAGATTTGACTTTGGCTAAGACATTCTGACCTGTCTGAGTTGGCTGTTTAACAGATGATGTGCCCGGCTTTTATGCACCTTGTGGTTTTTAAATGAGGATTAGGAAGTTTTTACTTTAATTCATGTTTTAATATCACTTAACAACCATCAGCCTGCATTAAAACTGTTCCCTGTTTGATGATTTTTTTCTGCCACAGACTTGTAATTGTTTAGTATAATGGCCTAAATGTTAATTTTTTGATTTAATGTTTATTTGTGTAGGGACAGTATGACGCAAGAAGACATTGCAGCACATGACAGCATTTAGAGCCTGAGCTAATTCACAATGCCCATCCCTAAAGACATAAAATAACAACTAACAAACTCAATAATTATAGACAAAACAAATACAAACAACAACACGAAAAAAAAACAGGAAGCACTTTACCATTATTGATGACAAAACTGAGTTTGCTTTAAAAACTGTTCAGGTTTTATTTATTTTATTTAACCTTTATTTAACCAGGAAAGAAACTCATTGAGATTAAAAATCTCTTTTTCAAGAGAGTCCTGGCCAAGATAGGCAGCAGCACAGTTAACAAAGGTACTAACAAAAACAACAACACATACAAACACACATGACAAGAATAAAACTTAAAGTACAATGAAAAAAATAAAACAGTTAACTGACAAGCTGGGAAACAAGATCATCGGTGAAAACTTCAGCAGCCAGATGCCTCAGTATTCACATTATTTGAGTTGAGCTTAGAATGACTCCAGTCTGGATCCAGTTTAAGCTTGAACAGAGAAGCAGTTTTTTCCCCAGACCCTGATACTCTCAGTTGAACCACAAGGTCACTGAGCACCTGAGGAGTCTGATGATTTAATAATTCATGGATCAGTTTAAGATTTGAAAATTGAATGAAGTTACCAAAGTAAAACATTTTGATGTCTCAGTGTTAGGGCAGTCAGTAGACATACCCTTAAAGAATCCTCGAGTAATCTTATATTCACAAGCATTTGGTGTTCTTAAAAATAAATGTTAAAAAAGTCAATTTAGACATTTTATTTTCATTCATTGTTAGATTTGTACAAAATATTTGAATCTACCATGTTGATTATGTACATTTATATTGTTTATTTGCTCTTCAGATTGTGTTAAATCCTTTTTCTAATCTGATTTCTTTTGTTTAAAGCATCCTCATCTGGACTCTGCAACCTGCAGGCATGGAGTCGAGGTCCTCCCCTGCTGTCCAGGATGCTGACCCAGTTTTGACTGAATCCACCATCACCTCACTGGACACCTTGATGGACGCCTCGGACCCTGGAGTCCTGTTTTATATCAGAGATGTGAACCGCAGCGCCCCCACCCTCGATGACCTGTGGATGGCTCTGCGTAATAACATTGCCATGAGAAAATAATATTCTTTTTAAAAGCTTTTGTGACGACAAGGACTTGAACAACCATCCTACTCAAAGTAACTTAAACTAATCCAGGTGTTCTGACTTTAAATGCTCCATATCTCTGATCAAATGGTCACTGTAAACTAAAATGAATTGTACAGCATTTTAATTGAATTAGTCTCGTTTTACTTCTTAAAGTGATATTACTCAGATGTATTCCTGCTGTTATGCTTTTTTCTTGTAATGCCATCTGATAAACCCTGAGAAGCAGCTGTGAAGATAGATTTTTGTGCACCGAATGATGTAACAAAGTGATTCCAGCACATTAATATCTGTAAATTTTGCACATGGAAAACAAAGCAAATAAAGTATTTTGCCTTATAGCTTCATGGTTAAGAATGAACTTTCCTTTCATGGCGGTGCCTGTGATTTATACACAAACTTTGAAATATTTATGATGGTGTGTATCAGTAGTTCTGGGCCCACTGCTACCTTCTGATTGAGTATTTTCATCCCAAAAGCCAAAACTTCCAACCGCTCAAGTTTGTCTAATGAAAAATGTTTTCAGGTTCAAACTTGAATAGAAAAAGACATGACTGAACAAAAAGGTGGAACAAATATAACGTTATAAACATTTTATTTTCTCTTTTCCCATGATACACTATGGATTTTGCTTGCTTTCAGCACATTTCCAGAAATGTAACACAATTTAATGGGACATCTGTCTTAGTTATTCCAGGAAGACGAGATGTAAAAGCTGACGTCCCAAAGAAAAAACCAAAATGTAAACTTGTAAACCCAGAGCAGAGGGTTAACTTTTATATAAGAGAAAAGGCTAAAATCATTCATATATAGAATTAATAGATGGATCTGATTTTAATTGTTGCACATGGAAAAACATTTATTTGACAAGTTACCTAAAAATAAAAACATATACATTTTGCAGAAGCAAAACATTACAATATTGTTTTTTCCTGAATATCATTAAGCCCTAGTTTTCTCCTGGTTTCTCTCACAGACCAAAAACATGCTCATCAGGTAACTCTAAACTGCCACTATAGCCCTTTTCACACATGCATCCCTGAAACTGCATATGATTTAGGAGGCTGACCTAACCTTTCAAGGACAAAAAGGCACCGTTATGAGCCTGGTTTAGTTGTGCCAAAAGTGAGAGGTAGCCTCAAGGCCCTGACTTGTTCAGAGTTAATGTGAAAGAAGAAACATTCACGCAAATCGCCCTCCAGTTTTTCAAGAAAATCCAGCCGTTCACGATCTCTTTCTATTGGATATTTTCCAGATGGTTGTGAAATATATCAGATGTATATGTGAAACAGTCCATGTAGTATGTTAGTTAGAGGTTATCTACTCAGAAATGTCCCCAAACTTCTGAATGCACTTAATGCACAGCAGGAAGTTTCCCTTCAGTTTGCATGTTGGTCAATGGAGAGGTGGGAAATAAAAATAAATGAAATACTCTGGCATGTTTTTTCACACATGCAGCTCAACTGTTTAATTTCATGTTTTTCTTTTGGTGTTGATGGGTTTAGGGGTGAGTGCAAATGGTTGTCTCTCTTTTTGTGTTGGCAGGGAGTACCTTGTCACTTGCATAGTGATAGCTGGGATAAGCCCTTGCCTCCTGCCATCCCAAAAAGAAAGAGTAGCAAAGAAAATGGTCGATGGAGAGAAGTCTTCTTTCTTAAGATCATCTTGAGAAAGTTTTTGTTTACAGGTATCGATGTCAAAGTATCAGACGTGGTGACAGAAAGCTGCCAACACATGTTCCAATCTATTGTTGTATATTATAAACTAGTAAATAAACCTTAGAAGTTGCATTAAATATCCTTAAGTTTTCTTTAGTATTAGTTTTTTTGTTGTTGTTGTTTTTTCCGCAGTTAAGAAACTTTGTGTTAATTTATTGCTGATCTACCCCAAAAAATTGAGTTTTAAACCTTGAAAAATGAATGATTAGCAGAACTACACCCAGCTCTTTCTTGGGTACTTCAAAGAGGTAAAAAAAAATCTGTCTAAAGCATGACTTTTTTATTTTGTGCCGAGACTTCAGTGAAATATGTATTTAAATCAAGCGTACAGTTGTTTTCAAAATAAGATACCCTACATTTACTTCCATAGTTCTATCGAACAATACGAGTCAAATTCCCCTGCCATTTTGCATATTATTAAATACTGCATTTTGTAAAATAATAATAGATAATCTATGTTGAGGGATTGTTTACGGTTTGTCTGTAACTTCATGCTTTTATTTTGAAGGACATACGTGTATCCGTTTCAACTGAAGCTAACAACAAATAGCGAACTATCCTAAAGTACTTTGTTAAATGCCTTAAACGTGATTTCTTACCGCCTTAAAATGGAAACTACGAGAAACACTTACCACATGGAGAGCACAGGTTAGTTTTATTAAAGTCGTCATGTCGCAGCGACAATAAAGCCGCGTGTTGTCCTGAATAATGATGTTAGCATTTAGCATCATAAGGTAAATACCAGCTTTTATAGACTGATACTGATGGAGTCAAATATGTAAACACAACAGGACTTGAATTAACACATTATCTAACACTGATTCTACAGGGTTATAGTCTGGATTTTGACCAAAGAAGCTTCAATTCAGTCTTACATTAATCACAGGTTTAACCCCTGGCTTGGGTAAATTAATCATTGCAGCCGATTTCTCTCCAAATTAAAGCTCAAAACAAGGATCGTTAATACATTCATTGTGAAGAATAGCTCATTCATTGTATGCAACATCCATATGTCAAATTAGGTGTCATACAGTGTTTAAGTGTCCTCATATCACATGAAATAGTGTCATTGCAAGACTGAATAAGAAGTCGTTGCTCTCCGCATACATTATAATTAATCACAAGCAAATCAGGCCTTACTTCTTGTCTTTAAAGCTTCATATAAAGTGGTTTTCTCTCCTTTTTAAGTATCCTTGCTAAGACATACTCATAAGTTATTTCCATGTTGCATTAGAGGAGAAAAATTGTGGTTTATTACTTTTGAATGATATAATATTGGTGGTACTTTTAAACATTACAGAAATGTCTTTTATTGGAAATAAATAATAAATAGCACTTTGTACATAGAAAAGGCCAAAATACGCTTTTCTTTGTTAGGAGGATTTATTTCTACATATATTTAGATTTTATTTCTTTATTACATTACCAAATGTCATGCAGTCGATTCGTGTTTTTCAACCCTTATCTATGTGCTGGGTCGATACAGGGTTTGATGAACATTCTGGCCGCCTTAACCTCAGAGAAATTCACCATATATGTCACAAATTTCTGTGATATATTAAAGTCCATTTTGACATGTATTGGTACTTTGCCTGGTACTTTGCAACTGCCTGTGTGCAAGAAATGTGTTAGAATAAATCAGAGAATATCAGGGTGCATGATATTATCAGCATGTATCAGTATCTGCAGATAATTGCTTCAAAAGCTAAATATCAGTATCAGCAGATCAAAAAATTTCTGTCAATATTTCCCACTGATATTTTAGCCTTATGTATTTGCATCAACTTGTGGAGTTTTGGCATAGTAATAGTAGCAGGTAAATTAATCGGTGTTTTTGCTTTTAAAAGAACAGATGAAGCTTGATTTGTCCTTTTACTGTCAAAGATGTATTTTACACATGAAGTAGGTGTAATCTAAGAAGAGCTACTTTCAGTCATTTCTATGTACAGTATATCGCTATTGATATCAGTATCTGCCAAAATAGATTTTGAAATATCAACAAATCAAACATGAGCAAAAAATGTATATTGTGCATCTCTAAAAATTATTTGTATCATATTTATTTGATATAAGATAATATATAGTTGTATCTTTTAAGAATAAGATGAAGGAGATGCATCCCTGTTGCTTGAAAAAAGTAACAGGGATACAAATCAGTGCTTTTATTCAGCATTTTTCATGAGTTAATAGAAGCTGCACTGGTAACTATAGAAATTGGAAAAGTACAATCATAATTGCATGAATAAAATTAAAAAGGTTGTAATTAATTATTTTTATACTAATAGAATGATTAACAGGTTTGAGTGACACATTCAATGAGGCTGCAGATCTTTACAAATAAATGAAAAATAAAGAGAGCTCTTCCTTTTGGTCTAATGTGGCATAAGCACATAACTTAATAGTTAAACAAATAGGTATATCCCAAATATAAGAGACTTAATGTAACAAAAATAATATTAAAATGTTATTTTGAATTTTACAGGTGGTATGTGTGCAGGAGAGTCAGGGGTTGGAACAAGAGAAAAGCCCTTTGTAGGGGTGCTTCAGAGGTATTCGTTATTCAAAATGAAATTTTAGAGATACTTTAACAGCAACAGTCTTTACCGTTTGCCTCAGGACATCTAAAATTTGAACAATAACTGTGTCTCTTAAGACTTTTTGCATTTATTATCTAAATGGGTGGGACAGAAAATGTCCTAAAATTTTGTATTAGCCTGCTATCTTAAGGAGTAAACTCTGAATATTCACACATAACCCTGTGTAAGAAATGTTACTTTAGTCATTACTTTACCAGATAGAAAACGGAAAAAGTATTCATGTGTGGCTAAATTTAAAAGGGGTTTATTTAACTCTATAAAAACATAATATGTCACAAGGATAGGGCTTTTCACAAGTGCCAGCTGCCAGTCAGACAGCCGACCCCTCACTAGGTTACAGCTTCTTTTTTTCTGTTATTGATCTGATCCTTAAATGGGCAAACAGGAATAAATATTTTGTTGTATTGATTAACTGCAATTTTCTAATGCAACCAAACTGAGCCAACACAACTATAGGTTCAAAGCATGACATTTATTTTTCTTTTTACAGCCTGTATCTATCTAGATGTGTTGCTTGATTATTACATAAATTTCTACATTTTCATCCATGTTTTTGAAATAGTTTACCACCATCATTATATGTTCATGTTTGTGCAGATATCTTCCTCCCACTGTCATCACTGAGGCTCCTGATCCCCCCTCTGCGCCTGCTCTCTGCAGCGATGTGGCAGGTTGCTCAGCGGAGAGATGTTCTCGACTATGAAAAGCTGGATGAGTTTATAACCCTGGTGACAGAGACGGTCCCCGACCTGCTGAGTCCAAAACAAAGAGGAAAGCTTCTCCTGCGACTCAGAGCCAGAGTGAGTTTGAGTGTTTTGCCACAATTAAGGCAGAAAATATTTACAAGCTGTCAAATTTCATCATACTACTTTGAACGCAGTAAATTTAATATTTGGCTCATAGGACCCCATTACTTTTTTTTTTATTATTCTTCCTTTCAGATTATTCTGGAGTTGTGTCGAGATGAGGAAACAGCCAAATCGATGTGCGTAGAGCCTCATCTGGAGAGAATCCGTACACCAGGACACACAGGGGTGAGCAGATGAAGTGCCAAGTAAGGCTGGGAAATATGGACAGAAGTCATTTCTCAGTATATATTTTTAATGGCTTTTGATAAAAGCAGCCTATCCAGGTATTTTCCACAAAGTTGCCCTTTATAGGTGAAATCATGCTGAATGAATGGTGCTAAATGGGGAAGACAAGGTTGAGAGCAGTTTAAAAGCTTAGAAATAAGAAAACTGGACAGTTTAACGACTGTTAAGAGCTGTAATTCAATAGACAGAGAGGTAGACATTTTAAATAACATATATTCAGATTCATCATAATGTCATAAAACAAACAGACTTGTAGATAAAAGTCTGTTTATTCTGTCACCCTCTGACTTGCCAAACAACCCGGTCTTGTGACCAGAAGTGTCATAAACAGACGTCATATATCCTAGATGAATATTATATCCCTGCTGCACGAGGCAAAGCTTAACTTTCACAGCGTCTTTTATTTGTTTGAGAGTATGTGAAGAATCTGTAAACAGGCGGGAAGACGACAAACTCCTTTGGTCAGAGCCAACAAACCACAGGAGCACCATTTTACTCAAAGACACTAAGCTCTTCTTTTACACTCTTTCACCTGTTGATGATGAAAAGTGTATTTTATGTTGTGTTTTTAAAAAGATGGGTAGGATGCTTTATTAATCCATGTTGGGAAATTTAGGATAGCTACACAAAATGATACACAATTGTGTTGAATGGCATTACAACCTGTGCTTTCTAATATCCACCAGTATGTTCTCGGACCCGTTTTCATCCAAATGGGGATGTGCTCTCTCTGGCAAGAAGAAAATGAGATTCAAATAGAGGTGCATATTGTCAAGAATATTTCAATATGATACTGATAGCAATAAGTAGGAGGATACAATATGTAATGATACATTGCAGGACTTCAGGATGGGTGATACATCACATTTTTTTACACTTAATAGTCCATTATTTATTTTTATATTATCAAGAATCCAGAATATTATCTGCACAGTTTCTGATCCGTTATTTGTGTAAAGCATGATCTCTGCAACATGGATACACCTTAATGTCTGTTCCATTGACAAAAATAATGAAAGTAAATCTAAGGAAAAGGAATGAGTCAAAGTGTCAGCCAAAAACTGAACTATATTACAAGATTAACATACAGAATTTCTATAAATTATCAGATAATAACATTTTGCATGAAGACGATTTGCAGGAGGTATGAAAATATGGAATAGTCTTCCATCACAAGTCACAACCAAAAACAGTTTGAAGAAATATCTAATGTCATCAAGATTTGATAAAATCTGTTTATCGTATTATTTAAAGAGATGCCATGAAATGCATCATTAATTATCTTTTAGAAAACATTTAAGCTGCTGTTTGTCAATATGCCCTTTTTATGTGGAATCATTTATATATAGAAGTGTTTGGGATTGTAGCTTATTAACTGATGTGAGCTCATGCCTCACAGTAAGAAAGTTGCAGGTTGAAGCCCATGTTGGTCAGGGCCTTTCTGTGTGGAGTTTGCATGTTCTACCCGTGCATGCGTGGGTCTCTCCAAGCACTCCGGCTTCCTCCCACAGATCGAAAACATGCTTGCTAGGTTATTCGAGACTCTGAATTGCCCTTAGGAATGAGAGTGAACATGGATGGTTGTCTATCTCTCTATGTGGCCCTGCGAGTGGCTGGCGACAGGTTCAGGGGGTACTCGGTACTCTGCCTCTCACCCAGTGTCAGCTGGGATAGGTTTCACTCCCACGACCCCATAAGGGATCAGAGGTTTAGATAATGGATGGATGGATGGATATTCTGGTCCATGGGCATATAAGAGAATATACTGTATCAGTGACTGTCAGTAAGTTTATCTTGTTTTCTTGATTGCTGTTTTAACCTAGATTGTGCTAAAACTGCTGCTGTTTTTTTTCTGTATACTTGCTTATTTTACTGTATTTTCTTTTTTTTTATTACATTTGAATTTTAGTGATGTATTGTGTGGATTGTGTTTGAATGTGTGGACCCAGGAAGAGTAGTTGCTACTTTGGTAGTAGCTTATGGGGATACAAATAAATAAATAAATAAAAAATGTTGAAACTTAATGATCTCCAGTCATGAGAAAGAGAAAGCATGTTTTAAATTGCACAAGCCTGCAATTTTTGATGCTTAAAAACAATAAACTACCCAATATTTGGAATGAAGGACTTGTGTTTTTGTTGTTCTGTTACTACAGTCATCATTTGATTTTTACTAAATAAAAATGATCCTCATCCAAAATAAAATTTAAGATTTAAGTTAGTACTGCTTGTGCTGCTCTGTTTTTCATTGTCACATAAACTCTGGACTTACATTTGCAGGTCAGATGGATCCTGTTTGTTATCATAATGATGAGACAGGAACCTCTACATAAATGTCTTTCAGAGTGGAGATGCAGAGGTGGATGCAGAGGTGGCTATTTTTGTGGAGCTGGTTCAGACTCTGCTCAAAGACCCAGCAGAGAGGGAACACTTCTACCAGGTAAGATGTCATATGTCAGCCAACTTCCCCCATGTGTTTTATTTTATAAAGTAATGCATCCTTTCCTTTGTGCTTCTCAGGAAGTGTTTCCAACAGAATATGGCGTCAGCTATGACACAGACATGCAGCTCCTAGTGTGGGAGTTTCTATCCAAACTGGAGAAGCTCCTTCCTGTGCCGGACCTCAGTCAGGTAGGAAATAACAGCAGATTGTAAAAACTGATATTCTTTATTTAACAAAGCTTCTTGAGAACTAGAGGCTGAGTTGTGTGACTACAATTATTCAAGGTAAAAGGCCATACTCCTTTCTTTTTATCAACTTTTTTTTTGAGTGTAAAACTTAAGTAGCAGGATATAAATTCTCCACTTCAACATGATAGTTTGTATCTTATAGTTGTTAATGAAAATCTTTTATTATTTATCTTAATCTTTTTATTTATTTATTAATTTTATTCTATTATTACTTATATTTGGTTTTATTTTTCACTTTTATCACCAGTTTTTTCTCATTTTGAACTCATGATGGCATTTTCACTGTTCATTGCTAACACACACACAGCTCTGTTCAATCAAGATCTTTGTTTTTTTTGGCTTAATTTGTTTTTGGCTTAATAAAGTTGATGGATTGATTGATGTAACTGCACAACAACTTTCAACTTTTAAAATAGCGTTTATTTTCTTTCGTCTGTCATAATACCCTCTTTAATCTTTTTGCCTTAGATGGACTCACAGGCTTCTTTTGGAGTGGTTTGTGAACTAGTTACATAGTGCTTAACGTAGGCTGCTGGGCAATTTGTGGATATATAGGATATAGGATAGACAGGCATTCCCCCTGTGGGAAGTTCTAATGTTAGACTAAGTTATAATTTCAGTAGGTGAATGTAAAAGCCTTCATTTTTTCTAACTCTCACCACAGTAGTGATTGTAGTCTCTAATTTCATGTATTCATAAATCCAGCCCTGGACTTGCTGTAAAGAGTAACCACATTCAAATTGCTGTAATTATTACAGACATGGTAGATGAAAAGTTGAACATGTAACTGTTAAACCAGCTTTGTTTGCAACATTTCAGCATTTCATGCTCAGGTTTTCATGGTGCCAGGTTGCTAAACAGTTTGATTATTTGAGTAACAAGTCAAACATCAAAATGATACAAGCCTATAACCCTACTCTGGATTTTCTTTTTATCTCTACTATAAATGCACACATTCTTGCTGACAGATTTTTTTTTTGTCCACAAACAGACCGTTTCATGGCTGACCTCTGCCCCCTCTGTGCTGAAGGACTGTTTACAACCACTCTTAAGTCCTGATGACCTGAGGTCGCTGCTGCAACACCACAAGTGCCTGGAGCACCTGGGGACACAAGGTAAACCAGAGGAACCTGACACCAATAATAACTTCATTTGTTTACTTTTAGAAACAAAGGTTTACAAAGTGCTTTGACAAAAAGACAGAATCATACAGATGACAAAGCACAAAAGGAAGTAACAACACAAAGCACAATTTGAATCATAGAGCCCTTACAGACATGCTCATATGAACCTAAGCCCAATAAGGACCAAGGGAAGAGAGCAGGAGCGCTTATGGTGTCCCTTGACAATTCTCAAGCAGGGAAACATGTTTAAGGAACGTGAGGAACACCTAAGACCCCAGAAGTGGGCAAAACAATCCAGGCCCAGGTGCCCATCAAAATCTGTAAAACACAAGGGGGGCCCCAACCCTACGGTACACCAGAGACCACATCCTGCCCCCGGGCTGCAGCGACCCACCAAGAGGTACAATGACTCAGTGTGTGACTACACCCCAAAGAAGGCGCACAAGGCCCCCCATACTGTTTGTTCCCAAAACCATACCAAGCTGCAAACTTGGAACACCCACTCTCTGGGTCCTCAGCTTCCTCATTTCGCCCTACAATAAGAAACTGTTCATGTGTCATAAGACCCAGATAATACAAGAACCCATCAACATAAGATGATCAATACACTTTGCTGTGATCACACTACAGGAGGAGGCTGTTATGGCGCTTTTCCAGGTGTGGTATCACCTCACTCAGCTCTTTTGATTTTCATTACAGTACAGACTTTGATGAGACTTCTTTCAGGTAGGTAGGTTGGGTCGCCAAGGCGTGGTGGGGTGAAACTACTGTGACCCCCTTACAACAACAAAGGAGGAATCAGAAGTGTTAAAGCTGCACTCTTCCTAAAGTTTTTTTTTTTGTCACAGTGAGGAGACAAATTTGTTTCAAAGACATTAAAAGACACAAAATAACAGACTATTTAAGGCAGAGGAGAGTTTTGGAAGTCATACAGCATCACAGAGCAGACAACAGGGTTTTTTCATTTCTGTGTTGGATGCCCCTGACTTAAAGTACTCTAACCATTCAGAGGTCAGCAATCTCCACGTCACATATTAGTCCCAGAAATTAGGTCTGATTGGATTAAGTCTCTGACAAACATTTTAGTGTAGTTTTTATTTGTTGATGAAAATGTCACTTTAGTTTTAGTTATTGTCCATGTGCTCTTGTTTTTATTAGTTACTGTCTAGTTTTCATCAGGAGAAAAAAGTTGGTTGACAAAAACTATGACACAAATAATTAGTCAACAAAAAATTAACACTGGTAACAGTTCAAACAGATGGTGACCGGGGTGTGTAGTGTCCCTTAATGATGTTTTTAGCTCTTGAAAGAATGCAGCAATGCCAAAAAAAAAGCAAAAAAAAAAACAACTGAGTAAAGTCTAGTTGAGCTGATGCCAGTGGAAAAAACCCGATCATAGTCTGCACTGAATTAAACTTTATAGAGGCTTTACTGTGCTTTCTCAAGTTTGATATGCCATTTGTTGTATTTTAGTTGTTTGCAAAAACACAGAATAAATGCAGCATCATTGACAACATTATACTAAACTGACCAGTTACCAGAGTAGATCAGAGCAGCTGAGCCCACGTGTGGAAGAGAAAGTGGCAGGAGCTCTCTTAGGTAAGGCAAGTTTATTTGTATAGCACCTTTTAGCAACAAGGTAAATTAAAAAAAATAAAAGCAAAGAAATTACAACAAATATATAAACAAGAAATGGTGAGATAAAGTAAAAGCTGAAATGTGAAAGGAAAAAATTAGATTAAAATCAAAACTCCATATTAGATCATTTTAAATATACAGTGTAGTGTTGTGATTACAACAGTAACTCAAATGATTTCTCAAATAAGACAGTTAAAGTGCAGTGTTGTGATTGATTATTAATCTCTTGTCATATTGCTTATTAATGCTCATTTCTGTTCTATCTATACCGAGTCAAAGCCCAAAGCTTTGCTCAGACCCCAATACCCCACACAGGGGCACTTACAGCCCAGCTGTATAGTAACTGTTGGGTCTGTTTTGAGTGATCGTTCTAGATATTTCCCAGTGTGCAAACTTCACGACTTTGTATCTTACAGCAAAGTCTTACTGTCCCACTGGACATGGATTCCCATATTGGTCTTGCCTAATTGCTTATTTAGACTCACACTTTGTTCTGTCTATAGAGTAAAGAAGTCAGTTGTATCAGGGATACTCGGTATATGAAACTAGAAGGTTTTTTGAACATCAGTGATTGTGAATATACTCTAGCAGTCACCAAAATTAAATAATTGAACATGAGAGAAGACAAAATATGGACTCTTTACTATTGAATGCACATTCCAAAATCACTTACTGAGACTCTGAACAAACAGAAAGCCAAACTTTTGTCAGCTGAATACATCCCTCTTCTGTAAACACACACAACATTTGGCTTTCCTAACTAAAAACTATAAAAGAAACATTCAAAGTAACATAAAAGATAGTAAATAAACCTCTCTGTAACTTAATGTGGAAAAAATGAAATCAGACTCTGTCCCTTTGACAAAATTAGCTGAACATCCTTAAAGTTATCATGGAGTTTACAATCTGGAGGCGCCTTGTGCCTTGCATACTTTCAGAGCTACTCGAAGGAAGGAACCGATATCTAATGGACTTCAATGTTATTTAAGTTGAAACAGGTATCTAAAATAAACTAGGGATGCATGGTATTATTTGCAGATAATAGATTAAAAAGTTTAATATTGGTATGCGCAGATATAACAGTCTTCAATATTTACAGCTGTGATATATCAGCTGTAAATATAAGCAGAACGTTTGAATCACCCTATTATCACTAAATGTCTACAGTAAATGTTGTTTCTCTTGTTTGACATCTGTTTCTAACACAAATAAACTGTAAAAGTGGAAGGAAGAAGTCAATTTGGGTAAAGTAATGACTGCATACCCAAAAATAAAGGAAGGGGGATCAGTATAACCAGTAATGATTTCAGAAATGTCAGAAAAAATAAAATTAAAATAAAACTGCTACAGCGCTAACAGAGTGTGGAAAGAGCTACAAGTCATGTATAAGGCTAAGAAAAATCTACTCTCCTCTAATAACTTAAACTTCACCAGGCTTCTGATTGAGTGGCATCTGTGGAAAAACAGTTATCCTTTCAAGGCCCGTGCTGACAAGTTGCCCAGAATAAACAGAGCCAGATGAAGCTTAGAGAAAACTCTGGTACAACTTAATGAAAGGTAGAACAGTTTACACAAAACTATGCACAGAAACCAGGGGGATCCCCTGCTGCTGCTGCTGTGAGAAATAATCATCATTAACCAGTCACTAATTAAATGAGTAGATTACAAAGCAATTTTACCAGTTAGATCAAATAAAGTCTGCTCTCGTGGGGGCTATGAATAAAATCCAGTTGTTCCAGATTTGGTCAAATTTGTCCTTTTGGATCCTTATTTGGTAGGTCAGTCTTTCCATCCTAAATATCTCCAGAGTAATCCAGTCATCTAGGGAAGGCTGAATCAGGCTTAACCATCTTGTAATTGTTTTCTTACTTGCCACCAAGAGTAGTTGCAGCAGAAAGAAATAATATATATGTATATATATACATATAATATAGGAAATATTAATCTTCATCACTCCTTCTGTGTCCTGTCTTCTGTGCAGGTACCACTGTGGAGATGTCCACGCAGGTCTTTGCCTGCCCCGAGTGTCCCTTTTTCCACATGCAGGAGTCCTTCCTGCTGCAGCACATCGAGCTCAGTCATCCCGAGCAGTACAACAAACTGCAGAATGCTGCTGAGAAACCAGATGCTCACAGGAAGAGGGTCCAGCGCCCAGAGTTCCCAAAACCTTTCCCCATCCACGACCGGCCCGACCCACACATGTGCCAGGAGTGCGGCAAAACCTTCACTCGTGCCTCAGACGTCACCCGCCACCAGCGGACCCACACCGGCGAGCGCCCGTACACTTGTGAGGAGTGTAAGAAGGGCTTCAAGAACTCCTGGGATCTGACCAGACATCAGCGCATCCACACCGGAGAGCGGCCCTTCCTGTGCTCGCAGTGTGGGAAACGCTTCACACAGATGGGGCTCCTCAAGCTGCATTTTGAGCGATCCGCCTGTGGACAGACCAGCATCAACCCTCCCCTGGACTTTATGACAGAGGTTGTAGTGGCAGAGGAGACATCAGAGAAAGTGGGCGGGCAGTACAAATGTCAGAAATGCGGCGAGAGCTTTAGCAGCATCCTGGAGCGGCTGCGGCACAGGCAGAGGCATGTGGTGAGGCGTCAGTACAAGTGCTCGCTCTGTGAGAAGATTTACAGCCGAGCTTCAGACCTCAAAAGACACCAGATGAAACACACAGGGGAGCGGCCGTTTCCCTGCGAGTGTGGGAAAAGCTTCACGCATGTTTGGCTTCTGAACAAGCACCGCCAGATCCACACCAGAGACCGTGTGTTCCCCTGCACAGAGTGTGGGAAGAGCTTCACGCAGCTCCAAATCCTCAAGCGGCACCTTCTGACTCACAGTGGTCAGAGGCCTTTCCAGTGCTCCTACTGCGAGAAGAGCTTCAGTCAGCTCGCCAGCCTCACGCGCCATGAGAGAACCCACACAGGCGAGAGGCCGTTCATCTGCTCCACCTGCGAGAAGACGTTCCTCACGCACGGGGAGCTGGTGAGGCATCAGCGCAGCCACAGTAACTTCAGACCTTACAGCTGCCCACAGTGCCCCAAGAGCTTCAAAACCAAGCGTGCGCAGAGCGAACACCTCAACACACACACGGGAGAGCGTCCGTTCGCCTGCACATTCTGTGGGAAGAGATTCGCCAAGTCCACCTCGCTCGTTCGTCACAACTTGACTCACACAGGGGAGCGCCCGCACCAGTGCCCGCAGTGTGGAAAGACATTTCTCACATCGGGGGAGCTGCTCCTTCACAAGCGGATCCACACTGGAGAGAGGCCGTATCCGTGTTCTTACTGCGAGAGGAGGTTCAGGTGCTCCTCTGACCTCAACATGCACATCCGTACACACACCGGAGAGAAGCCGCACAGCTGTCTGTTCTGCAAGAAGTGCTTCTCTACGTCTACAAGGCTGAAGAGGCACCTACGCACGCACATGGAGAAGGGAGTTGTTGTGGAGTCACTGACCCTTTGACCTGACAGGAATGATTGTTATGAGAGGTAGAAGACAATGATTGGAGCTTTTCTTAAAAAAAATAACCTCATTGATTTACTTTGTAGAAGTAGGAGACTATGATTGGTGCTTCTCCAATAAAATGATTTTTTTTAATTGATCTATGATTTCAGTTGCTAACACTAACAAATGAACTTGTCTTTGGTGAAATCAGGATTTTTACAGTTTCTGATGTTATTGGTCAAAATATAAGAGCCAAACAGATTTGTTCAATTACTATTCTTTCAACGAGATGCTTCAGTTTTCACAAAAAGTCTCATCAACTATCAGATAGTTTAATTTAGGGCTGAACAATATCATATACTCCTGCTTTATATACTGCAATATTTTATGTGAATTTTCCAGATAAATGTTGTCTTTTGATGTACAACAATTTAGATTGGCTCTTTAACCCTTAAGAGATTCTAGTGACATTTTGTGCCACTCAGTTTAAAAAAAAACAACACATTTTTTAAGCCATTTTGGCTGTGTTGAATGAATTAGCTCAAATTTTCCAGAGGATATTTATCCTAAAATCTTTCTTAGAATTGAATTCATCTAAAATGGCTAAGCAACACAAAAAACCGACTCATTTCTTCCTTATGACAAAAAATATCCCATTGAAAACCATTGAAACTATCTTTATTGATCCCACATTTATCCTAACACTGACTAATGCAATCTTTTATGTTTAGAATTCAGTTTGGACTGTGAACTTTCAATTTATAATTTTTTTTATTAGTCCGTCAGACGGTGCTACTTTTTTCCATTCACAGCATGATGCAAAATTTCACACTTTTTACCGTTTTTGCAAGGGTGCCTGCATAAAGTATCACGATGCATCAAAATCAGTGTTGCTGCCAGTCATTGACCATTGGCCCCAGTCTCATGGCCTAACCATAATACTATGATCAAATACTCCTTGAAATGTATTTTAAGGAAATTATTATCCTTTTTTTTTATTTAAAAAAAATAACAGAGTTGTGTTTAAATGTGCTGCATTTAAAGCAGCACTAAGTAAGATTCCGGCTTTTTAGCTCTCTAGGGGCCTCTATGGTCGTTGAATGTAACTGTGCGGTTACAAAAACAGAGCGCCTCACACCAACGTGCATTTGTTGACATACAGAGGGAGGAGAAGCGAGCCGACAGGACATCCCAAGAGACAAATAAACAGTGTGGACTGATCATGTTTTTTAGTTTGTAGTTTTTTAGTGTGGAAGTGTTCCTACCATCCACATCGAAGTTATATAGTGCCAGTGAAGGTGATACAGACCCCCTCAGACTATGACAGAGGTGTCATTCAACCTGTTGTAAGGTGATGGACCATCACAATGATTCTAGAAGTATTATATTAGGGTGGAAAAACTATGTAGTGTTGGTTAAAAAGGTTACCCCCCCCCCCCCCCCCCCCCCCCCCCCCCCCCCACCACACACACACACACACACACACACACACACACAAACAAAAAAATTATTGTTAATATTTGGTAAGTATATCTGAGGCTCAAGTAGTTTTAAAATACTGACTCATTTAAAGTGGGAAAAAATGAACTTTATTATTTTCACAGTTATTGGGAAGGTGGGATATTTTTTTGTCATTAGGGATAAATGAGTAAGTTTACAAAATGAACCCTTAAACCAGCTCCTTTTACACAATCCTTTTGATCCCTCAACACCACTGTTTCTGTGAAGAGTGTCTTTTGTTTATTTTACAAGCAGAAAATAAACTTTGCATCAGTTCTCTAAGTAAGTCAACTGAAGGTGACGCTGGACAGACTTTTAGAGTAGATAGTCAAAGAAACCAGAAAAAGCGTATTCATGATAAGGTTTATAAAAGGAAATGAAAGTGTGTCACAGAATGTTTTTGATTTTTTGAAGTTCTATTTTCCTTATTTTGGTCTTTGGACAAAACACACTAAAACACAGACCTGACACAGAAAACAGCTGAATTTCATCTGCAGTTTTTTTAATATTAAGCACAAAGTGCAACATATAAGAGATTAAAAGTGTACACAAGATTAATTAAAACTACAGCGGAAAAAGATCAGAGCTAAGGGGATAAAATGTGAAGTGTGCCAAGAGGGCATCACAAGGTGCTCTTGTTAGCCATCTGTCAGCAGATGCTTCACATATTCAACCCGTTTTTCAATTCTGACAAGAACAATTCAGCACCTCGACACGAGCACCTCTTTTGTCTTCTCACTGTTACCAGAAGATTCTAATTCAAGAATTTCAGATAGAAAGGTATGCCACTATGTCACTCTTTCTCCTACAACCAGACAGACAAAGTGCAGGAGGTCAGAGGTCCCTAATCAATGTTTGCTTGTTTCCCTTAAAAAGGAGGCTTTGTGTTCTGGTGACCTACCAATAACAGATGTATTGATCTCTGGGTAATGACAAACAGACAAGAGCTTTTTTTATATTTTTATTTATTTACAGCAGGGGTGTCCAGACATTTTTCACCAAGAGTCACAAAAAGGATAAAAATAAGGACGACTGAACCACTTTACACCTCATTCTATGGGGGTTAAAATATGTGCAGTAATTGAGTAATGCTTCACAGAGAAATGAACAGGTGTACATCATCTCTTTATAACAATGGCTTCCGAAGACATACAGTCATTTACTGATAAGGATTTTAGGGCCACCACTGGTCAGATTTCAAGGCCCAAGTTGGCCTTGGCTCCCATTTGACAGAATAAGAATGATGCTTTGTGCTGCAGAGAGTAGTTAGTGACAACTTATCTTCAATTTAGACTAAAAACAAGAACAAGTTGCACAAAGCTGACAAACAGTGTGGGAGTGCTGATGCGTGAAGATGATGAATGTGATGTTCTTTTTATATGAGACAACAAGATAGAGCACACAGTGGGAAACATGAGCATGATTGTTGCTGATGTGCTGCTGTGGTCCATTTTTCCATATTCAACCATTTATTCAAGCAAAAGCTTTATGTTACAATGTGAACGACATACTGTATTTTTAGGATTAGTTGTTAGGCCCCAGGGCCATTGTTTGTACACCTCTGATTTACAGATTTTCACTTGGAATCACAAATATAAAAACATTAGAAAGCAGCCCTCCCCCAAGGTTGCTATTACATGTATAAGCAATAGTTCCATGATAAAGTTACCATCATAATATGATTCCTTGACCCTGAAAACCCACACCTAGCACTAAGAATCATGTTGATATCATTATTAGTTAGTTATTTAACAAAAATATTGTTTGCTAATGGTGATCACCACCAAAATGTAATCATTTTTAAGTTGAGCCATTACCAAAATCTCCGGAAAATTTCAGCAAAATCTGTCCAGTAGTTTTTGCGTAAGCTTGCTTACAAACAAACAGACAAACAAATGCCAGCAAAAACATAACCTCCTTGGTGGAGGTAATAACTGGGGTTTCGTATAACCTTTGTCTTGGGATGCTTTGTTTTAATTTCTTGACCCAATGGGGTCCAAATCCCAGATGGACAAACAGAATAGACCCCACTTTACTTTGATTTAATTTGCACATCCAGTGTGTAAAAGAAAATTAGGACAGGCTTTGAAAAGAAATTGTTTTCATTTGGTAGGCACATCTATTTAAGGGAAACTGCTTTGTCGAAGACAAAGGTGGCTGATAAAATTAGGCAGGACATTTCCTCAGATAACTGATCAAAGAGGAGATGGAGGATCTGAAACAGAAAAAGAGGAGACTGTGGGGAAACAAAACCAGTATCACTATGTCAAAGGACAGGTTGACTGAACATTTGGAGCTCACAAGAATACAGGACAAAAAAGTCACAAGTACACAGTGAAATAGCAAAATGATCTAGCATTTTGTCAAATATTTGAAACAGGGATATCAGGAAATAAATCACCAGAAGACAATATCGGGTAAGATTATGAATTTCAGAACTACTGCTGTTTGATCTTGTTTGGTAAATCATATTTGAGAGGATGGGTAAGACTGGAAAAAAAAAAAAAAAAAAAAAAAAAAAATATATATATATATATATATATATATATATATATATATATATATATATATATATATATATATACATAATAAATCTTGATTTTCTTGTGGTTGGTAAGACACTATCAATATCTGATATTCTTTTCCCCCACCAAAGAAGTTATGTTTTAGCTGGTTTGTTTGTTGGATTGTTGTTTGTTTAAAATGTTGGTAATGGCCAAACTTAAAATGATTAGATTTTGGTGGTAAACCAGATGACCACCGTTAGTGGAAGATCGTTTTTTCTCAAAAACTAACTAATAATGATATCAACATGATTCTGAGTGCTGGGTGTGGGTTTTCAGGGTCAATAAATCATGTGATGGTAACTTTATCATGGAGCTATTGCTTATAGATGTAACAGCAATATGTGAGCTAGCTTGGTGGAGGTTTGTGCTCTGCAGGTGCTTCTAGTTAAAGTATACACAACAGCATTCATCAGCGCATATAAAAAAAAGCATCAATACGCCCTTGTAGCTTTCAGCACTATGGGTGATCTCACTTTTAAAGACAAAAGAATACTAACAATTCAGAAAAAAATACACATTAGATCACATATATAATATATTTAATTAGACCACATTATTGTATTGGTTCACATTATTTTAAAGTCTGGCTCCCATAAGTCAAAGAAAAAAACTGGCCCTGAGACAAATGTAGATGAGACCGGGGTCGTCCACGTTGAACGGTTTGAATAACGGAATTCCCTCCACGTTTCCCGCCGGACCCCTTATCTGCAGGGACTTCCTGTTCCACCCACATTCTCGTGTCGCTTCCGGGTGTCCACACAGACTCATCAGACAGCGAGCCGACGTTTGTCCTAACGCTGTAAACAAAAGTTACTGAACGGTTATCTCCAACGACACATCCACCGAAAAGACATGCATATCAAAACCGGTGAGTTTGTTAAACTTTGTCTCTCGTGCTCGGGACGTTGTTCCACTTTGGGAGGAGGCGGTTTGTTGCCCTGCCGACGGCGTTAGCATCCATGCTAGCGGTGTGGACGTTAGCCTGCCGCCGCTTTGAATGAGGTTACGAAACTTTGACTCCAGTTAGCACGCTAGCGAGGGAGTAGATTCACTTAACGATCAATACTGAGACTCCACATCGACGACAACTCAAAAAATAATCACAGAACTCAACTTTAATTATATTTATTTAACGGCTCATGTGGAAAATCGTCGAGTTCTGTTGGTTTCGTCATGACGCTGCTAATTAAAGTTCGCTAACACCGGCGCTGCTCCCTGTCTTGTTAGCTGCCAGCAGAGCTTACAAAAACGGCACCATGCGCTTTAAATTAACAGGACAAAAATAAACCTCAAACAACACTTTGAACCTCCGTAATGGTCGGTAAGGGGAGCTAGTTTCTGGTCGTTTCTGCCCCAGTGTCAGTCCATGTCCCTGATTAGCAAACCTCTTTAGCGGTTTGAAATGTGGCGCTCTGGAGCGGGCTCGGTCCCCAGGCCCCGTGGGGTCATTTCAATGTAATATTTACCCCTGAAATGGGTGGAAATAGATTAAACTGTTGAAAAAACATTGTGTTCCCTCCCTAGTGTTGCATTGGCCTACCTGAAGTGCAACTATTTATCACTGTGGATCACCCCAGGTATTATAAATATGAGAAATATCTATTTAAAGTGTCGATTTAAAAATAATAGGGATGCACGATATTGGATTTTTTTACATCCGATCTGTCGAAATTTCTGAACTCATTGTCACCGGATATCTATCTTCATGAGCTCAAAGCCACATCTTTACTTGAATGGAGCTGTAGCCTACTAGTGTCAGAAGTAGATGTAAAGCCAAAAAAAACTTTTATTTCTTTAACCCTCAGGCCTTTCATCACTCTTTCCCCCCAAAAGCCCTACAGGATAATGGGAATTTAGAATTATTTAACATGAATATTTTTGTTTTTTGACATAAACTCCAGTTCCTATCATGTAAAGCGATCATGGATTTATTATAGTAATTTAATTCTCTAAATGCCAGTTTTTGTACATAATGCCATGCTTTTAAAGCAAAAGAAAAAAGTGTTTACTTTCAGTTTGATGAAAGCAAAGTGTTTTGTGCAGGGATCTTCAGTTTGGGATATGTCAGAGGTTAGCAACAACATAGGTTTCTATAGATTACTTTCTGTGCAGTTAGAAAAATAAAAAAACACACACATACTTTCCCACTTAAGGCCCTTTTAGGACATTGGATATATCTCAAAATAAAATATGTTTAAAAAAATTGTAGTCAACTGTGGTACTCATGTTAAGCAACATGAAACAGGGTTACAGAGGAATTAACACAACTTTATTTTTCTGTAATACTGTGACAGTATAGAATGAAAAAAGTGGATTTAATGAAAGTCAGTGTGGCCAAAAATGGCTCAAGGGGTCAGACGGTCAGTTTTGGTCTATACAGTGGAAAATTTTGTAGTATCAATGACAATGGATCTCTCTGTCAGAAATCCTCATCTAAGCATAAAAACTGTCAAACTGTCAGCAGAAAAACTTAAAACTATCTTAAATTGTGCAAGTATCTCCTTTATGTTGGTAAAAAGAGATGACATTTTCAGCCTCCATTTCTACTATGTTTGACACAACACTTTGGCTTATGGCAGTGAGGGGTGAATAGACTTGGACCTCTTGGGAACCAAAGTTGCAGTAAATACCATTTTAAACAGAACAGATTTGGAAATACAGAACAATAAGTACAAATATCTTTGAAATATTACTAATGATAGAAAGAAGACAAGAGTTCAACATGTCATGTGGACGAGTAATAATTTAATCACAAGAACTTATTTTTCATAATTGTGTGAGGCAATAATTGCAGTTGAATCACTCTTAATGCAATACGGTATCTCCTAGACTGGCATTTCTAGTGCTATTATTGCAGATTCTAATATGAACAGGGATGCTTCTTTGTCAAAGAGCACAAAGCCTCCACTTTATTAAAATTGCCTGATTCTTTTCATAGTGGCCGTCTATTTGTGCTAGAAAAACATTAAACCAAGAAAAAAAATCTATGATGACATACACTGTTGATTTATAAAACTGAACACTCAGTGATGATGCGATAAATGGGAAGAGGACATTGGTAGTACATAGAGACCATTCAGTAAAAAACTGGTCATAATAAACCTCCATGCTTATAGTAAAGCTTAAAGTGCATGCTTTTAAGTAAATAAAGTATTGTATCATCACCCCTGTTGTGCAATATTTGTATATATACCAGGGATGCACAATATTATCAGACCAAAATCGGTATCAGTAGATAATGACCTATAAGTTTGAATATCTGTTTGTGCAGATATTTAAATGTTTGCCTTTATTTACAGCTGATATCTTTTCCATATAACATGGTCATATATTAACATTAAATATTGTTTCTCCTATCACAGAGAGAATTACTTGACATTTTTATTTGAGTGGAGGCCTTAGACTCTTGACAAAAAGTACTGGTATTAATATCTGTATAACTATAGCACCAATTAGAAACTGTATTGTTTGAGCTTCCAAAATTGTGGGTTCTTGTGCAAAAATGTAGAGCAACTCTTCAAGGTTAAAAACGTCCATATATTCTGTCCTATTATATTATCAAAATAGACTGTTTTTTTTACAGAATGTATGTTATAGTTATAGTTTTGCCTATACACATAATATCAACATGTTGGATGCAATGTCAGCAAATTGCATGAGAGTATCTTCATGCTTCAGTGTCATTTATTATACAGATTGTTGTTTCTCATGTATCTAAGTCATTAATTGATGATCGGAATTAGCAGAACTGATCAATTTTACTATAGAAGAGACTTTATGTTCTTTCTAATATGGAAATGTGTACACTAATTTTGACTAAATGTGGTTAAAATATCAGATATTAATAAAAATCTATTTTTATGCATCTCCATTAAAATATGATGATTTTAGTTTTGGGATCATCGGTGAGTTTGGCACACTGTGCACGTCTGTTTTTACTTCAGATATATCAAACATTACAATGTCATGTACCATCTTAGTTCGTTCTGAAAAGCACAAATCTAGGATTTCAGACTTTGGCTTGCTATGAATTAATATGACCAGTTTTGATTCAATATTTATGCCTCTAAAGTAAACAATCAGTGTTACATCCACTGATTGCCTTCCATATAAAAACCTTTAAGCTTGAGGCTAACCAAGATAACATTTGTATCTTTTTAATCACATCTTTGGGTGTAAATGTACATCATATGTCAATTTGCCAAAACAAGGAAGTCACAGGGTAGCATGTTTGGTTGTTGTGATGTTATTACTTTTAGTTTGATCATGTGTTTGAAAACCAGCCACACAAAAGACCCTAAAATATAGTCTGAATTTGAGTGTTTACTCTGACCTTGTATTCAGGCTGTATGTTCACAGAATTTAGCCCAAATAAGTCTCTATAGGACCAGACATTGTTAGTTTGGTAAATGTTGGTACTTAAGTGGATCTAACTGTTCCTCCATCACCTTCATTGAACTGTTTGTGGTCATTTGCATATTGTCTTCATCTGAATTGTTTCCTCTTGCGGCTCCGCCCTCTTATTTCAGCACCAGGTCATCTTGTTTCTTTCTGCTTAACTTGGCAGACAGTGAAGTCTACAGGCGCACTGGAGTCACATGAATATGTGTCATCGGGCCCTGATGTTTGTTAATATGAAGTCAAAGGATCCTTTATGGATCCATGCCAAGTTTATATGTAACACAAAATACTGCACACACACACACACTCACAGTTTATTTGTGAGGTGAGGCTCACAGCAGTGTGGCACTGTTGTTTCTATATTATTTAAAGTTCATCATGTGTCTGGGCTAAACTAACAGCACACGATTTGTTTTTTGAAGAACTGGACTGTGACTTAAACACATTGTAATGTGTGGAGTTAAGTCATGACTGTTAAACATGCTTTTCATACCTGGAGTAAAGGGTTTATAAGTCAGAACATCATTAAAGGAATATTTCAGTACAGTAAACCCCAGCGATATTGCAGTTAAGTTTTCGTGGTCATGGTATTCACATTTTTTTTTTCTGTAAGACCTATTAATTTTTATACAGTTTACATTTTCACCATTCCTTTGCTTGAGTTTAAATCTTGCACGTCATGATATAATGCCGTACATACCAGTTCAGCCAATCAGAGTGTCAGTATTTTTTTTCTCGGCCTCTGATTGGCTGTTGTGTATCACACGGCTTCGCATCTTGCAGGGAGGAGGGATGCTTGCCTTGTTCTCTCGCAGTTCCATGTCTCTCTCGACAGTGACCGGTGTGCTGCATAACTTTAGTGTTTTGTGCATATTAAAATTCTTTTAAAAGCACCGTAAAAGTTATGAAAACATGCCTAGGGTATATTTAAATAGGGTATTTCTATTTTGCGAATTTCACTTATCGCGGGTGGGTCTGGCACCTAACCCCTGATATGGAGGTGGGTCACTGTAATTGGTTTGAATGAGGTGTCTGACAATAATCGGCCAAATGTCTGAAAGGACTCCCAACAGGACCGCACCTTTAGGAAGCACCACACAGAGACGCTCAAGGTGCAGACGCATCCTCCACTGAGGGGAAAAACACAGGAAAACCTAAAGAGAGGATCAGCGTCCACGTGCATGCAATAGGTAAAACTAGAAAGCACTCAGAGAGCGCAAACCTCCACCAAGCTAGCTTACATATTGCTGTTACATCTATAAGCAATAGTTCTAAGATAAAGTTACCATCATTATATGATTGCTTGACCCTGAAAACCCACATCTAGCGCTTAGAATCATGTTGATATAATTATTAGACAGTTATTGAGCAAAATTATTAACTAATGGTGGTTATCTGAATCCCCACCAGAATCTAATCATTGTTAAGTCGGGCCATTACCAACATCTTCTGAAAATGTCAGCAAATTCTGTCCAGTAGTTTTTGCGTAATCTTGCTAACAAACAGACAAACATACACCGGCAAAAACATAACCTCCTTGGCTGAGGTAATCAGTGGAAAATGAGCTTTAACAATGAAAATCTGTGTTGCTCAAACTCTCACATGGCTTTAAGTTGATTGGCATTCAGCAGTTTGAGTGGCGTACTCCCCCCCCCCCCCCCCCCCCCCCACAGTATTCCCAGAAAATCTACAGATGTGTCACTGAGGGCATCAGTAACTGTCCACACCTGTCTTTGCCTGTTCTCATGTCATTGTTTCGAAATTGTCTAAAAGTGAAAAACACACTGACTCCACATCTTGATGAAAATGTTCAACTTTTATGCAAACCTTTCTAGTATCAACTCTGTGTGTGATCAGCCCCTTAAGGAGACTAAGGCCACTTTATACAATGTTTTCACCAGAAACGTAAAGGTTTTTCCTTTGCGTTTTCAAAAAATGATCCACGTCCACACGGAGATGCGAGAAAGACTGAAAACACTGTAGTGTGCATGCCAGGCCAGTAGATGGCGGTGTGGGTTTGTTGAGAAACAGCGGTGTTACAACACACGTACAAAGAAGAAAAACTTTCACATACAACAATGGCGAAGACACAGGGGTTTCTTGTCTGGACAACAAATCTGTCTGCATAGTTTTGTCTGGATAACAGACCGAGCACAGCGAACAGCACGCATGTTGCTCGGTAGACGGACGAAACTGTTGTTGTTCCTGGTATGCGCGTGCAGCCTTCATGTGAAAGAATGCTGCACATGCGGTAACGTCAGCGTTTCACCCTAAATCTACATAAGGCCTCACTCCGATACATTTTCAAAACTCTCCACTCTGGACCCTGGTTTCAAAAGTTTGCAGATTCAGGCACTCCGAGTAGCGGTAAACAGGAGGCAAAAACGCAATTAAAACTCAAAACGGAGTCGTGTAAACAGGCCCTAAGCTCAGACCAGCAGTAAAGTCCACTGCTGGAAGACGTCTTTTTGTTCGGCACTGTTTTACAATAAAGCAAATGCATATGTGTTAATGTGCCTGAAGCAGTTGATCTGCACAATCAGTGCACACAGAAGGAGGAACACTGCTGCATCACTCCAAGACTGATTCACGCACATGAGAAATGAAGACAGGCCAGCGTGGTACGATACCGCAGATGAGCTACTGTTGCTCAAATTGATTAAGAAGTTTATGGTTCTGATAGAAAGATGTCAGATTACACAGTGCATCACAGTTTGTTGTGCATGAGGCTCTAAATCTCTGACCAGTGAGGGTGGTAGACGGTTATAATGTTTATCCTGATTGGTCGGTATATAGGCTGTAAATGTCTGCACAAATTTCACTATATGCCAATACCAATATTTAACTTTTTAGGCCAATATCTGCCAATGCTGATATCATACTGATAATATTGTGCATCCCTACTATAAATAATTAAGGGGGATCAATGGGAATTAATTGCTACAAATGATTTTACTAATCATCCCAATCCTTTCATTTTTTGTCAATTTTCTTATTGATTCTCATGGATTTTCCTTATGAAGAAGGTCCACATGCATTTTTTTGTGTCAACTATGGCAGACACTTTAGTCCTGATATTAAATAATGTGGTGTTTCAATAAATGTCGCAGCATGTCAATCAGACATAATATGTTTCACTTTTGGCATCATGTTGTGTAAGATTAAGACACACTTAAGACTACTTTTGTCTCCTATTAGTTGTTATTTCTTTACTCCTTTGTTGTTGTTCTTGTTGACTGCCTCACCTGAGAGAGTGATCTTATTAACTGCGAGAAAATGTTAAGCTTAAAGACAAATGATGATGATTCCTCAAACAATTGAAAACCAGTTCTCAGCTTAAATTGTTTGTCCATCCCCAGCCGAAATTTTATTGAAGTTTAGTTCTTTGCTCATGGCGTCTGGTTGACTCCACAGATGTCTGACCAACACCTTCTTTGCTCTGTTTTCAGGTTCATGGGAATCCAACAACACTGTGTGTGAGTCTGATACCCTGTGCGACCCAGCAGTCCTTGTTTCAGCCGCCAACTCTGAGCCACATATTCGAAACCGACGCCTGTCCCCTGGCTCAGGAAACTGTGGAGGAGGAGGAGGTGGAGGCTGTATCTCTGGAACTGACCAGCAGCCCCGTCAGCTCTCACCTGAGAGTGATCTCATCACACCCAGCCACACACACACCTTCAGCTACCGCAGGGAAAAAGAACGCAAAGGTCAGCAGCACAAAGGCCGCAGCCTTCGCCGGGAGAGCCAGAAGGCGGCCGGTCGCCCACAAAAGGTTAACCCGAAGGAGAGGTGGGTGGAGGACAGTCTGTCTCTGCTTAAGCCCCCACCTGCCTTCCCGGTGCAGGACAGCCCCGCCAAGCTGCAGCCTGCCGTCAGCTACGCCTCCAAGGTGAAGGCCGGAGCAGCAACCGGAGCGCTGGAGGAGGACCGCCCTGCCATCGGTGTTCTGCTGCAGAACCAGTGGGGCCTCAGTTTCATCAGTGAGGCCCGGCCCGCCTCAGAGAGCTCCAACACTTGCCCCACAGCCAACGCCCTCCCTACTCCACCCACAGAAGCCCAACAGACGCCAGACGAGACAGTCCTTCCCTCACAGCCTCCAGAAGAAACACCAACTCCAGTCACTACCTCTGTCAGCCCCGCCACACGCCCGGAAATGGACGAGAGCAATGGGAAGCTGCTGCTTAGCTGTCGCCATCTAGTGGAGGCTTTGAACTACCACAGTAGAGGTAAGACCTTAGATGGAGCTCTGAAAAAGGGATCCTAAGCTTCTTTGATATTTGCTCAAAAGTGTTTCATCCTCTAAGTCTCACCAAGCTCTTTTTTTCTCCACAGAATGGAGTATTCTCTCAAATAAACAGAAAAAAGGTATGTATTTTTGTGAACTACCGTGGATGTGTTATTCTGATTTTTGGGTTAGTTTTATCCTTGAACTTCCCATTTGATGAGGCTGTAGTTCTAAAAAGTGCATCATGGTTTTATCTTACCTGTAGCTCCCCCTCTGCAAATCATTCCCCACTCTCTCTCTAGCATTCAGCTCTACCCACTGTCTCATCAATTAAATAAAGGTATAAAAGCCCAAAATTGAACGTTGAATAAATGAAATAAATAATTGTAAAAGTACACACAGCAGGTCTGGGAGCTTTGGAGAAATGTAGTATTACTGCAGCTTCATTTAAACATTGGCATCTATCAGTTACTTCATCTAGGTGCACAGATCATAACTAAGTTATGCAAGTTAACTGGACCACTGTCCTTGTCCAAAGAAACAGAACTGATTTACAAAAAAAATTCCTGTTTTTGCAAGAGTAGATGGCAATATCTGTCCTTAACCCAAAAACTGTCAGCAAAGCCGGCTCTTGAGCATCATAACACCAAACTTTGGTGAAGTCCTGCAAGCTAATGCGCAGCTGCTGAGGTCTTAAAAAACTGCCATCCTTGCCACCCACAGTGTTAAAAATTTAGCAAAATTTGTAGCCTGTCACCCTGAGTAGGGTGCCAAAGAGTTATTTGGGTACCTCCTCCTCATTTGACTGTGGAAGCACTTGTTATTGTTTACTGTAGCACGTTGAACTGACCTGCACTGCTTGATGGAAACTTAAAATTTACTTTTTTCTTTACTGCTGGCAAGTAACCCAGTCTCAGTTTCAGTGACAATTAAGGCTTCCTACAATAATAATGAATAAACTAAACTTAATACTCCACATACCATATTGTGCTTTTGTCCACGTTTTGTCATGTGTGTTAAATAGGGATGGGAATCAAAAAACAAATCCAGACAATCAATAAAGACTCCCTCACAGAATATATATCAGTCTTTTGGCTTATCAGTTCCTTCCAATTTGTTCTGTATGCTTTTCAATTCAAGAATTCCTCTTTGGAGGAAATCAGCAGAGATGATGATGCTCAACAAAAGTAAAAAATCACAGCAGGCAGGGCAAAAGTGGTCAAAATTTTGTCTTAATTTTTTGACAAGAACATATTTACAGAAAAAAAGAATTGTACTGATAAGCAGAACTGTTTATGGCATTGGTATCAATAAAATCTTATCAGTTCCCATCCTTTGTGGTAAATGTCTCAAAGTAAGTTATGTTTTGGCTTCAGGAGGTTCAAACCACTGCCTCAAACCTGTGTCAAACTGCTGTCATATGTGACACTTTTTATACATGTTTATTTTCTCACGTTCACTTTTGCAAAATGTCAAAGTGATCAAGCCTTAGAGTCCAATAAAGTCACATACTGGATTAGAGGTAAAATCAATAAGTAATTGTGATCTTAATATCAATTAACATAATTCTGACCTCTCTCTGGAACTCTCTCCCCCCTCATTTACAAAACTTCTCCACCTTCAAATCACTTGTTAAGACTCAACTTTTTTAATAGGCTTTTAATGTGTGATTGTGCTAAGTATGTGTCTGTGTATGTTTGTGTATGAGTGTGTGTATTTTTGTGTAATTTAAGTTGTGATAATGTGTCCTTTGATGCTGTAACTCGGTTTAATTGTTTATTATGTGTTCAGTGTCTTTAAATGTCTTAAAAGCACTCTATAGATAAATGTGTAACTATTATCTTGGTTTTTGATAAAATGGAGAAACTCTCATGTCTGATTCAATGTCAGTCCCACAAAGACGGTAATGGCAGCCATTTTACAGAATTGATTGTACAGAGATTTACTGGATCAGAGCAGAACATGCTTGTTTACAATGAGGCCCTTGGATATATATTATATATATATATATTTATATATATAAATATTTGACCAATTCTTGTTTTTCAGTTCCAAAAAAGGTGGTGTGGTACAAGGACGCCCTGGAGCAGCCAGCCTAGCAGTGTGAGAAACCCAAAGCAAACATCAACACAGATACAACACTCACCTACATGCACATAAAAACACACAAAGACGGGCTTTTGTGTCCCGCTCACACACAAACACACACTGCACTCAGGATGATGTCTTCACACAAAGCCACATTGAGACACTTTGGACTAACTCCTTTGAGATCTTACAGCAATGGACTTTTTTAACGCCTTACAGAAAGCCTGCCTTAATTAATCAGACCTGTTTTTTCATGGCCTCCTCACCATTTTAGCTTCTATGTTTAGAGCTGGTATTTTTCTTTTCTTCTTTTAAAACAATCGGAGGAGCTGTAATTTAATTTCCCCTTTGCTGCAGTTTTTATCAAAGTTTATCTGTCCTCTGTAAAGCGAGCGGTCAATCAAGCACTTTGTTAAGAAGAATCTGTTGTGACCAATCTTTGTGTGCAAGAAACCCTCATCTGAGATTTTCCCCGTGTTTCTTAAATAAGATCAGAGGATGGTCTGTCTCATACCTGCTTGAGTTTTTATGGTTAATGAATGCAGAGGACGTGTGTTTCTTCGTGTCTTCAGTTTACAGAGGGGTGTAGTCAAAGGCACAGTGGATTTCACCCTGGATTTACCCCGTCAGATGTTAATGCTGTGTTCCTGTTTTTTGTTTTTATTTGGTTCTTTTTTGGGTGAATGTTACTCATGGTTCATGAGGGATCTCACCATGTTCAGTATGATAATTTTTGAAAAGAAAATTTATTGAATAAAAAATTTACACTGGAGTAAGAGGAGGAATGTAAGAGAACAGTATTGCTTAATAAAAATGAATAAACTTGTACAGTTCTCCTGAAGTCTTTTCACATTAATATTTTAATTTTTCATTCACAGATGGGAAAGTCTGTTCCTGCCTTCATATTTAATTGTGGTTATAAACAACTGATATACAAGCCTCAATCCCAATGAAGTTGCAATGTGTTGTAAAATATTAATTAAAAGGAAACTTAAATGTCGAGACTATTTGACCAAACAAAAAACCTTAGCCACAGTCAGGGGCTGCTACCAGGATATACAATTGAATCTATCATCATGGCCAACACCAACTGGCCATGTACCAATACAGCCTTTACAATCTACACACACTTATACCAATAACTTGTATGTAAAAGAAATAAAAAGGCTTAAAGTTAGACACTAAACAGAGGTAAAAAAAAAAAAAAACAACAAAAAACGGAGTGCTTCTGCCGGTCAGCAGCACTGAAGAGTAATTGCCTCACCTTCCATTTATGAATTTCTATATGCTGTCGTCCAATACACCACCTACTGTGGCAGCCAGTAGGTGGTGGTGATTAAATTAAGAGTGTGCTTAGCAAATTTACTTGACCACTTGTCATAAAAATGACAAATTTACATATTTTAGAAATCTTTCAGAAAGTGAACCTATTATTGGATGTACATGTTGAATAAGCATGAGGAATTTCATACTGAATTCCCCTTATGGACATTGATCAAGAAATTATAATGTGCTTTACTATTTTTTCTTTTGTAAAATAGTAACTTTGAATATTCATGGATAATAGTAATAATAGCATTAAAACATTTCTGGTAAAGAGTTTTTACATACTGGTGTATTTATCGTCACAATAACATCAACTATTTCTGTATCTCTGTGTGTGTGTACATAAAAATATATAAAATATATATATATGTAGATAGATAGATAGCTATACAGATATATATATATATATACATATATATATATAGATATATATAGATATAGATATGTTTTAATTATGTATGTAACATTTTTGAACCTCTTAGGATATAATTAATTCTGTATAAACAGCTATTGACTTTACAAAAGCAAAGAAATGTTTGTGTATGCATACATGAACATGTTGCATTGTTAGTTCACATGTTAACATATAATGATTCCCATTGTTAACTATTGCTAAGAAGGAGGTCTGGGTCTTTTTTTTAAATCACTTTATTTTCTACTACCCAACAGTAGCCAAATGAAGAGAAAATGCATGTTTTCCGTTTTTTCATGCTGAAAACTATATTTACTTAAATGACCCAATATGATTTTAAAACCTGTAAATTTTTATCTAGTGAAATTTAATATATTTCCCAGACCAGGGTACAGCAATCCTTTGACGCCAGAAAAGATCCAAACAACATAGTTTATAGATTCTGTGATGCTTTTGTTGACTATAATCCTGTCAAGAGCAAAATTACCTCAGATTACCTTACAGATGGTAAGACACTTTGAACCCAAAAATAAAACTCCCCCAAAAAACTTCCCTCTTTATTATAACAGATCTAACTCTGCAGGTAAAAAGTAAAAAGGTAGATAATGCAGTGGTTACTTTCACACTGTTTATGTCTAAGGCAAAGCTAACATCTATGTTTAATGTCTGATTTCTGCTGTGATGGAAAAAGCCAAATATGAGACTCACGTTAACCTCATGTGATCCATGAGTCTTCCAGCTACGTCACCTGAACATCTCCCAGCCTGCTGAAGCGATCATGGCCCTGTTGTTGATGCAGAACCTGCAGCACAGAATGAACCAACAGTCACCTGGACTGAACCCAGGACACGATGTTCCTGGTTCACTGGAAGTGAGGTCTGTTTAAGGAGCTAAACTGAGACAAGGGTTTATTTCACACCTGTGTGCATTACAGATTGATCAGAATTTTTTTTCTTTTTTCTCAGGCTCCTATTATAAAATTGTGGTAGAGTGAAGTACATGAGAAATACCTTATTCCATAACTTATGTTGATTTTTTTGTGTACCATTTTTTGTTAGTGCTAATTTGCATTTTAAACAGCATCCTAAATGAACAAAAAGGAAAAATGCTAAAAGTCAATTATGAAGTGAAAAATGACCTATAGTCCAGTACCAAAATGTTTTCCCGTCTTGACTGATCCCCAAAAGTCATGTTTTGGCAAATTTTTTAACTCATTAAACTGACAGTCAAATGTTAGCATGTCAGTTTTTTCAAAATCTGACCAGAGGATAAATCTTTCAAAATGGTCCTATTAGGTGCAAAACCATCAAAAATCATGCACCAACATGTTTCGCTGCCCAAATAATGACCCAAAAGTCACTTTTTGGCATATTTGTTGTCACCATGAAAACAAAAAAAAAAGTCACATATTAGCATGTCAATTTTTTCGAAAAGGAAAATGCACAAAATGAACTTGTTAGGTGCAAAATCATCAAAAATCATGCACCAACATGTTTCCCTGTCCAAAAAATACCCCAAAGTCCCTGTTTGGAATATATTTTGTCACCGTGGAAACTAAAAAAAAAGGCATATGTTAGCATGTTGACTTTTTCAAAGTCTGACCCAGAAGATAATTGTGGCCTCATTATGTGCAAAACCATCAAAAATTATCCACCAACATGTTTCCCTGCTAGAAAAATTATACCCCAAAACTCACTTTTTGGAATATTTTTGTTGCAATAAAAACTAAAAAAAGTCATATGTTAGCATGTCGATTTTCAAAATCTCAAAAATGCACAGAAGTGGCAAAACCAAAAAAAATCATGCACCAACATGTTTTTCAGCCTGAAAAAATACCCCAAAAGCCACTTTTTGGAGTATTTTTTTGTCACCATGAAAACAATAAAAAAGTCTTGTTGTGTGTTAGCATGTCGATTTTTTCAAAATCTGACCCAGAAGATAATTGTGCAAAAGTGGCCTCATTAAGAGCAAAACCATCAAAAATCATGCACCAACATGTTTCCCTTCCAACAAAAATGCCCAAAATTGCCCCAAAAGTCACCTTTTGGAATATTATTTGTTGCAATGAAAACAAAACAGAAAAAAGTCATGTGTTAGCGTGTCCATTTTTTTCAAAATCTGACCCAAAATAAAAATGCGCAAAACTGGCCCCCATAACTGCAAAACCATCAGAAATCATGCACCAACATGTTTCCCTTCCAACAAAATGCCCCAACAGTCACTGTTTGGCATATTTCATGGCATGACCCAAAAGAAAAATGTGCAAAAGTGACCTCGTTAGATGCAAAACCATCAAAAATCATGCACCAACATGTTTCCCTGCACAGTAAATACCCCAAAAGTCAAGATTTGGAATATTTTTTGTTGCCATGAAAACTAAAAAAAAGTCATGTCGATTTTATTCAAAATCTGATCCAAAAGAAAAATGTGCAAAAGTGGCCCAGTTGCTGCAAAACCATCAAAAATCATGCAACATGTTTCCCTGCCAACAAAATGCCCCAACAGTCACTGTATGTAGTATATTTTGTCGCCATGAAAACTAAAAAAAAAAGTCATGTGTTAGCATGTCGATTTCTTCAAAATCTGACCTAAAAGAAATTGTGCAAAAGTGGCCCCCATAGCTGCAAAATGATCAAAAATCATGCTGCCTGAATAATGCCCAAAAGTCACTTTTTGTAATATATTTTGTCATCATTAAAACAAACAAAAAGTCATACTATAGTATGTCCATTTTTTCAAAATCTGATCCAAAAGAGAAATCCCAGAAAATGATCTTGTTAGGTACAAATCCATGAAAAGTCATGCACCAACATGTTTCACTGAAAAATGCCCCAAAAGTCACTTTTTGGAATTTTTGTTGCCATGAAAACTCAAAAAAAAAAGAGTCATGTAAATTTCTTCAAAATCTTACCCAGAGGAAAAATGAATTGGATCAAGATTACCTGATAGGTCTGGAATGGAAATATCAAAAATAAATACTAACTCAGGAAGGCTGCAGTCACCAGATAATATAGCCACAAGTTTAACCCCAACACCACTCAGTCTTGTGGTTGGCATAGATATATATAAAAAAACCCCACACACACACACAAATATATATATATATATATATATATATATATATATATATATATATATATATACACACACATGCATGTGAGCAGGCCAGGCTTATTTCAACTCCATCTACTGGTTATCACAACACTCTTCAGATGAAGTCACAAGAAAGAAAGAAAGATCAAAATATTTTAATGCAGAAAAAAAACATATTTACACAATATTTTCTTAACCAAGATAAATGTTTTGAAGTACATCAATCAGAAGAATGTGATGTATTTCCCAGCCCGAGGTAAACAGACACTAAATAAGATCCCAATAACAAAACTCTTACTTTACATGATCTATCTGTGGATCATGATCTTGTGGACAGCAATATTCCCTTAAATGTAAAACGCAAGTCTGAGTTTTGAACAAAAAACCCTCCCCAAAATGCTTTTTGAGTCCAACATTGATTTAGGGCAGAATGGAAGTTTTTATCCGTCTTTATTGTCCAGAAACAGCAGCGACCCCTTGATGTGTCAGTCTCTCCACATCACCTCTACTTCATCTGTCCTGAACCTGCAACAGCAGAAATATCAACAGTTAATATTCACACATCAGATGGGTCACAACATTCAACATGTTGAGGGTAATATTGGCAGAATGAAAAAATGCATTATAATGGTTTACTTCATCATTGAATGTCCACTTTTATAACTCAAAAGTGTCATTTATTAGAGAATAAAATGTTGTGTTTGTTCCTTCATGTCTGTCTGACACACAGAGAGACTGTCACCAAACAAGGAGCAGGTCAATTAAAAAAAAAAAAAAGGGACATAGAAAAATATCTGTATCTGTAATACGATATCAGTATCTGCAGTTCATTTTGAAAGGGGAGAAATGCCTGACTGAAATAATGTTTCCAAACTTGTTCTGAGGAGTATGTATGTATAAATGTAAATACAGATAAATACATAAAGTAGTAGTATATTGAGTCTACCTTTGTGTGATCCATGAGTCTTCGAGCTCAGTCACCTGACCCGACCTGAACATCTCCCAGCCTGCTTGAGCGATCATGGCCCCGTTGTCGATGCAGAACCTGCAGCACAGAATAAACCAACAGTCACCTGGACTGAACCTGAGACACAGTGTTCCTGGTTCACTGGGACTTAAGACTGTTTGAGGACTTAATCACAGAGACAATAATTTTACTTCTCCTCCTCTGTTTATATGAGAGACAGATCAGAGGGCAATTTACACACAGTACAGTAATGTCCAGTAATGACGAGATAGCCTTTTGTCGTATCTTTTGTGTTAAGAATCATATTTTTGCGTTATTTCTCTTGATGTGATGTGTGCATCTGGTGCTTTTAAAAAGCATTCATAAACTGGGAATGTAATAAAATTAAAATTCTGGGAAAAAATATACACAGCATGATTAAAATATTTTGGGATATGTATACCTAAAGAATGTAAAGTCATGAACCTGGGAAACATAAATGATTTGTGTCTTAGACAGGGATAGATATTTAACTAAAATATTACTGATTACATGCAAGAAGGTAATAAGAAACTGGTGCAAGATTGAACCCCCTTCTGTAAACCAGTGGCTAGAAATCATAAGAGAGATCTATAATATGGAAAGAATGACCTATCAGTTTAGACTAAAGGGGGATGTTTTCATGAAAAAATGGGAAAAATTGACAATTTATGACACAATGGAAGATACCTAGGAATTACTGATATTTTAATTCAAGAAACTGACCCTATACACACTGCTTTGACTATGGATGCTGGTAAACATGATGGTTTTGTTCTCTATCTTTTGTTTAACACATCTATGTCTGATGTGGAAGATAAATAACTCAATATAAACTGTTCTTAAAAATTAAAGTATCAAAAAAAAAACATTCATAACATGGTAAAAGATAAGAACAGAGAAGATGGAGATCTCTGTCAGCTTCAGTTCAGTGAGCAGCTGGTTGGTTTTTGTGAAAAGTATGACAGTCATATTTGTCATATTTCAGCATTATATCCAAAGTTTGCTCCTGAATCATCCTTCGATTTAAATACACTCCTATTCAAATTTTAAGCCCAGTTTTAAAATTGCAAGAATTTACATTTTGCACTGTTGGATCTTAAGAAGCTTCTAAGTAGAGCCTCAAAATGCAAAAAGAAGAAATGGGAGTGAGACAAACAAACATTTGAGTAAGCAATTTATTGCAAACAACCATTAAACTGAAATGGGCTGTTCATCAGCTGATCAAAAGTTTAAGACCATAACTCAAAAAAAACCCAAACCCCCTAAAATAGAAATACATTTTTTAAAAAAGGACACAGTAATGAGTAGCTGCGCCAGTCTTGATCACCTCAAAATTTGTTTTGGCATGCTTGATGCCAGTGTTTCCAGCAGGCTAGTGGGAATGTTGCTCCAAGTGGTGAAGATGGCTTCACGGAGGGCATCCACTGTCTGGAACTGATGTCCATTTTTGTAAACGTCCCTTGTCATCCATCCCCAAATGTTCCCATTTGGACTTGGATCAGGGGAACACGCAGGATGGTCCAAAAGAGTGACATTATTCCTCTGGAAGAAGCCCTATGTCAGGCGGGCATTGTGAACTGCCGCGCTGTCCTGTTGAAAAACCCAGTCATTCCCACACAGACCAGGGCCCTCCGTCATTACCACACAGACCAGGGCCCTCCGTCATTACCACACAGACCAGGGCCCTCCGTCATTACCACACAGACCAGGGCCCTCCGTCACCACCACACAGACCAGGGCCCTCAGTTATTACCACACAGACCAGGGCCCTCAGTCATTACCACACAGGCAAGGGCCCTCAGTCATACCCCACAGACGAGGGCCCTCGGTCATCACCACAGAGATGAGGGCCCTCAGTCATTACTACACAGATGAGGGCCCTCAGTCATCACCACACAGACCAGGGCCCTCAGTCATTACCACACAGACCAGGGCCCTCAGTCATTACCACACAGACCAGGGCCCTCAGTCATTACTACACAGACCAGGGCCCTCAGTCATTACCACACAGACCAGGGCCCTCAGTTATTACCACACAGACCAGGGCCCTCAGTCATTAACCCACAGGCTAGGGCCCTCAGTCATACCCCACAGACGAGGGCCCTCAGTCATCACCACACAGACCAGGGCCCTCAGTCATTACCACACAGGCGAGGGTCCACAGTCATTACCACACAGACCAGGGCCCTCAGTCATGAGGGATGCCCTGCAACATCTCCACATAGCCAGTTGCCGATTGATGCCCCTGCACAGCCTGAAGCTCCGTTGTTCCACTGAAGGAAAAAGCAGTCCAGATCATGATGGCGTCCCCTCCGCTGTGCCATGTAGAAACATCTCAGGTGGATCTCCTTGACGTGACAATAACGTTGGAAGCCATCAGGACCGTCAAGGTTAAATTTTTCCTCATCAGAGAATAAAACACTTTTTCTCCTTTCAGTGTCCCATGTTTGGTGCTCTCGTCCAAATGGGCAATTTTGTGGCGTTGAAGGAGACAAGATGTTTTTTGTTCTTAAACCCCTCTCTGGCAGATACCGTCTGATGGTTATTGGACTGCAGTCAGCACCAGTAACAACCTTAATTCGGGCCGAGGATTGTCCCATGTCTTGACAGACAGCCAATCGGTTCCTCCGGCTCAGGGCCGGTGAAATTTTTGGGTCTACCACTTGACTTTTTTGTTCTGTAACCCTCGGGATCTTTTAAGAAGTTTAAAATGTCTTACTGTGTCCAACCTCAGCAGCAATGGCGCGCTGTGAGAGGTCTTGCTTATGCAGCTAAACAATCTGACTGCGTTCAAAAAGAGAAAGCTTTTTTGCCTAATCCATCAGGAGGTCATGACAGTGTGAATACCTGACAGAAAATGACATTGAATCCACATTTTCATTAAGAGTTTCGCTTTTAAAGGCTATGGTCTTAAACTTTTGATCAGCTGATGAACAGACTATTTCAGTTTAATGGTTGTTTGCAATAAATTGCTTACTCAAATTTTTTCTCTGTCTCACTCTCATTTCTTCTTTTTGCATTTGAAGCTTTACTTAGAACCTCCTTAAGATCCAGCAGTGCAAAATGTAAATTCTTGCAATTTTTCAACTGTTCTTAAAATTTTGATCAGGAGTGTATGTGCTCTTAACCGATCCTTCGTTGCACCTCGCCCTCCATGGTAACTATTTACTATGTTAAGACAAAATCGCTGAACACACTGCTGAAGTAAAGGCAGCACAGATGACGAGTTGGAGGGCAGGTTCGATGTTAAAGTTCTGATTTATTTCTAATGTCTTTAACAAAGAATTGTGTAACACCTGAGTCTTAACATCTGGCTGTAAACCAACTTCCAATGAACAAGTCTTTCTTCTACTGATGACATTTAAACGTTAATGACTGTAGGTGTGGATCAACAGGTTTACCTTTCATCCGTGGCAAACAGTTTGGCTCCTCTCTCCTTACACATCACCCCCATCATCTCCTGGAGACGAATGTTACCTAAACAGGAAACAGATGAACAAATCAGCTCCAGGATGGAAGAGACAGGTCTTTACATGAACATACTGATGTGAGGCTTGAAAGACAGCCAGGATGACTTCATTTTATTAAACTACAGGAAAACAAACCAATGGGACTCAATTCAAATTTATGTTTTAACATATAAACAATAAAGATGGGAGTATTAATACAGCTGTATATACTTTGATATTTACTTAATGCTTTTTGGGAAAAGGCAAAATGATCTGCTCCAGTGTTAATCTTGTTGTCTAATTATTTTCGTCATAGTTTTCGTCAACAACCTTGTTTCCCCTGATGAAAACCAGACAGTAACTAATAAAGACAAGTGCACATGGACAAAAACTAAAACTAAATTAACTGACATTTTCATCAACAGATAAAAACTAGACTAAAATGTTTGACAGAGACTTAATCCAATCAGACCTAATTTGGTCATGTGGAAAGTAGGGACAAGTTAGGAATATATCCAATCACAGCTACTTTGGTTTAGTGGAAAGGTTGGATGAGTTAAGAGGGACATCCAATCACAACTGCCTTAGCTGGAGGAATAAGTTGTGGAGCGATCCAATCAGAGCTGCTCTCTTTATAAATTGATATATTCATGCAGAGCAGGTTCACTGTTTTGTTGTCAGTTCTGGTATTGTAACTGAGATGCTCTGCCAGGTAGCCTAAATAAAGGTGACTGCACTTCACAAAAAAGTTACATTTGTTTCTGTTAATTTATACACTCAAACTTTACTATCATTCAGTAAAGGGTTATTAGATGTTTCATTTTATCCGAGTGTAAAACATGACTTCAGAAATTCATGGAAACATAAAAAAATGCTTTACACTTTACACTTCATATTCTAGTCAACTAAATTAACAGTAGATTTTGTCAACTAAAATGTTGTGAAATTTCATCAACTGAAACTAGACTAAAATTAAAACAATTTAGATGACTTAATTATGACTAAAACTAAAAGATATTTTAGGCAAAAGACTATAACTAAAACTAAATTAAAAAGTGCTGTAAAAATTTTACACTGATCTGCTCTGTAACATCGAGAGCTCAGCCTTTAACCATGAGGGTCCTACAGCACCTTTCATCGAAAAAAATTAAGACAGCTTTAAAGCAATACTTTCTATATACATCAATATAGGAATCAATAAGCAAGAAAAATGTATCTGTATCATATCAAGTAAAAACGTTTGGTATCACTCATCACTTACAAATAATTGGATGGATGTATCTGATATTTTAAATCCCACTGAGAATTCACAAAGATGAAAATATATGTCATGAGAAACTTTTCATTTCTCTGAAAGTAAAATATGGACTACAGGACATTTTCCTTTACAAGACAAATACTCCTCTTTGTTGCTGTTTTCTGGTGTAACATTCCTCTGCAGTTCATCAGTTATCAGACCAAGGAATGACAATATTTGTGTTCTTTCAGTGAAGCATTCCCTCCACATGGTCTTTTACAGAACACCAATGAAGTGTGTGTTATTCTGATTTCACAACTGTATAAAATGTTGAAACTTATCTCTGTCCCTACTGTACTGTGTCATATCTCTGTATGACTGATGAAGTTGCAAAATGGCTGCACTACAAAAATCACATTCTCACTGCTGAGGACATTTACTGCAGAAATTTCTCATGGCTGTGACAAGCTACAGTAAACATGTAAAAAGACAAATAGCCAAAATAAAATGTTCTGAGCTAACAATGATGTACTCACAGCCAACACCCCCAACAATGAGGACTTCCTGGGAGCCGCAGTGAGCCATGGCTCTCTCTGTGATCTCCACCAGCATAGAAAACAGTGTCTCCTACAGGAAGGGAGGCATTATATAATAGTACATACAAATGAAATCAAAATACAGCAAGTGTTTCAGTACTGTGTTATTTGAGAATAGAAAAGTCATCAAGCTGAATTTTAAACTTTAATAAAGTTTTTAGTGTAATAAAACCGCATCTGCACCCATTATTAAGCACTGAGACGAGTTCTCCGGCCTTTTAGATTTTTACCACTCCTAATGTCCTTATTTTTTACAGATTAAAACTAGTTCTGTAACACAATGCAAATGATAACATTATATTTAATATTATTAACTAACTAATATTAATTAACAAATATTTGTGTTTAATTTGCTAAAGATGTGATTCTGTGGCAGGTAACTCTCACTTTTTTATATTTCAATCTAAACATGAGATCATGAGGACTTCGAAATTTACACTGTCTTCAAAAACTATGTGAAAATATTTAGACTAAGATGTTTACAGTTTGTTCAGTTATTCTATTTATTTACTTATTGTTTTTTGTTATCCTGATTATTTTTGATAAATGGCTTTGCATTATGTTTAATTTTTATTATGCCTGTAATGATTTATGATGACTTATGTGTATAAGAAAGGTCTATAATTGTTGCAGCTGGAGTGTAAGACAAGAAAGAAATGACGGACTTTTGGAAGAGAAAATTTTAGAAAATTATATAAAAATGTTGACTTGTTATGTTATATTGTTATGTAATGTTATACACACGTGGACAAAATTGTTGGCACCCTTCTGTTAAGAAGGAAAAACCCACAGTGGTCACTGAAATAACTTGAAACTGACAAAAGTAATAATAAATAAAAAAATTACTGAAAATTAACTAATGAAAATCAGACCTTGCTTTTGAATTGTGGTTCAACAGAATTATTAAAAAATAATAATAATAATAATGAAACTGGCCTGGACAAAAATGATGGTACCCTTAACCTTTTGAGGCAATCACTGCAATCAGCCGATTTCTGTAACTCTCAATGAGACTTCTGCACCTGTCCACAGGTATTTTGGCCCACTCCTCATGAGCAAACTGCTCCAGCTGTCTCAGGTTTGAAGGGTGTCTTCTCCAGACTGCATGTTTCAGCTCCTTCCACAAATGTTCAATAGGATTTAGATCAGGGCTCATAGAAGGCCACTTCAGAATTGTCCAATGTTTTGTTCTTAGCCATTCTTGGGTGTTTTTAGCTGTGTGTTTTGGGCCATTATTTTGTTGGAGGACCCATGACCTGTGAATGAGACCAAGCTTTCTGACACTGGGCAGCACATTTCACTCCAGAATGCCTTGATAGTCTTGAGATTTCATTGTACCCTGCACTGATTCAAGAACCCTGTGCCAGATGCAGCAAAGCAGCCCCAGAACATAACTGAGCCTCCTCCATGTTTCACAGTAGGTACAGTGTTCTTTTCTTTGTATGCTTCATTTTTGCGTCTGTGAACATAGAGCTGATGTGACTTGCCAAAAAGGTCCAGTTTTGTCTCATCTGTCCAAAGGACATTCTCCCAGAAGCTTTGTGGCTTGTCAATATGCATTTTGGCAAATTCCAGTCTCGTTTTTTTATGATTTGCTTTCAACAGTGATGTCCTCCTCAGTCGTCTTTCATTAAGTCCACTTTGGCTCAAACAGTGACAGATGGTTGCAATCTGATACTGATGTACCTTGACCTTGGAGTTCTCTTTTAGTCTCTTTGGAAGTTGTTCTGGGCTCTTTGGTAACCATTTGTATAATTCGTCTCTTCCATTGTCATCAATTTTCCTCTGGCGACCATGTCCAGGTTGGCTATAGTCTCATGGACCTTAAACTTCTGAATAATATGTGCAGCTGTAGTCACAGGAACATCAAGCTGCTTGGAGATGGTCTTATAGCCTTTACCTTTAACATGCTTGTCTATAATTTTCTTTCTAATCTTCTGAGACAACTCTCTCCTTAGCATTTTTGTCCAGGCCAGTTTCATTATTTTGTTTTTAAAATGATTCTGTTGAACCACAATTCAAAAGCAATGTCTGATTTTTATTAGTTAATTTTCAGTAAATTTTTATTTATTATCACTTTTGTCAGTTTCAGGTTATTTCAGTGACCATTGTGGGTTTTTGTTTCTTTAACAAAAGGGTACCAACAATTTTGTATATGTGTGTATGTGCTTTGTAATGTTATGATTGTGAATGTAGTGATTCCGTCAATTGAGGAGAACCCAATCAAGTGCCTTGGGAAGTGGTTTGACGACTCACTTACTGACAAGAACAACACCACCGGTACAGAAAAGCAGACGGAGGCATGGTTGAGGAGGATCGAAAAATCAGGGCTCCCGGGGAAGTTTAAAGCATGGCTCTATCAACATGGACTGTTGCCAAGGCTCTTGTGGCTGTTGACTGTGTATGAAGACCCAATGACGTGTGTAGAAGGAGTGGAGAGGAAGATCAACAAATACCTTTAAAAGTAGTTGGGAATCCCTCCCAGTTTCACGGCTGTAGGCCTCTATATAAGATCAGGGCAGCTCCAACTTCCTTTGTCATCCATGGTTGAGGAATTCGAAGTTGCCAAGTGCAGAGACGAATGACATACAGAGACTCCCAGGATGTTCAAGTCAGACATGCAGGCGTCATCACAAGATCAGGGCGCAAGTGGGCAGCTAACTCATCTGTTGCAAAAGCCGAGAGCACGCTGAAGATACGTGATATCATTGGGGCACCATGCACAGGAAGACGAGGTCTTGGAACCTCCCATTTCCAACAGTGGACGAAGGAACCAGAGACAGGAGAGCCATGGTCCAAGAGGAGGTACAGAACTTGGAGGAGGAAGGACAAAGGTCAAGGGCAGTGGGGCTAGCTTCCCAAGGAGCCTAGACTAATTGGGACCTCCCCAAGGGGAAAATCACGTGGGCAGACCTATGGAGACTGGAGCCATTCCATATCTCCTTCCTGCTGATATCAGTATATGACACCCTCCCAACCCCAGCAAACTTGCACAAGTGGGGCATGCGAGAGGACCCATTGTGCAAGCTCTGTGCCCTGGTGTAAAACAGCACTCACCCAAGGAAGGTACAGGTGCGCCATGACAAGGTGCTCATCACACCTGCTGACACCTTAGAGCAGGAAAGAAAGAAGAAATGCCAACCACTCCAAAAAACAACAACAATCCAGTTTGTAAGGGAGGGGGAAAAGCCAAAACACACCACAACAACAAGAACCAGTCTGCTACAAAATGCCCAATTGTGGGAAATGAAGGTTGACCTGGGAGCAAGACTGCAGTTCCCCCAGACTGGCCAGACAACCCTGAGGCCGGATGTGGTGTTGTGGTACAGTCCCATGGGAAGAAGGGTGTGAACGGGCTTTTGAAAGAAAAGATCCAAATACCAGGACCTTCTACATGACTGCAGGGGGAAAGGATGGCAAGCTTGGCTCTTTCCAGTTGAGGTCGGATGTAGAGGATTCCCTGCCCAGTCATTGTGAAGAATGCTCACAGCCACTGGAATTACAGGAAGAGAGAGAAAGGCAGCAGCTCACAGGATGGGGGAGGCAGCCGGAAGGGCCTCTTGCCGGTTATGGAGCAGGAGAGAGGAGTTAAGCTGGAAGCCAGGAGGAAGAGATGGGCAGTCACTTGGCCACCACTGCCGACCCACCACCGGGAGGGTGTTGTGGTTAAGGGTCAAAACATCTTCAGACGTCTGTGTTAACTAAATTTAAATAAAAAAATAATTTCTAAACAAAAAAATATATATTTAGGCTACTAAACTCAAAATGTTTTTTTCTTCACATTAAGGCATTTGGACTAGCCTCCACAAAGGAGGAAAGTTCTCAACAGGTTTTGATAATATTTTCAGGAAATGTTTGTCATGGTACAAGGAAGAAGAAAATACATTTTGGTGGTGGCCCATATCTGAATGCAGATTCAGGCATTTTTCTAAGGATTTGTTAACATTGCAAAGACAGGGCAGTCTTTTACATTCTCAGTCATAACCCAATAAGTTCTCCACAGACTTTGAAGACATTTTCAGGGCATGTTGGACATGGTACAAGGGAGAAGTGATTAGATTTTGGTGGTAATCTGCATTCAGATGCAGTTCCAGGAATTAATTTAAGATCGCAAGATAGGACAGTTATTCAAGCTTTATCTAATAACTTAATAAGTTTGTAGACGATTGTCATGAAATTTTCTGGAAATGTTGGTCATGGCACAGGGGCAAACTGTTCAGAATTTGGTGGTAATCCGAATCTGGATGTGGATCCAGGAATTTTTTTCAAGGATAAGATAAAGTTAGATTATTAAGTTTTCCACAGTTTCACTTTTTACTCAATAACTTTTTTACCTATTTGATGAAATGTTAAGGAAATGTTTTACAGAGCACAGGGGAGGGGTAATGAGGTTTTGGTGAAAGATGTGAATCCAGGAATTTTTCAAAGATTTGTTAACACAGAAGTTAGGGAAGTTTTCCACATTTTTGACAATAACTCGATCACAATGCTGAAAATGCCTTGGAGGAGGTTTGTGCTCTTCTCAGTTGGTAATTGGTTATGTTGCACCCCCGAGGAGTTTAATGTAGAGTTGTAATCTAATTACAGAAGGGATTTTTTAACTCACGTATATATAATAGGGATGTAACCTCTTTCAGCTACGTATTTCATCTGTAGATGGTTCTCTGACTGCACAGTTAGTCCATGTGGGGCAGCACTTTTAACACATGGTTGTTTCTGTGTTTTTGTACCTGAAGAGAGAAGCACAAATCCTCTGCTGTGCACTGACCAGCGCTCAGCATCTTATGAGCAGCCTCCTATGGTTGAAAAAGAAGCAAAAACAAACTGATAGGACTGTCACTCAAAATGATAGTCAACAATTAAACATACAACTGTAGTCCAGACAGTCCTTCCTAATTAAACACATCCTCGTTGTACAAAAAGACAATTTAATTTATAAAATGTCAGGATTAAGGCACTTGTAAATACAACTTTTTTAAAATGACAAAATCAAACTCACCTCAATGTATGACAAGATCCCAGAAAAGGACACATCCATTCCTTTTACTGTATAAGGTAGCTCCACATACTGACTCCCTCTATCAGCATGGAGGAAAAGTGTGAAGTTATTAGTTATGTCTGAACAAAAATGTAATGTAATTTGCATATTTGAAAACCTGGGATTCTTTTTTACCATTACTTTACTCACTTTTTGGCCATCTGCTCGATGTTGTATCCTGGGCTAGGGTCATTGGAGATCTGAGTGGAGAAATATTTTAAGACAATCTTTCAACAGACTTTACTCTGTTTATCTGTTTTAGAAGGACTGTGATGGCACACACCTTAATAACTCTGGCAAATCTGTCCAAACAGTTTCCAACTGCGATGTCGATGGTCTCACCAAATATTCTGTAACGCCGCTCTGAGTATGCAATAACCTGCACAGGAGGCACAAAAAAACTACTTGACATAAATGCTTTAAGGTACAATATGCAACATTCTGAGCACTAACAGCACATATCAAGTCTATATCTAGATAGAAATAAGTAAAATGATGAAGACAGTGAAGTCAAAGTCTCTCTGGATTTGATGGTGTCAACTCTATGTCACCACGAACGATACAGAGCATCTTTTGTTTATATTCCAGTCACAGGCGCAAACATGTTTTTGAAGATGCTTTAATGACCTATGCAAAGGAGGTTACAGATGTAGCCGCTTAAAATTTCCCCTCCCAGCCAAATGCCAGCCGAGTTCCTGCCATTAAGAGTCTAAACAAGTTTTTTTCTGCTTTGTTTTCTTTTTAGAGTTCTGTAGATACTGGCATTTTTCACACTAATGAAAATGTTCATTTATAGATCTAGTAAAATGTAAGTAGTATGGGTTACATGTTTATCACGTCATCGCAGGGATCTCATCACAGCCATGAGAGTGGGCAGGTATAAACACTTTCCTGTCAAACTCTGCCAAGGAAACTGAGGAAATTGTGAGTGGCTCAATCTGTACGTCTTTGCTGGTGTTTGTTGGTTTCTTTGTTTGTGAACACAATAACTCAAAAAGTTATGAATAGATTTTGATGACATTTTCAGGGCACATTGGTCATGATACGAAGACAGAGTGATCACATTTTGGCGGTGATCCAAACCTGGATGTGGAACCAGGAATTTTTTGGGAGGATTTTTTAATATCACAGATAGGGCAGTTTTCCACATTTTTGTTAATAAATCAATAAGTTCTCCATGGATTTTAATTTTATATTTTTATTTTATATTTTTTTGTTTGAGGTCCCCAAGAGACTTTATTTACAAACCTAGATATTTAATTTTTGGAAATTCTCAGCATGATGGGATCTTTTTATTTTACTGTGACAGCTGTTTTATTGACCTTTTGATTTTCATGTCATTTACTGACCTGTAATATCGCAGATTTAACTGTAGACAAACTACATCACAGGAAACACCATGAATTCAGAGAGCTGCAGCTGTTCAGAGAGTCTGAAAACTGTTCTGTAGTTTGCTCTTTGGTCTGAACCGAGCTTTATTGTGTGGCATTGCCTGTTAAGTGAATTTAGAGTTAAGAAGTATAATTCATCACAAGTTCTATCATTCTGTTAATCAGTTATGGCCTAGGTGCACCTGTGGATGTGTGGCAATGCTGACTGGGCTGAAAATGTTTGCTGTCAGGAAATATCTAAGTAATGTTACAGGAGAAAACCTTTTGTATTTTGTACCACTCTAATTAACCACCCTCAACTTTTTTCTTATTTTGAAATAATAATGTCATCATTCATTTAGCTTGAATTTGGACATTCAGTCAGGTGAACTATCATTTCTGCCTTAGGAAACAGTTTCATAAGGTTAAAACTCACCAATGATTTTTATGACATATTTTTCTTACTAAAGTGTATTACCATGTATTTAAGTTAGAGTAATCAGTTTTATATATTTATGATTCACCTTGCCTTCAACTCAAATACTGATTCTGTGTGTCTCTTTGCTCAAATAAGGTGCTTAGGAGAATAAACCAGGTACCCCCCCTCCCCAGACCTGCATGACCCACCGTCCTGGCCTGGAACCGACCTGCCTTATTGCTTACACACTACAACACATGCACAACATTTACCGGGCAGACTATGGACCCCTGAGGAGAAGAATAGAAGAACAGTAAGTTTGCGCACTTGCTACCAATGTTTATTGGTATATTATTAAAACATTTTAATATATAAAAATTATAATTTATTTTTAAGAATAAAATAAAAACAATAAGATTGAATCAGATGGGTTTATTATTGTATTTACTAGACAAACAGGGGATTATTTACAAATATATATCTTGGAAAACAATTGTCACTGGATGTAACTGGATCAGTGAGTTTAAAAACAAGAATAAAAGCACTCCAAAGGTTGCCATCAGTGATGAAAGAAATGGTCTTCTGCAGTCTCTTGTCCGGGTGTTACTGGTACTTTAATATTGAAGTTTTGCCTCCTGGTGCTGGGGATATCTGGGTAGAGACGCCAGCGTCATCGTTCTGCCATGCATTGTAAGCTGGATACACCAAGAGTTTCCGGATCCAGCTGGGCAGTATGTTGGCTTCTGCCCGCCCCATGAACTGAAGGACGACATGTGTCCTGTGATGGTCTCCTCTTTTGTCTGCCTCTCATACTGGGAACACAGATCCTCGGGGATGGAGATCCTTCTGAGCTCTTCCACAAAGGTGGTGGGGCCCTCAAAAACCTTTTTAAACACCAAGGTCATGAGGTCCCTCATATATGCTGTAAATTAAAATTGCTCTTTAGTAAATGGTTTCATAAATATTTATATCTAGTATTTAAGGCTGTTTTTTGTACTTTTTGAAACTTTTTATACGGTTTGTTCTTATTTATAATAAATCATCTTTATACTTACTGAATGTTGGTTCCATCTTGACAGGCTCTCCCGTGCCTTTTGCCTTTTTTGACTTGCCAAATGTGATCCTATATGTTGGATTGTCCTCTGCAGTTGTAGCCTGTTCACGCTCTGCAGTTTCATTGAAATGAATTGCAGCCAGGTACAGTCTATAAAAAGGTAATGACAGTCTTTAGTTACATGAATTCTATTTTCACCTGTCATTTACTAGAAACTAGGAGGTATTATAAGAGCTGTACACTAAAAGCAAAAGTTTTTTGCTTTCAACAATATCGACTGACTCAAGGACGTGACCCAACACTGTTACTTTTACAGATGCTAGTAGATTTTCCATCGATTTGATACACCAGAAACTCACAACAAAATATTCTTTCATTGGCTACACTATAAAGTATGGCAAACAAAAAAACTGCTAAACATGGTGTGAAATGTTACAGGACTGCAGGAAGCATGAATAAAAAGGATCAATCTTTGTGTTGTTGTCACATTCACACATTATCTGTTAAATATGGGAGCAATTGGGGCAAAAAAGATGGCATTTAAGTCATATAGGTTGCAGGTGAATTTTTCATTTAAACAATAACGTACTGTAGGTCCTGATGCTAGACTGAAACTAAGCACCTCTGAATGTGTTTAAATAAAATTAAGTTTATGACTATATTCAGGATATGGCATCACCGTGTACACTGTAAACGCTGTGACTCTGCTCACTGTGGGCTTTAAACTATTCGGTAACAATATCAAGTATGTGTATTTATTTGATGGTGTAAAAAAAGGAAGATGGACGTCCAGTGTTGTACAGATTTATATCTTTTTAAAAATCATCATCCGAAACAATTAAGTAAAAGAGCTGTTTTATATATATCAAAAGGAACTGAACAGAGATGCCATGTTTACAATTAAATGTTATAGGGGGCTTGAAATATATATTATATATATGTAATTAATACATATCAATAGCATGGACTTGTCATAGAAAAAACTAAATAGGGCCTACACATACAGTACACTTTTCCTGTTACCAATACTGGCTTTCTGAAAACAGATCTGCAAATGAAAAGGGATCTGAAGTTTATTGTGTCAAAATGAGGGATGTCACTCCAGTCCGTGTGAATTCACTCAGGAATATTCATCAAAAACCAAATCCCATAGGTGAGGATCTACACTCCAGCATTAAAGATTCAAATTTAGTACTGATAATTTAGATTATTTGACAGGGCCAAACAGAAAAATATAACTTTGCAATATAAATATTTATTACCTGCACAGCATTCCTATAAAAGGTAAAACCACAGGAGCTTTCCACCTTTGTAGAGGGCCATTGGACCTGTAATGATATGAAAAAAGATATTAAAGAATCAAAATGAGAAAGTAATGAAGGCTTACTAATTTTTATATCAGTTATTTATTACAATAACATCGTATAACAATTTTAGATGTTATTGTAAAACAATAACATCTAAAATTGATATTTGATCTTTTGATAAATAACTGATAAGAATAAAACAATATATTTTAAACAAATGGTAAGTTATAATATCCAACTTGGCCCAGGGTTACATACATCATTAACGGTGTGTTTAGGTCGTCAAACAAGGTCTAAAGTTTTATATAGGTACAGACATCATCTGAGGCTCCCACAGCATTCATCCTGCTGTCTGCTGCTGATGTGTGAGCCCAAACAGCTCCATGAATACAGCTGAGGACTGCACTGTGAAGGTAAATGAGCCACTGTTTGTGAATGTAACTGTTTCTCCACCTTTTGGTCAGAAACAGGCCCATTATTTATGTGTTTACATACATCAGAGAGTCAAACAGCTAACAATAGCTTCCCATAACTTTCAGCAATTATGTTATTACCTGGGGGGTGTTGAGCCAAGTCACGCACATGTTCATGTTAATAATCAAGAGATAAGATTAGATAGTTACAAAGGATGAAGCACAGTGTGTGGGTTTAGCTTCTTGAGCAGCTGTGTGGTTAAAGACAGGCCAGCTGACGCTAATGCTAACTAGCTTAGCATTAGCTCGACAGTACATCATAGCTTTATTTACATTACTATCTCTGATTACATTACTTACCGCTCGTGGTTCCGGGTCTTCATGAACACTCTTTATAGATGAAACTGCTCCTGCTCTGAGAAGCAGTGGAGAGGAAAATCCAGTATCGTCCTGTCCTGTGTTTACACAGGAATCCTACATGAAGGGGCTAATACAGTGAAGCAGCAGAGGGGCCGGCTGGTCTGCGAGGCCGTGGCTGCTGCAGGCCGGTGCTTCAGGCTCCTTACCGGGGAGGAGCTGCTTTCTCAGGCTCGTCCAGTTAGAAGCGACTGAAAAAACCTGATGTCAGGTTTGAGGAAATCTCGCAAAGATCTCGCAACAAGTTGTTTCAGAGGCAGGAAATCTCACTAAATCTCGCTCCCAGATATTGGGAAGAGGAGCGCATCTCATGTTGTGGGACTTTCTGGAGGTCTAGAGTCAGGTATTCAACTTAAAAACATTATTTATAGGTATTAAATCTTGTGTCAGCAATGACCCCTTTAAATTGACCTTTTTTGGGGTTTTTTTTTCCCTTTGTGCTTGAGCTCTTGTGCTTTGATGTCTGTATGTTCCTGCCTGTCTGTCAAAGCACTTTGTAAACCTCTGATTTTAAGGGTGCTATACAATAAAGTTTACTGTCATAATTGTTATTGTTGTGATGTTGTGATGTGGACCCAGGAATTTTTCAAGGATGGTTAACAGTGCCAGACAATGCTGGAAATACCTTGGCGGAGGTCTGTGCTCTTGTAGCACTTCTAGTTTATTTCTTTTTTGCAAAAACCCCTTCATCTAAAACTGTTTTCTCTTCCACCATGTGAAGAGAGATGGCCCTGCACAATTGGTGATATGATGTGTGTGTTTAGAGTGTGTACTGAGAATATGAATGAAGGACACAACAGCCTTTCCAAATCACAGCAAACAACTTTCTAAGGCCTTCTGAGACGATCACAAATCTACCACCAACTTTGACACGCATGCTGCAGTTTGAAATTAATGCTGCATCTAAAGTTTATTATCAGGAAAAGAGGCAGAGAAGGAGTAGGGTGCTTACAGTTGGAAGAGATGTGATGGAGGAGATTGTTTTGGTCTGATATCAGCTCTAAAAGTCACATTGTAAGACTAAAATAAGCTATAAACTCAAGCTATGCAACACTTCTGTTATGCTATGGTGTTGGCAGCTACACTTTAAAAGAAATCTGTGTTGCTCTACTAAATAAAAGCACAAACCTGTGTGTTTCCTCCGCTAACATACAGCACTGTGGGATTATTGGCTTGTGTGATGAGTCGTCCCATCTCAATGTGTCCAATACAGTGATTAACACCGAGGAGGGGCTTTCCCCAAAGCTGTGCGACTGTCCGGGCTACCAGAGCTACAGTCACCAGGGGGGCACCCATACCAGGACCTGAAAGGAAGAAGTAGAGGAGAACAGGTTCTTAGATTATCGTCTGTTCGATTTTTTTAAATTCAGCAGGAATTAAGCCAAGACATGGTATAAAGACTTGTAAGATGGTTACAATAAACCTCTAGACGTCAAACTTATTACCAATTCATGTTTAAATCCAATACAAGCACAAACTAATAACCCAGGGTCGGATGTTACCTTTGGTGTACGCCACACAGTCGATGTCTGCAGGCTTCAGTCCTGCCTGATCTAGCGCCTCCCTCAGGACAGTCAGTATAACAGCACGATGGTGCCGTGCAGTGTCACTTGGCATAAAACCTGCAAGATCAAATGCACTTTTTAAACATTTTCTGTTTCTTTATGAACTCTTAACTGTTCATCTTCTCGATATATACAGCTATTCTAAAGTGTGTCATTTGTATTGTGTCTTATTTTTATATTTTTTTATTGGGTTTGATTTTATTTTAGTTGTTCTCTTTGTGTTGTCATCTGTGTGCTCCTGCTGCAAAACTGATCCTCCTTTGTGGGACAATGAACATAACCTGAATAATCACTTACTTAAATGATTTGTGTCACAACAGAAATCCCATTTACCTTGACCAGGAGGAGTGATGTAGGTCCGTCTGGGGTTGGAGAGCACTTCACCGTCTCTGATGATTCCAATGCCGATCTTATTGGCACTGCCCTCAAACCCAATTACTACAGTCATGATGGCTAAAATCTGTTTTGAGACAAAAAGATATATTTGTGCAGTGAATATATTCAGCTATTTTTTCCCATTTAAATTAAATAAAAGGTAAAGAATCACCTTAAATACTTATTAATCTATTTAGCAGATGCAAGAGAGGAACCAACTTCAGATCAATTCTGAAGCAACAGTTACCAATTCCAATGAAGCTGGGACGTTGTGTAAAACATCAATAAAAAAAAATACAGTGATTTGCAAATCCGTTTTGTCCTATATTCAATTTAATATACTACAAAGTTAAGATGTTTAATGTTCAAAATGCTAAACTATATGTATTTTTTTTTTTTTTTTATTTTCACTCATTTTGAAGTTCATGCCTGAAACACATTCCAAAAAAGCTGGGACAGGGGCAACAAAAGACTGGGAAAGTTGGGAAATGCTCCAAAACACCTATTAAAAACATTTTACATGTGAACAAGTTAACTGGAAACAGGTGAGTGTCATGATTGGGCATAAAAGGAGCATACCTGTTGCAGGTTCAAGCCCAGCTCCGGGGCGACACATGGCGATGTGTCCTTGGGCAAGACACTTAACCCCAAGTTGCTCCCACTGCTGCGTCAGTGGCGTGTAAATGGGCATGAAAGGGCGTGAAAGTGTTAGTTGATACTGATGGATAACTAACATAGAAACTCTGAACCATCAGTGAGTGAATGTGAGAGAGAATGGGTGTGAATGGGTAAGTGTGACCTGCGGTGTAAAGCAGCTTTGAGTAGTCAAAGACTAGAAAGGCGCTATATAAGCTCAAGTCCATTTACCATTTACCATTTACCTGAAAGAGTCAAACGTTCAAAACCAACGATGGGGTGAGGTTCACTGCTTTGTGGACAACTGGAGGTTCACTGCTTTGTGGACAACTGTGTAGGCAAATAGTCCAACAGTCTAAAAACATTGTTTCTAATTGCGCAATTGCCGGGAGTTCAGGGATTTAATCATCTACAGTCCAAAATATTCTCAAAAGAGTCAGAGAATCCAGAGAAATCTCTGTATGTTAAAGGCATGGCCAAACCCAACATTGAATGCCTGTGACCTTGAATCTCTCAGGCAGCACTGCGTTAAAAAAAACTGACATCAGTCTGTAAAAGATATCACCATGTGGGCACGGGAACACTTCAGAAAACCATTCTCTGTTAACACAGTTCATCTCTACATCTACAAAGTCAAGGTCAAACCATGCAAAGCCAGATATCAACAGCACCCAGAAACACTGCTGGCTTCTCCTGGCCCAAGCTCATCTGAGATGGACTTAGGCAAAGTGGAAAAGTCTGCTGTGCTCTGGGTCCACATTTCAGACTGTTTTTGGACATCATGGACGTGGTATCCTCTGGGCTAAAGAGAAAAAGGACCATCCAGACTGCTATCAGAGTAAAGGTCAAAAGACAGCATTTGTGATGGCATGGGGGTGTGTTAGTGCCCATGGCATGGGTAACTTGCACATCTGTGAAGGTACCATTAATCTGAAAGGTGCATACAGGTTTTAGAGCTATCCAAGCTTATTTCAGCAAGACTAAGACACATTCTGCATGTGTTACAACAGCCTGGCTTCATAGTAAAAGAATGCAAGTACTAGACAGGTCAGATCTGAGAATATGTGGCGCATTATGAAGCAAGAAGGTGAAATAATCCCACCTACAAAGCTTCAACAATTAGTATGCTCAGTTCACAAACGCTTATTAAGTGTTGTGAAAAGGAAAAGTGATGCAACACAGTGGTAAACATGCCCCTGTCTCAGCCATTTAGGAACGTGTTGCAGACATTAAATGACAAATGAGTGAATATTTGCAAAAACACAATAAAGTTTATCACTTTAAACATTAAATATCTTCACTTTGTGGTGTACTTAACTGAATATAGGTCGAAAAGGCTTTGCAGTATTTATATACTACGTGAATGGATGGCAAAGCCAAATGAATGCATCCAGATTAATCATGTAGCAGGTAGGCTAGCAGCCAAAGTGATTCTCCTACGTCGTCAAACATGATTATTACAACGTATTTATTTATAATAGTGCTTACTTGTGTTAGGACTTTCCTCGTTTACTTGCCTTAATCCAGGCTCTTCTAAAGGAACATTAAAACAATATTTAACTGCCTCGGCTGAGTTCACATACTCAACAACTCCATATGCATTTAGGGGTCCAAAACATATACAGCCGTGCATTTTGCCTGAACAAATTAATTTATATAAATCAAGCTGAGCTGTAGTTGTACTCAAGAATAAAAGAATTACGCTTAAGAAGCTGCATGTCCGGATTTTAGAGTCAAATGTGTACATTTGGGAGAAATATGGAGAATTTAATGTACATGTTTTAATCAGGCGTATCCGCAGGCAGTCCCGCAGAGCAGCAGCACATGGTGTTGAATCAGTGCTCTGGTGTGTTTGGTGGGAGTGACTGTAGAGAAGCTCAACCTGGTGTCTGCATCCCTTCTGTTGAAGTGCAAGTAAGACAATTTGCATATCCTTTCCTGTAACGACTTAGAACATTGAACAGTCCAGGCGTTGTTTAACATTTGCCTCCGCCGATTAATCAAATCAGCTGTAATGAGGGCTAATTGCAGGCTAGTTGGCTTCTCTTTATTCATTCATTGTCGGTGCAGGCCAGCTGCAGGCTCCCTTTGTTATCACGGGAAGAGTTAGCGTTAGCTTAGCTTTAATGTTGTGTAACAAGTGAAACGAACTGCGGCTTTTTTATTCGATAAAAGTTTACTATGTTCATTGTTTGGCATTCAAAGGGTCACTAGTTCTTATAAACCCTGCATTTGGGTTTGCTAGACAACAGTAACGACCAGTGTAACGGTGCATTGAGTGACCGTGTTAACTGGTGTCTAATCCAGTGGTTCGCAAACTTTTTTCGTTGATGTACCCCCTTTGAAATATTTTTTCAGCCAAGTACCCCCCGACCAGCGCAAAACATTTTTGGTAGGAAAGAAAGAGGTACAGTGCTGTGCCCCAGTGTCTGATTGATTAAAGTTAAACCATCTTGTACCAATGTAACTGACAAATAATTTTAAATTGTACATATTACAAACATTGGATGTAGAAACATCCAAAGAAAAATAAACAAACAGAAAACAGTGACCACCACGATGGCATAAAACCAGTCAAAAC